>CM017573.1:18942756-19542756 GCA_007844125.1 Sinonovacula constricta | reverse complement strand
TCATGGTATGTTAAACTTTTCAGCAATTATCACTCCACTCTTGTTGTTTTTTTCTTACTCTAACAATCTACATGTTGGAATGCTACCAAATGAAATACAGATTAAGAAAGATTCAATATTTTCAGTTGCCAAAAGACTCCCAAGACCTCCTAAAACTTTCACAAATTTTACGAGCTGCAGAACAAATTACTCAAAACATGCAGACATTAAATGTCAAACTTTAAGTGCAACGTCGGCTGGTAATCCAAAGCAATAAATACAGGTTCAACAACCTCAACAAAATATTCAACCTTCATGCATCTTGATATTTAGGCGAACATGAGGAATCACAGATACAAATTATTATTTATAAAATGATGTTATCGCCCTCTGAAGGCTTCCATAGCAGATTCCGTCTCTAAACCTCATAAAAGACAACAACACAGCTATCTTGGGCCATAGCGGTCCCCATTATGGTCATCATAAGTTAAAGTGGTAGCTCACTTGACCGGTAATCAAGAGGTTCTCAGCTCGATTCCATGCTGTGGCGGATTATTTGTTTACGTTGATTTTTAACCCTTTCCTGCATGTATATGCCATTTTACGCCTTAACAAACCATTCACACACATATTCCATTTTACGCCTTTACAAACCATTCACACACATATTCCATTTTACGCCTTTACAAACCATTCACACACATATTCCATTTTACGCCTTTACAAACCATTCACACACATATTCCATTTTACGCCTTTACAAACCATTCACACACATATTCCATTTTACGCCTTTACAAACCATTCACACACATATTCCATTTTATGCCTTTACAAACCATTCACACACATATTCCATTTTACGCCTTTACAAACCATTCACACACATATTCCATTTTACGCCTTTACAAACCATTCACACACATATTCCATTTTACGCCTTTACAAACCATTCAAACACATATTCCATTTTATGCCTTTACAAACCATTCAAACACATATTCCATTTTATGCCTTTACAAACCATTCACTCACATATTCCATTTTACGCCTTTTAATACAAACCATTCACAATGATTAGCAGACTCTGCATGACTAAAGGTTTATGTGTAGACTGGTTCAGCCTTAAATCTGTTATTACAAGTTAAACATATATTTATAAAAATCACTTGATCTCTTTTAAAGAAAAACAACAAAGTCAAGTGAATTTTCAAAATTATAGATGAACTATGAATGAAAGGGTTAATGTTATTAATTAAGTTAATATCTACAGCAGCTCTCCACAATGTTTTAATCAGGAGCTGAATAGCCAAGTGGTAGGACGCATGACTCAAGATCACTGGGTCCGTAGTTCGAACCCTGGTCAAGTCACCGCTAATTTCCTTAACAAGAAATTTACTGCAAATTGTTGCACTCCACCCAGGTGTATAAATGGGTACCTGCGAGGATTTTTCGGATCAATAATATGATTTCCCAGGGCCATGTGTCGGCTGCCATAGTACTGGATAGACGAATACACCCAATGCCCAAACTGTAAAGTCGGCTGAAAAAGCACTAGCTTGAAAGTAGACTATAACTCGGCATTACGTATTATAGTCATTGCAAGTTCATTTTAAGTGTAGCTAATGTCTGGTTATCCAGAAGACCCAGTCTAAATGTCTGGGTAGAACCAGTAATGCAGGTTTGGTACCAACTTCTAAAACTAAAAGTTTTTACCCCAGTTAGGACTCAAACTCATGAAGTGGGGGGCAATTAGGTTATAAACGAATAATTTTGTAACTCTCTGCCATGGGTGATGTAGGTTATAAACTGATAATTTGTAACTCTCTGCCATGGGTGATATAGGTTATAAGCTGATAATTTGTAACTCTCTGCCATGGGTGATATAGGTCATAAACTGATAATTTGTAACTCTCTGCCATGGGTGATCTAGGTCATAAACTGATAATTTGTAACTCTCTGCCATTGGGTGATATAGGTTATAAACTGATATTTTGTAACTTTATGCCATGGGTGATCCATACTCTTTGTTCTGCCCAACACAAATAAGAGAGTCATTATATTTACTGACAATATCAAGATAAAATTGGCAAATATAAAACAACCAATTCTTATGGCAAAAATAAACCTTTCAAATCTTATTGATTGCAATTGAGCTGAGACAAATCAACAACTATCTTCAGGCGCTTTGTGAGAGCACATTCATCTGGGGTCTTACAAGCAAGTGCAATTTAATTTATTTACATCATGCAATTCAATTTATTTACATCATACAGTTTACTCTTTTATTCATGGTATATGAATATGATTTTTTTAAATTCACACTATTTTGTTAATTTTATTTAGAACATTTTTAAAAAAAAAACATGTATGTTGAGCATGTATATCCTCTGTCAAACCAATCTAGAAATATACACTATTGTGTTTTGTTTGTAAAATACATCTCAGCAAGCAAGCATGATCATTATAGCAATGTCCAGCTATTCTGGTGGAGGAAGACCCCGCAAAATGTCCAGGTAGAACCAATGGCGCACCGTAGGTCAGCTGGAAAACCTTTCCACATTGAGTTCTTTACACCAAACAGGACTTGAACCCGCACAGTAAAAGCGAGGATAAGCAGTCAGAGATGTTACTAGTTGGCGACTTCTTGTTTTGTAGAGTCAACCAAAGATTCGAGAATTGTGTATGATTTTCAAAGACACAAAATGGCAAAGGCATGAATGAAACGGTTAATCAAGGAACTAATTCAAAATCAATTTCTTATAATGAAAACAATGTTAAATCATTAAAACTGTATTCATAGAACTTGTGTGAAGACAAATTAAGGAAAATCAGATATCTTGCAATTTTACTAGAACTTTTCTTGACAATTAGCCACACATGGTCCATTAAGGTTTCACCTTAATATAATCATAAAACTCTCTCACCAATAATAAAACATTTAAATTAATTATAATGTTAAACATCAGAATCGAAACTGAAGAGGAACTGGCTCTGACGATTCAGACATCTCGAGAGAATGTTGACAGGTGAATGGCCAAACACAGCCATGGCAGTGGAGGAGACAGGAGAGCAGTGAGGCCAACGGAGCCTAAATACCTAAAGTGACCTCATACCTAACGACATGACAGCAAATGGCATGCTAAGACCTGATGCACAGAGCAAAGAGTCAATCAAACTGTCCCATCACCTTCTGACCCCATTGTGATGTTGACGATGATATATTAGATTTTTTTTTTTAATTGAATGCTGTCCACCTTATCTTTGCCAGAGTTGTACACCTATGTGGATTGCTTAAAAAATGCAAACACCAGCATGGTGCTGCATTAATGTGAGTGCTTAGTAAAATAACGTCAAGCACTTTATTTATTGTGCATTTTGACATCAAGAAGTCATGCTGTGTAGTTTTGTTTTCTCGCTTTTACATAACATGTATGGTACAGCATGCTTTTGTACTCTGCTAGCCTCTAACCATTACATAACATGAATGTTAAAGCATGCTTTTGTATGCTGCTAGTCTCTAACCATTACATAACATGAGTGGTAAAGCATGCTTTTGTACTCTGCTAGCCTCTAACCATTACATAACATGAATGTTAAAGCATGCTTTTGTACTCTGTTAGCCTCTAAGCATTACCTAACATGAATGTTAAAGCATGCTTTTGTACTCTGCTAGCCTCTAACTATTACATAACATGAATGTTAAAGCATGCTTTTGTATGCTGCTAGCCTCTAAACATTACATAACATGAATGGTAAAGCATGCTTTTGTATGCTGCTAGCCTCTAACCATTATATAACATTAATCATACAGCATGCTTTTGTACTCTGCTAGCCTCTAACCATTACATAACATGAATGTTAAAGCATGCTTCTGTATGCTGCTAGCCACTATTACATAACATGTATGGTACAGCATACTTTTGTACTCTGCTAGCCTCTAACCATTACATAACATGAATGTTAAAGCATGCTTTTGTATGCTGCTAGTCTCTAACCATTACATAACATGAATTGTACAGCATGCTTTTGTACTCTGCTAGCCTCTTACTATTACATAACATGAATGTTAAAGCATGCTTTTGTATGCTGCTAGCCTCTAAACATTACATAACATTAATGGTACAGCATGCTTTTGTACTCTGCTAGCCTCTTACCATTACATAACATGAATGGTAAAGCATGCTTTTGTTTGCTGCTAGCCTCTAACCATTACATAACATGACTGTTAAAGCATGCTTTTGTATGCTGCTAGCCTTTAACCATTACATAACATGAATGGTACAGCATGCTTATGTACTCTGCTAGCCTCTAACCATTACATAACATGAATTGTACAGCATGTTTTTGTACTCTGTTAGCCTCTAACCATTACATAACATGAATGTTAAAGCATGCTTTTGTACGCTGCTGGCCTCTAACCATTACATAACATGAATTGTACAGCATGCTTTTGTACTCTGTTAGCCTATAACCATTACATAACATGAATGTTAAAGCATGCTTTAATACTCTGCTAGCCTCTAACCATGATATTATATGTTACATAAATTGTAAGTAGAGCTTGCTTTATTCCTCTGTTTTTATGAAATGTGAATACAGCTGACCTTACATTTTTGCACTCTGGTAATTTGGTATATTTCTAAATCCAATCTGATCTTTCATTTGTCCTATTATGTGGGATTAACCTTTTTAAATAATAGTACATGATTTCGAAATGTCTCCTAATTTTGTTGATTTTCTTTGAAACAATTTTTTTTTTTTTTTATACATGTATGTTCATATAATTATAGATCAGATTATAAATAAACCCTAAGTTGTTTAGATTCTACTGAAAATCAAAGTGATAACAGTGCATGCACTGGAAAGGGTGTAAAATGGCATATCTATGAATGAAAGGGTTATTAACCTCCATGTCTCATATAACCAGTGACATGGACAAGTTTAGAACTTAGATCTGTTTGATTCAGAGTTGTGTGCCCTACATCTGGAGAACCACTCCTCATTTTTATTACCAACACACATCTTTCATCTGCACTCTTATACCATACATTTCCCTATTTCCTTCTTTCCAATTATCAAGATAGAATTACTTATCCACAGACCTATGGTTGAATTATGAATAGATAATTCTATTGTTGTGATCAGTTTTCTGTAGAAGTTATTAGCCAGCAAGAAGTAGGGGCCATTTGCTCAATAAGATCACTAATTGGGTACTCCATTGTATGTTACAGATTTCAAGCAGAAAATAAGATGGCTCCATGGTGGTCATTTTGTTAGGCAGTAATTAGCAATCATTGACAAGAAGAAAAAAAACACTCTTGCTTGTTTTTACATTTCTCTGTCCAAAGAAGAAAAAAGTACATTGAACATCAATGGGCATTGTTGTATGCTGAGATGGAATATTAGCAGTGTCTTGTCTGACTGACATCAGACAATTTGAAGACAAGAGCTGACGCTTGCGTAAGATGTTGCTTGGGACTTAAATGTTGTTTTTTTTGTTGTTGTTTTTTTGTTACATAGCACCAGCATAAATATAGTCATATTGACAATGTCTAGTTAATTACTGGTGGAGAAAGACCCCAGATATAACCAGGAAAATATGTCTGGGTAGAGCCACACTGTGCACTGTAAGTTGGCTGGAAAACCTATGAAAGTTATCCTCAACAACCTGGACTCAAACCCATGCGGTAAGGGGCTAAGGAGTTACAAGTCGGCGACTCATATCACTCTGCCATGGGTCTTCTCTTTTATACATTGTAAATAAATATATAAATATGTATCTAAATAAATACGAAAACATACTTAACTTGACCAAAATAATTTTAAACATGGGGCCTAGATATACACTACAGTAAAAATATAGAAAAAAGCTAAAAATGCTCACACTCATATTTTCGGCAAATTGGCTTTTTCAAGAGTTAAATACAAACAGTTGCTCACTTTATATATTTGCAAATGTTCATGGGCACTGCCACTTTGGAAAAGTTAATTTGTTCTGAAACAACTATGATCACAATGTGCCCTTCACCTTGTGGACTTGAGTCCTGGTCTGGAGAATAATATTTTGTGTATTATAAATTTGATCATATTCTGTGTAGTACTCTACAGTTCCCTATGGAACAATTTACAATATAATGAAAAATCTCAAGGCATATATTCACTTATTTTAGTACCCTTAATATGAATACTGTTAAAACAAAGTGTGCAATCTATAACTTTATGTGCTGAAAGAGCTTTAATTACTTCAGTGTATACTTCGAAATGGCTTGTTGCTAATTCTGAATTTTCAGATGTTTTAAGTTGATTTACAGTCAATATTTGATTACTGTTTCATTCCTAGACTTTACACAAACAAAGTCATGTTGGTTTTTTTAGTTCTATAAGTAAAAACTTTGTCACAAGCATAAAGTATTGGACCCAAATAATCTTTAATTCTAAACCTAAGATGCAGTATGCCAAATAATCATTAATTCCAAACCTAAGATGCAGTATGCCAAATAATCAGTAATTCCAAACTTAAGATGCAGTATGCCAAATAATCATTAATTCCAAACCTAAGATGCTGTATGCCAAATAATCATTAATTCCAAACTTAAGATGCAGTATGCCAAATAATCATTAATTCCATACCTAAGATGCAGAATGCAAAATAATCATTAATTCTAAACCTAAAATGCAGTATGCAAAATGATCAATAATTCCAAACTTAAGATGCAGTATACAAAATAATCATTAATTCCAAACCTAAGAAGCAGTATACAACATAATAAACAATTCCAACAAATAAAATATATCACCCAATAGTACATGTTCAAAATAAAATTAAAAAAAAACAGAGTAAAATTATTATTACAATTTATTAGAGAGATTTGAAATGCTTTGCTAAAGGTGGCTTGATCTCAGTACATCAGTTTATCTGCTGTAGCAAATTTGCAGGTCAACTTTGATTGAAAAAATTTATGAATTCAATCAGTGAGATTACAGCTGATGAAAAAGACTTGACATTCACCTTAAATCAATTCACAATGATATAAAATCAGAAATATTTTGGATTTGTATTTTGGGTTTTACAGAACAGTGATACTTGATGGGTCACAGGGCACGAAAAATGTTCACATTTAACATTAATAAAGTGTATTTAGGTATAAATTAAGATATGTGAATAGAAAAAAAAATGTGTAATGTTTATGTTTATTGGGTTTATCATCTCACCAACAGTATTTTAGTTAACTGGAGACGGTGTCCACTTGAAGCATATATAATGCTGCCTTCACTGTGTATAGCATACCGTAAAAACCAGGCATACCCAGTCACATTATCCTGACACCAGGCCAACCAGTCGCGGAACTACCATTATATTTGCTTGACCATTAGCAAGGGAGCCATATCACTACCATTTTTAATGATTTCGGTATGTCATGGACCGGTATTGAACAAAGGGGCCTCCCGTGGCTGGAGCTGTCGCTCTATCTATTGAGCTACCTTTTCAGGTATGTGTAATGTTAAAAAACGTCAATGGTAACCAAAGTCAAGTAAGAATGAGCAACATTTAAAAATCTTATAACTTATTAAGAATACCAATCACTATGATATAAAATCTGTAAATTATAATATTTTGTAATCAATAAACAATGACATATTTCAGGTACAGTATAACTAAGATAACACAAAGATAATCATAAAACTAGAACTGTATCCCAATGGCTAACGAACACCACCCACCTGCTCCCTGTTCATAAACTTATATCAATGTCCGAAATATAATTAAAAATGTACTCCAGCAATTTTTATCTGATTGTAATGAAAGCAGCAGGTGCAGAGATGCCCTGGCATTGTTTAGCAAATGATCGCAAACTTTTATCAAAACAAAACAATGCAAAACTATAGAAGGAAATCAGACAAAAAATGTGTCCACTAATTGAGAGACAGACTGATAGATGGACAGACAGACAGACAGATGGATAGACAGACAGACAGACGGATGGACAGACAGATAGACAACCTGATTACAGTAAACCCTCTCGCCACAAACTACATTGTGAGGGATATGACAACAAATAAACAATGATTGACAATTCTTTTTCAGTCTATAACAATGCTGTAAATCTTCATGGAATAACACACACAAAAATGTATCCAATTAAACACCAATTAGGTCAAAGTTAGATAATATACAGTTAGTGTTGATATCATTATCCACAGGAAATCAGGAAGCTTAAAATTCAAAGGATTCTTCATGTGATATTAAATAACACTGGCATGCTTTTTTTATCAAAAAGCAATAAATACCTTCTTATTCTGATGATAAAGACATAAAGACCCAATTTATCATTAATTAGGTCAAAATCAAATAAAAGAGATATTAATAATTATACTCTTGTAATTATCCACAGGAAATAACACAACAAATATCTTGCATGCAGATCTATAAATAAATTGTACTTTTATGGGCATCGAGATCAATGTCTCATTGATGAAAAGGAGAAATTCTTCAGAACTTGATTAACATGTTGCAGATGTAATCAAGATTAAATAATAGCAACTTCAGCAAATGACACATGAAATCTCATCCTTATATGATCTTTATATATAGTGTTCGGGATAAAATAATTGGATTTTCAATTATAAATTATTATCTTAATTTCTCTTTTAATCCATATCGCCAAGACTCATGTGAGGATTTTGACAAGTACCAAAATAATATGGATTGACAAAAATATATAGATTATACTGAAGATCGATGAAAATATATAGGCCTTACTGATGATTGATAAAATACATATAGACTATACTGATGATTGATGAAGACATATAGACTATACTGATGAATGATATGAATATATAGACTATACTGATGATTTATGAAGACATATAGACTATACTGATGATTAATACAAATATATATAGACTATACTGGTAATTTATGAAGACATATAGACTATACTGATGATTGATACGAATATATAGACTTTACTGATGATTTATGAATATATAGACTATACTGATGATTACCGGTAATACAAACATATATACTATACTGATGATTGATACAAATATATATAGACTATACTGATGATTGATACAAATATATAGACTATACTGATGATTTATGAAGACATATAGACTATACTGATGATTGATACAAATATATATATAGACTATACTGATGATTTATGAAGACATATAGCCTATACTGATGATTAATACATATATATATATATATATATATATATATATATATATATATATATATATATATATATATATATATATATATATATATATAAACTATACTGATGATTTATGAAGACATAGACTATACTGATGAAAATATATAGAATATACTGATGACTGATAAAAATTTATAGAATATACTGACGACTGATGAAAATATATAGAATATACTGATGATTGAAGAAAATCAAAATCCAATAAAAGGTGTTTTCATTATGTCAAGATGTTAATACTGCTGTTCGCTTGTTTTGAAATGTACATCATATTCAGCTCAAATGACTTAATGAGAGAAGGTCTTCATCAGACCTGCCATATACCAGTGGTTCTTCCCAGACATTTATCCACCAAAAAAAAAAAGGTTTGACATTGCTATGATGTCAATAACTGGTAAATGTGATTTTAAGGAAAATCAATCAATCAAACAATCAATAAGCCCAGTAAACTCTTCTTTCACTCTGTCTTGGCTTGAATACACAATCTGCCTGGAGAAATGTTAACATTTTAATCTGTCTGCAATACATTTCTTTTTAAACATTGCTATCTTTCATCTTCAAATCTTAAAATTCTTGGAAATTCAATGAAAATATAGATTTTACAAAAATATTGTTTCTGAGAATAACTTTTTCCAGACTGGGATTCTAGGTGTTTGGCCACTGGCACCTTTAAAGTGTTTCGATGTTCACCAGGGGGATTCCCCAACAGGCAATAACTGTGACATTGATAGGCAGGATTTCTCACTGTGGTCCAAACACCATTCTCTCACTGGACCCAAAAAAACAAGAAATAGCCAAGAAATATGTAAGAAAAATCTAATAAAGATGAAACAAACATCTATCACAAATTCAAGACATCCAAGGAATATATAAGCAATATCAATATTCAAGCAATATCAATATCTAAGCAATACGATTAAATAAGCAATATAATTTTCTAAGTAATATCAATATATAAGCAGTGTCAATATCTAGCAATATCAATATCTAAGCAAAGTCAATATCCAATACCAATATCCAAGCAACATTAATATCTAAGTAACATCTATATCAAAGAAATATCTAACAAATATCGAAGATCCATGAACATACGAATCCTGGAATGATCTTCATTACAATTATGATCAAATTTGCTAAGTAATGCTACTATAAGTGAAGCAAACCTTCCAGAAGATATGCCTGGATAAAACCAGGGGGAAGGTATTGCTGATCATCTGAATGATCTTACCACCAGAAATTTCTCACCCAACTGGGACTTTTTAAAAAAGAAAATGTAAGGCAGAGGGGTGGGTAGTTACAAGTCAGCTACTCCAACCATTTGCTGCAAATGGCAAGTTATAGCTGATATTTGTTGAGAAATTTGTAAAGTTTGCATCCTAAACAATTCACCACTAGCTTTCTAACAAGCCTTTGCACATAAAAGACCTTGTTCTAAAGCTTTCCAGTCATCATGTGGTACCTACCATTTGTTGTGGTGTTAATCCTATTTAGTAGCTATGAGCACTTAAGGAATCATGTCTTTGGACAACAAAGAAAAAGATAGATGTAGTGCTGCCAATGTTGGAGTCAGGGCTTACCCAGGACACCAAGAATAGAGACAGATGGAGTGCTGCCAATGTTGGAACAAAGGTTTACCCAGGTCATTCATGGAAAGAGCTAGATGGATTGTTGCCATTGTTGAAGTCAAGTCTTACATAGGGCACCAAGGACAGGGATAGATGGATTGTTGCCATTGTTGAAGTCAAGGCTTACATAGGGCACCAAGGACAGGGATAGATGGATTGTTGGCATTGTTGAAGTCAAGGCTTACATAGGGCACCAAGGACAGGGATAGATGGATTGTTGCCATTGTTGAAGTCAAGGCTTACATAGGGCACCAAGGACAGGGATAGATGGATTGTTGCCATTGTTGAAGTCAAGGCTTACATAGGGCACCAAGGACAGAGATAGATGGATTGTTGCCATTGTTGAAGTCAAGTCTTACATACGGCACCAAGGACAGGGATTGACTAGAGAACTGCCATTGTTGGGGCCAAGGATTACATAGGGCACTAAGGACAGGGATCATCTAGAGAAATGCCATTGTTGGAGCCAGGTCTTACATTGGGCACCAAGGACAGGGATTGACTAGAGAACTGCCATTGTTGGAGCCAAGGCTAACATAGGGCACCAAGGACAGAGATAGATGGCAAGCTGCCATTGTTGGAGTCAGGGCTTACATAGGGCACCAAGGACAGGGATTGACTAGAGAACTGACATTGTTGGGGCCAAGGATTACATAGGGCACTAAGGACAGGGATCAACTAGAGATCTGTCATTATTGGAGCCAGGGCTTACATAGGGCACTAAGGACAGGGGTCAACTAGAGATCTGCCATTGTTGGAGCCAGGGCTTACATAGGGCACCAAGGACAGGGATCGACTAGAGAGCTGTCCTTGTTGGAGCCAGGGCTTACATAGGGCACTAAGGACAGGGGTCAACTAGAGATCTGCCATTGTTGGAGCCAGGGCTTACATAGGGCACCAAGGACAGGGATCGACTAGAGAGCTGTCCTTGTTGGAGCCAAGGCTTACATAGGGCACCAAGGACAGGGTCATAGAGCACCAAGGACAGGGATTGACTAGAGAGCTGCCATTGTTGGAGCCAGGGCTTACATAGGGCACCAAGGACAGGGAATGACTAGAGATCTGCCATTGTTGGAGCCAGGGCTTACATAGGGCACCAAGGACAGAGATCGACTAGAGAGCTGCCATTGTTAAAGTCAGGGCTTACATAGGGCACCAAGGACAGGGATTGACTAGAGAGCTGCCATTGTTAAAGTCAGGGCTTACATAGGGCACCAAGGACAGGGATCAACTAGAGAGCTGCCATTGTTGGAGCCAGGGCTTACATAGAGCACCAAGGACAGGGATCAACTAGAGAACAGCCATTGTTGCAGCCAGGGCTTACATAGGGCACCAAGGACAGGGATTGACTAGAGAGCTGCCATTGTTAAAGTCAGGGCTTACATAGGGCACCAAGGACAGGGATCGACTAGAGAGCTGTAATTGTTGGAGCCAGGGCTTACCTAGGGCATCAAGGACAGGGATCAACAGGGATTGACTAGAGAGCTGCCATTGTTGCAGCCAGGGCTTACATAGGGCACCAAGGACAGGGATTGACTAGAGAGCTGTAATTGTTGGAGCCATGGCTTACATAGGGCACCAAGAACAGGGATCAACAGGGATTGACTAGAGAGCTGCCATTGTTGCAGCCAGGGCTTACATAGGGCACCAAGGAAAGTGATCAACTAGAGAGCTGCCATTGTTGGAGCCAGGGCCTACACAGGGCACCAACAACAGGGATCTACTAGACAGCTGCCATTGATGGGATGGGATTAGCCGGCATTTTAGCCGATACTGCGCAGCGACATTTCTATCATTATAGCACAGGGGCACTTATGAGGTGCCCAGGGACTGAGCCCGGCCCGTCCATTATACTGACACCGACGAGTCAGGTGTAATGCTGTCCCCTTAGCCCCGAGCGTTAGGAGGGAAGCCACTACTACCAACTTTAAAGTATTTGGTTAGACCCGGCCGAGGGCTTATACAGGGCACCAAGGACAGGGATCTACTAGACAGCTGCCATTGTTGGAGCCAGGGCTTATACAGGGCACCAAGGACAGGGATTGACTCGAGAGCTGCCATAGTTGGAGCCAAGGCTTACATAGAGCACCAAGTACAGAGAAAAATGGAGTGCTGCCACTGTTGGAGCTGATGCTTTTTTCATTCTAAATCATTGCTGCCAGAACAAAAATTATAACAATTAAAAGCATTCAAACAGTTTCCACATTATTTAAGCCATTAAAGTTCCATCTACTGTACCTAGCACATTGTCATACTATGCATACAGGAACATTTAATAATTTGGAAAAGTGTGTCCGTCAGATATACATGTACAAAATGCAATTATTTGCCAGTGGGTGACAAAGTACTTGAAAAAAAACAACAACATGTGGAATGGATCACATGACCTTGAGTGTAATATATTGGTGCCAATCTGCACCCCAATGCTGCTAAATAAAAAAACAACAATGGTAAACATACCTTCAAGGTTAGTTAAACTGAGAGTGAAGACAGAGCTTGCCTGGTTCTGGCAGGGGTCTTTGGGGAGTCAAGTAATTATCTTCTAGCAAACATAGTTTACCCACAGCTCTCTAATGAATTCAAAGCCAGCAAGTGAGAGAATTAGGGATGGGTTGCTCCTTAAGTCTGCTTGCAGCAACTAAGGAGTAGAATGTAAAGTGATCCATGCAAGATCAGAGTGTATTTGGTTTGAATCCCTCCCCTGACACTATACATTAGTCTTTATTTAAGACTGATTATTACCCATGGTTTCAGGTACTGTCAAGATCTGGTTCCCAGGCTGTCAAGCAGGTCTTCTTCAAAATAAAGGAGGAAAATAGGAATATCTTTGCAACAAATATTAGAATATTTCCATAGTTAAATATAATAGTCTCTAACTTAAAATTATTTCATTTACAGGCACTTATACTAACAATTCTTACCCGTGCACTTACTGTTTCTACAATAATTAATATCCAAAATGTCTACCGAAAAAATGAAGGATAACATTAACTTTGAACAACAGCATCACAATCCCAGCTGAGGAGTTACCAGCCATGGGCACCCACTTAAACATTGTGCTTTCTCAGTATGTAAGAGAACAATTTAAAACAAGCATTTACCAAATCAGTGGCATTGACCATTATTATTACATGCATGAGATCCTGGTTGAAAAATCATAAAAAAAACAAGGATTTTTTTTTTTTTAACTTTTTCCAGCATCATCGTAACTCCTAAAATTATTGACAAATAGGTTTTCTAGTATAAATTTTAAACCACAGACTGTTTAAAACTGATATGGAGATGGTTAAAAATTGGTCATCCAGTGATATTACCGCCTTAATAAATATTAAATCCTTGGAGGTGCTGTGTATGTCTTATATGTCTATACAATACTTCCGTCAATTTTATGTGGAGGTGGCGCCGTGGCGTAGTGGCAGACATGCCGATTTGTAACTCCTCTGACTGCTTAGCCTCTCACTATGTATCTCCAAAACAAACAAACAAACAATTTTATGTGGATTTGAATATTGTCAGCTTTCATATACAGCCTTTACCGGCTTATTATATAGAAATCAATATATCATTTTCAGTTACTCTGCAGACATATTTAGAGATGCGTCTATGCCGTTGTTTCCTGACTTGATGGAATATAAATGCAAAGTGCAGCAAAAAATAAACTGCAGCTAAAATCTATCATCAAAAGGCATGTCTTTTGATGATATTTGCGCATTTGGAGCCAGCAAATCTCAACACAGATATTGGGGATTCATCACACGAAAAATTGGAAAAATGTCACAAGATAAGATGCAACAGCTTGGCCAAATGGTGACAGTTTCCCTTTGAATATGTCAGTATCAGGGATGTAAGAATAATTTTTCAGTACTTATAATTGAAATGCACTAACCTAGGCAAAACTTATCATACCAAACATTTCATTAGTATAACAAATAGTGAACTTGATGTTAAAAGAAAAAATCTTTACCGCAACCATTGATGATCATTATAGCAACGTCCAGCTTTTTGGTGGAGGAAGACCCCAGACACATGTCTGGGTAGAACAACCAGTGAACAGCAAGTCAGCTGGAAGACCTTCCCACATTAAGTCCTTTTCCCCGAATGGGACTCGAACCCGCATGGTGAGAGGCTAAGCAGTCAGAGGAGTTAAAAATCCTCGACTCTACCGCTACACCACAGGTGCCCCAGGCTAAACCTGTTGACTGCTTTGACATAATGTCAAAATAGTTAATAATACATTCAATTTTCTATTGCATGCATTTATCTTTGTGTGAATTATGACTGTTTTTAATTGATGTGTCAATAAAAAGAAAGTAAAAGTTTCCGAAAAGAGTGCTTAAATGAGAAATGTCACTGAAACTGACATTTGCCACACCCTTTCCTCCACCACAAAGTTGGAACGACCTTAAATATGGCCTTGAATATAACCATGACATTAATAGATTCACTTATTTAATTATACATGACTCAACTGCAAGTGAAAATATTGTAAAATGTTACAATTTGATTTAAGTACTGTAAATAATATTTAAGTTTGGACTGGGACATGGAGTATGACAGCCCAGCAGACGGACACTTGGACAGAAAGATAGTTTGTCTGCCATATGTGGCTTTTCAGAGTCATATACAAACTTTAAGAGAGAAATTTTACATAATTATTCAAACATGGAATATTTTTCATGAACACTGTAGATGCATAGTTACAAAGAGGCATAACTCTTGTCCACTGGTATTTCTTGTCTATGAAGAGTTATATATCTTGAACAGTTTTACGCCTAGCTTTTCTTTGTTGTTTTCAAGGACACAAACAAAAAATTATGAAATTGACAATTGACTCATAAGTTTAATAATTGCAGACAATAAACAAGACATGTTTTGCTACTGCAATAAAGACTTTCATTATACCTGAACTTGTACACTGGTATTTCTTGTCTATGAAGAGTTATATATCTTGAACAGTTTTATGCCTAACATGTTTTAACTATTCCAATTATTGGCTTTTATCCATCAAGACAACACATATAATTCTATACTCAAGCAAAAGACTATTCTGATTGCTTTTTTCTTACAAACAGATTTTTTACTAATAGTTCAGTACGTACAGCCCACTCTTTATACTGAAAAAGTAATTTGGCTAAATTGTATACAACCGCCTTAGACCATTCTGTGTTGGGTTAAAACATACTTTATGACACAATGACAACTAGAGGCAAATTTATTCTACCTACAAAACATGTCTGGGTAGAACCACTGGCACACTGCAGGTTAGCTCGAAAACCTCACCACATGGATGTTCTCAACCCCAACAGGGATTCAAACCCATGCAGTGATCCACCAATTATTGAGGGATTATTTATCCACAGACACAGCAGTCATACACTCCACTGCATCATAACAAGAATAAGGTGATGCTGAGCATTAAAGTTGCAGGAAATGATGTATCAGAAAGCTGCATGTGTTTAACATAGCAGCATTAAGCACTACTTTATTTGCCATTGGGGAATAAAAAAAAAAAAATTTTTTAATTGCACAACAAAACTTCGATTACTGATTATTAAACGAGAAAACAATTAATCTTTTATATGAAAAATGCTTAATCATGAATATGGCACTGAAGAGATTGTGGTCGAATAAATGCAGTCCTGCAATTTGAAAATAAGAATTTGACAACAGATATGCGTAAAAGGTTACTTGTTACTTTTTCATAGTTCCTAAGTTTATTATTGTTTATTTATTAGTTCTGTAGAAGAAACAACATAAGAAACTGAACACTTCAGTATAAATGCAATAATTTGTTAACAGCTGAAATAGAACATTCCATTAAAAAAAATATGATCGCTTCTTAAAAGCTGTCAATGTACAATATTCCCATTTGGTTTATAAATATATATTTAAAAAAACAACAACAGTTGTTGTTTTTCAGTGTAACTGTCTAACCTCACTTTTGACATTCTTAAAACAGCTGATGCAAGGCCAGCTTGAATGAATATTGGAGCGTCTCTCATTGGAAGAAATTTCATAAAATACCACATACCTTATTGTGCATATTAAACACCCCATCGTTAACACATTTTGTTTTGTTTGCTTTTGAAATACATTGCAGTGACCATTTATGATCATTATAGCAACATCCAGCTTTTTGGTGGAGGCAGATCTTAGCGATATGTCTGGATAGAACCACCGGTGCACTGCAAGTCAGCTGGAAGACCCTCTAACATTAAGTCCTTCGCCCCCGAACGGGGCTCGAACCCATGCAGTGGGGGGCTAAGCAGTCAGAGGACTTGCAAATCAGTGACTCTACCACTACGACTCAAATGGCCCTCCACCAGTCAGATATATCGCCTGATAATTAAAAGCATCACCAAAGCCGCATATCTTTTAAACAAGTTTCCTCATTACAATTTAAAAGTTTTAATGTTAATTAAGATACAAAAAAACTATTTAACTGAGTACCTTTAACAATAAAACTAATAATTTAAATCAGGTTAAACCTAGAATGATTGAAATTTAGACCAAATTTTTGTTGTGGATGAGGTTTAGAATGTTCTGAAAGACACATGACCACTGATCTGAGTATTTGTTAATTATCAGGATAAAACTATTTGAATAGCATCACTTATATTTTTGTCTTCTTTGTTTATATTTCATTTGAAGAAAAACGAAAATAAAAAACAAGAACCATGAAAAGGCTTGTCATGAATTCTGAAAATGTTTCTAGTACTAGTAACATAAAAAAGTAATTAGAGAAGCTAGAAAAATGTTTTTGTCAAAATAAAAGGTCAATTTCTTCATGGCAGCACACATAGCAAATTGATGACAACATGCACTGACATTTTTCCACATTTGATTAGATATTGTTAATTCAAAAAACACAAATTCGATTTCCTAATCTATGAGAAATGTACTCATGGGAAATAACCATAATAGTATTTACCATATTAAGTGTCTGAGTTGTTTCCCTTGTCAGCAAAATTAGCTTCTGAATGATTTTTTCTATATTAAACCAGTCACATACTATAAAAATATACAAATACCTTTTTTTTTGATAATCAAACTGGGTAATTTACTAACTTTCTTTTAACATGCAATAAATATATTACATGTATCTCTCTCCTTTTTTAAATTGCAGGCCAGCATCCCAGTAAATGTAAATAAACTTTTGCTCAAAATAAAAATTAAAAACAAAAAAGACATCACAAAATCATTGTGTTTGGTATGTTATGTTAATTCAAATAAAGATAAAATGAGAAAATTTTTCTTTTAGAGAAAAACAAAATAATAGAGACAATAAATATGCTGACATCACATGATCATAAACTAAATAAGCACTAGGAGTTGGATCAAGTAGAAATTACTTGTTTTTTCCTTATAAGCACCTATACCTTTATAAAACATACTATAAAGAAAACAATCAAAAAGCCAAACAATCTTAAACAATTATGAATATTAAAAAAAACATAAATGTTAAAACGTGACAACTTCCTTGTAACAGATCTTGCTGCTAATAAGAACACCTGACACAGAATTTTAAACAAAGTTGAGGTTTACCGAAGCACAATATTAATGGCAGTGTTTTTTTAAATTTCTAAAAAAATATACATCAGACTTATTTACATGTTTGTAGATATTCCAGAGATGTTCAGCTACATATAGAGAAAAAAACAACATACTGTCTTGGTAGAACCACTAAACAGTAAATCTGAAAGTCCTCTATGATCAAAGTTTTTTTGCCCAGAAAGCATCTTAATCGGGCTGGAGAAATAAGGGATTAATGCTTTTTTTTATTCAATGTGGCAAGATTTACGACCCCCACCCACCATCCCCGCCAAAGACAAAAGGAATCATCTTTTATGCTCTTAAGTTCTTCAAAATCATCTTTTATGCTCTTAAGTTCTTCAACATCATAAACATGTACTAGGAATAAAAAGGGTTATATCCCCTGTTGAATCCAGTACAAAATGTAGGACACTAACTTCAACTTGGAATATAATTTAGATACAAATTAAGATAATCCGATATCTTAAGTGGAATCTTAAAATGTACTCATTATGACGAAATTCTCAAGTGAGAGATGATTTAACTTAGGCAAGTTATATATACATTCATAACTGACAAGGTTTGAGGAAATTCAGAAATGAGAAAACTGATTCATGTTTTAAGATATAAATTATCTGGTGTGCGCATTCAGTATATACAGCACAACTGTACATGGAAGTAACCATTTAATTATAGCTTGTTATGAAATTGTTTCCAGGCAAAGCATCCTATAATATACAGAGGGATTTGAGTTTTCTTTAAAATCATTTACATTCAAAATGATGCCCATATAAATTGATGCCCAAATAAATAAGGCCCATATAAAAGATGCCAATATAAAATATCTATTTAAAAAGAACTATTATAAAAAGGTGCCCATAAAAATGGCGCCAGTATAAAAAGATATACCAATATAAAAGTTGCTTATTTTAAATGATGCCCGTAAAAAGATGCCAGTATAAAAGATGCCCATTTTATGATGCCAATACAAAAAGATGCTCATTATAATGATGCTCATACAAAAAGACACCCATTTATGATGATGCCGATACAAAAAATATGCCTATTTAAAATGATGCATATATAGCTCTATTTTTTATGCTTAGCCATTTTGCAATGTTTGTTATTAATGACAAAATTTTACATAGATTCTAAATTGATGTGACAGCTTCTAAGTGGCGTAATATGATTTACGTTTAAATGATTTTATGATGTGAACTTGGACTCTTTGTCCATTGTGTTTATCATCCCACCAATAGTATTTCAGTTATCTGGAGAGGGACGGTGTCCACTTGAAGCAGATATAGTGCTGCCTTCACTGTGTATAGCATGTATGTTTATTAGATTTTTCATCCCACCAATAGTATTTCAGTTATATGGTGACTGTGTCCACTTGAAGCAGAAATAGTGCTGCCTTCACTGTGTGTTTGTTTATTGGGTTTATCATCCCACCACTAGTATTTCAGTTATATGTTGACGGTGTGCACTTGAAGCAGATATAGTGCTGCCTTCACTGTGTATAGCATGTTTGTTTATTGGGTTTATCATCCCACCGCTAGTATTTCAGTTATATGTTGACGGTGTCCACTTGAAGCAGATATAAAGCTGCCTTCACTGTGTATAGCATGTTTGTTTGTTGGGTTTATCATCCCACTAATAGTATTTCAGTTATATGGTGACGGTGACCACTTGAAGCGGATATAGTGCTGCCTTCACTGTGTATAGCATGTTTGTTTATTGGGTTTATTATCCCACCGATAGTATTTCAGTTATATGTTGACGGTGTCCACTTGAAGCAGATATAGTGCTGCCTTCACTGTGTATAGCATGTTTGTTTATTGGGTTCATCATCCCACCACTAGTATTTCCGTTATATGGTGACGGTGCCCACTTGAAGCAGAAATAGTGCTGCCTTCACTGTGTGTTTGTTTATTGGGTTTATCATCCCACCAATAGTATTTCAGTTATATGTTGACGGTGTCCACTTGAAGCAGATATAATGCTGCCTTCACTGGGTATAGCATATGTTTATTTGGTTTTTTATCCCACCAACAGTATTTCAGTTATATGTTGATGGTGTCCACTTGAAGCAGATAAAGTGCTGCCTACACTGTGTATAGCATGTTTGTTTAATGGGTTTATCATCCCACCAATAGTATTTCAGTTATATGGTGACGGTGTCCACTTGAAGCAAATATAGTGCTGTCTTCACTATGTATAGCATGTTTGTTTATTGGGCCGATAGTATTTCATATGGAGACGGTGTCCACTTGAAAAAGTTATAGTGCTGCCTTCATTGTGTATAGCATGCCATGAATACCTGGCATGATATTATACCTAGTTACATTATCCTGTCCATGAATAGCACCCAGTTCTCTGGTACCCAACACTCTCCCAGCTGGCTGTTAATGGACAAATAAACATAGGGAGAGAAAAGATGCCAAATAAATGGCTACATGTATATACTCTGATTTGCTCAGCAAGAACTAGGAAAGTCAATAAGGCAATTAATTCAGTACATGCAAGTTCTGGACTAAATAGCTATTTGCATAGCCTTTGATATCATTTTCAGCCTTTCTCCTGTTCTAAACTATGCTGTGACTGAGAGAGAAGAGTCACTACCTTGTAGCTCCTCAGGTCCTCAGAGTGTTAGTTTGAACACTGGTTGACTCGAGGAATTTCACACAAATGTGTGGATGTATAAATTGATATGGTACTTTGTTATAAAACTAACCAGTGTAGACTTCTGTCTTGTTTTTGATACATTAAAAAATTTGATTTATATGCTCATATTATTATTTAAAATTGTATACCTTTTATATAAAAGTCCCCTCAATCTGCTACATATAAATTTGTTGTTTTTTAACCCTTTATTTGCTGGAACCAACATTTACTCTATTAATATAGAACATGCAGTTAAATACCCGCTCTAAAGGTGTTTCCAATGAGTAAATGGTTTAAACCTTAGAAAAAATATTAAGTAATCTACAGTTGACATGTATCAGCCTGGGGGGTGGGGGTGGGTCGATGTGCTCAGTTGGTATTCAGATTTCCAATTTGATCTTATCTAGGTCAGAAATAGCTAGGAAAGTCCATTACCAAACCATCACATAACCATGGTAACCTGAGATAACAAGAATGATACATGTTGTCATGGATACACTCAAAGGTCATTATCGATAATGATGGGATAAACTTTTATTAACATGACCTGAACCCAATGTCTTATTCTGGACCTGGAAGCGCAATCGCTGCAGCGCCAGCTGCAAGTACTGGAGGCCCCTTGTTCGATCCCGGCCCATGACTTACAAAAGTCGTGAAAAATGGAAGTGGTATAGTTCCCTTGCTATTGCTCAAGTAAATATAAGGGTAGTTCCAAGATTGGTTGGCCTGGTGTCAGGATAATGTGATTGGGTACAGTATCATGTCCGGTGTTCAAGGCATGCTATAAACAGTGAAGGCAGCACTATATCTGCTTCAAGTGGACAGCGTTCCTAGATAAATGAAATACTGTTTGTGGACGATAAACCCATTTAACAAATAATGTCTTGTACAAGCAGTGTTTGTTGATTTCTTTCTCTGGGATGTCCATTTAACACATTAATTTGTATTCATTTAAGAGCATCATATTTTTTTGGGGAAAAATATGAGTGGTACAATGTTTGTTAAGAAACATCTTTCAGCCCAGGAAATAGTTTCTGATTAATCTTTTGTTGCAGGAAACATCATTCAGTCCATCAACATAAAACTAACCACACTGTAATGGTGTTTCCAGCAAGGAAAGTGTTAACCTGTAGAGTATTTTATCAGCATCTATGTCACACCTTCATCAGCCAGTGTGTCAACACTTGACTAAAGGACATGTCTGTGAGAAAGTGATCAAAGGATTATAGATGGAGATGCCTGTTGTTGCTTTTTTTTGTTTGTCACATTACATCAACACAATTATACTGACCAGGACTTTCATGTGGAAAGATTTTCCAGCTGGCCTCTGGTGTTCCAGTGGTTCTACCCTGATATAAGTCAGGGATTTTCCATCGCCAATAATTAGCTGGACATTGCCAATATGACCCTAGTTGCGTCGGTGCGATGTAACGAAAAATAACCAAAACAAACATAATCTCAATAGCAAAACATACCATGGTCCTATGAGAATCCCGAAATATACTAAAATTTTATTTCATACATTTACTAGACACAGGGATTAATATGCAAGCTAAATTTTATATTGACAACAAAATCTGAGCGGAGACATTACACAAAGTAAAACCTTAATATACCCCCATTGGACCAAGGAAAAGAAGCTCTTCAGTGAAGTAAGTACTTCTGAGTACCAACAAGTACCTATCTTTCAAACCATATATTATTGGATCTCATTAGAACCGTCTTGATGTGATAACTTTAAAGCAACTGGATCACAGTTATGCACAGTTTGTAGCAAATAAGTCATAGTTTTGCTCAGAGATAGGATAAATTGAACTAGTGATCTGCACTTTATACACATGTTTTTGTTTGTGAAATAAATTGCAGTGACCAGTTATGATCATTATAGTGACGTCCGGCCAAATGTCTGGGGTAGAACCACTGGCGCACCACAGGACAGCTGGGAGACCTTCATACAGACATTCCTAACTATTATCATTATCAAGCCAATCAGAAGGCGCCCATGGCCGAACAGTTAGAGTCGGTGACTCCTTAACCCCTTACTGCATGGGTTCGAGTCCCGGACGGGGCTAGAACTTTCATGTGGGGAGGTTTTCCAGCTAACCTGCAGTGTGCCAGTGGTTCTGCCCATACTTAAGTCTGGGGTCTTCCTCTAACAAAATTTGCTGGACATTGCAAATATGACCATAACTGTCTCAAAATCAATGAATCTTGCACCTTACCATAAGCTGATGCAATACCTTCCATGTTTCCATGGCCTGTTAGGGGTTCCATCATGTCTGGTGTTCTTTCCATGCAATCACAGTGAAGGCGAAAATCAAACTGCTTCATTACAATGTTGTCTCTTCAGATTTATGGTAAAGTTACAGACTTCAGAACTCCAGATACAAGGAGTAAATCTGATTTTGTGTATCTTATATCCCATAATTCTCAACTCAACCCAGCTTTGATGGTACTCATTAGAATTGACATATAGTTTTTGGAGGAGAAATAAAGGAGCAGAAGCTATCAGGCAGTGATGAATCAATCAAATGACAGAAGTTGTTTAGGTTTAAACTGTAAGGGTACAATTAAAGGTATATGGACATGAAATGATGGGTTGACTTTGACACAATCACATTTATGACTTCTGTTATTGACAATTATTGCAGGTGTATGGGTTGGTTGAGATTGGCTCTCCAGTGGCTCATTATCTGGATTCTTATCAATCAGAAATCACTCTGTGTTGAACATCTGACATACCAAAGGGGAAAGTGGTCAGCCTTTATCAAAGAGTTCAGTTGTTTCATCTGAATAAACAAAGAAGAATCATTCCACCCTTCACTTTGATCATTTCATTCCAATAAATAAAAGCCATTCCAATTGTAAATATTGTTGACTCTTTACTCTTAACCTGCTGAACACTAAACGATCAGGCTTTCATGAATAGTGTAACTCAGGCTTCCAGCTTTCAGCAAATCCAGCTGTAAGTTAATAGGGTAACTCAGGCTTTTAGCTTTCAGCAAATCCAGCTGTAAGTTAATAGTGTAACTCAGGCTTTCAGCAAATCCAGCTGTAAGTGAATAGTATTATACAGGCTTTCAGCAAATCCAGCTGTAAGTGAATAGTGTACATGTCACCTTTAAGTGAATAGTGTAACTCAGGCTTCCAGCTTTCAGCAAATCCAGATGTAAGTGAATAGTGTGAATTGGGCTTTCGGCAAATTAGACTTTAAGCAAATAGTGTAAATTACAAATAGTATAAATCAGGCTTTCTGCTGCAAATTAGTCATTAAACAAATAGTGTAATTCAGGCTTTTAGCAAATCAGGCTTTAAGTGATTATAGTAAATCAGGCTTTAAGCAAATTTGGCTTTAAGCAAATAGTGCAAATCAGGCTTTCAGCAACACAGGCTTTAAGGGAATAGTGTAAATCAGGCTTTCAGCAACTCGGTCTTTTAGGGGCTGCCTGATCAAGAGCTGCACTGTTTGCTGCTAAATCTTTATATTGTTATCTAAACATGAAATTGTTGGCAAATGACTTTAAAATAAGTCGTTATTAATAAATGTAAGGGAAAAGAAATGAGCACTTTTGTTTGGATGGAACTTAATTGAGGTAAGAAATGAAACAAGTTCTATGTACTGGACATAAAGCTTCAGAGTAAAAAAGACATTTTTTCCCCAATTTTCAAACAATTTTTACAATGCTACAAGTCTATAAAATCTCCTTTGGTACTAAAATACTAGTAAAATGTATTTATTAGTGCTATGGTATTTTGAAGTTGCATTGGACCTGTACTGTGCTAAAGGGTATATGTATATTATGTTCGTTTTGGGTAAAGGGTTAACATAAAACATACCCCAACCAAACCATGTTACCAACAAGTAAAGGGTTAGTCTCAGCCATCTACACACCTTCAATAATCAGAAAATAACTGAAATCAGGACAAGATCTGTAATCAAGCTCTCCTATGGGAGTATGATAGTGCCTCCTGGAACCAGTAACTTGGCAGCATTGCAATCAATGCATGTAACTAACTTGTTTTAAAAGGTGTATTTTTTTTCCAATCATTAGTGTTGTTTTTTTTCTTTCAGAAAATCATTGTATACAAATGGTAAAGGGTAAACAACATAGGCAAGGAATGACGTAAACAACATAGGCAATGAATGAAGTTAACAACATAGGCAAGGAATGAAGTAAACAACATAGGCAAGGAATGAAGTAAACAACATAGGCAAGGAACAAGTAAACAACATAGGCAAGGAAGAAGTAACCAATATAGGCTAGGAATGAAGTAAACAACATAGGCAAGGAATGAAGCAACCAACATGAGCAAGGAATGACATAATTAACATAGGCAAGGAATAAAGTAAACATAGGCAAGGATTGAGTAAACAACATAGGCAAGGAATATGTAAGCAACATAGGCAAGGAAAGAAGAAACAAACATAGGCAAGGATTTAAGTAAACAACAAAGGCAAGGAATGAGTAAACAACATATGCAAGGATTGAAGTAAACAACATATGCAAGGATTGAAGTAAACAACATAGGCAAGGATTGAAGTAAACAACATAGGCAAGGATTGAAGTAAACAACATAGGCAAGGAACTGACATTACAAATTTTATCCAGGGGACAATGATGCCACTGCCACAGGAACTTGCTGATCTATGAGCCATAAATTGTGAAAGACAGTTTAATGACACCAATTTTTTGTCTTAATTCACATCTACATACACATTCTGTAACAAGTACTTTTTATAACTTTGAAGCACATTTAAAATTCACTAATAAAATAAGAGTTGTGTTACCCAGATTTCTAAGAAACTGACAGAATGACAGATGACTGGTGGCACTGAGTGATGTACTGCAGCATGCCATTTTCTTTTTTTTTTTATTGTGAGTGCAGAACAAAGAGACTTGAATACTTTAAAAGTCAGTGTTAACCTCTTTCATAGAGCACAATCTCTTCAAAATCAGATTGCTTACCCAATTGTTTTATGGGATTAAACACAAAAATACACTTTGATCAATTTTAGAAATTTCTGGAGACAGCTATTTCTCGCCATAGGAAACAACAACACTGGTTAGGTTCAGGTTATATTTTTTGACTCATTTTCAAGCATATTTGCATTGCCATACTGGTCATGTATTAACATTTTCACTCACCTATAACGTATCTTGTCCCAGCTATACAAGTTGTGAAGGCTCGTCGCTTCAGTTGCGGGGAACATGGTTGAGAGCGTGTCTTTAACTCTTCGAAATCATCGAGAAGGTGGTTGCGCTCTGCCAGGTCTGTGATCATGACCTTTGGTAGATTGCTCAGAGAGCTGCTCAGAGCACGCTCTGGCATCCGTTCCTTTATCTTGTGGTTCATCATAGTTATTTGTGTATCCACTAATTGAACCCTCGTTGTCACTAAATGAAGTTTTTTGAAGTCACTAATTAGTTGCCCTTTGTCATATAAGTGGAAGTTTTATTGAAAATTGCTTCCAGGGGAAGCAGCATTGTTTCTGTGAACGTGGTCTTTGGAGTTATTCCACACCTGCACCTTGTATACAAATGTAGGTTAATTTATTTTGTCACAAGTAATTTAAATTGTCACTTTTACAGGAGACCTAAGTGTGGTCTATGAGAGTTTTCTATGATTTTTCTTCATTTATCTTCCAAAATGCAATGGAAATTCTAGTTTGCGCCTCTTATTGGGGACTATATTGTTCCCTATTAAAGTTTTCCAAGTAGTTTTTTTTTTCAGCTACAAAATGCATCAAAACTTCTAGTTTTCCACTCTAAAAGGGGAGTTACACATATATTGCTCTCTATGAAAGTTTAAATGTTCTCTATGAATATATTCTATGGTCTTTTCTTCATTTATATATCAGAATGCACCAGCGAATCTAGTTTTATTCAGTCAATTGTTGATCACTACATCCAGGATACAGACATTCTGTTGTGGCTTTAGAATCTTGTAGTGGTTTGTTGATACTAATTCCCTATGTAATATTGCGGTATATCACACTCAGGGTCACAGGTGGTTACACACTCTCTACTCCCTATTTTTACTAGTTTCTGCTTATGCTTTCCAAGTAAATTAACCATATGTTGTTTTTTCATCGACTGTATTCATTTATTTTCCGTTATCTTTGACACTGGTTGTAGAGTTCAAAACATCTGTTAATGCTAATGTTTATAACAGGAACTCACTGTATACAATGTACATACTTTCTTTTTTCACCCTTAAATTCTGTCACATCTGTCACAGTCACAATATTTCTGTTACTTTCTGTTACTTTCAAGTCATATCTTTTAAGTTTAATGTTTATTTATTTCTTTTGTAACATCATGTTACTTTATATGATTGTCATGTAAGCATCATATAGTATTTCAAATGGATATAGATTTTTTCCAGCCATTTAGGTTTGTCATTGTTTTTTGTTTTGTTTGTCACTAGAAAATAAGAAAATAAATGAATTAAAAAAATCCAGTAAGATTATACTATGCGTACAAGTATATATACATTATACTCACTGCCCATACATGTGGACTTTTTCTGAGGCCTAAGAAGGAGATTTTCACTTGAAAAGTGGGAGCTTTGTTATTTTCATAGAAAAAAAGAAGGAAGTTATCTGTTTCCAAGAAGGTAGATTTCTGAAAATGTTTGGAATAGCCCTCATTTTCAAATAATTTTGAAGCTTAATAGAGGGGGTTTCTCTCCAAATGCAAGAGAGTTCACATTTACGAATGCCACAGATACTTTTAAGAAGCTTTATATAACTGACTAAATGACACCCAATATATTCCATCCTTGAAACACATCAAGTAATCCTAATACACATGGAGATCTCTAACACTGTTTCTTTTTCCAAAAGTTACATGTAATGCCAAAAGGATATTAGATATTACACTAATTATTATATATTACATTTAAAATTCAAATCAAGTGCAAACGTGTATTTTTTTATAAACTTTATTTCCTGATGCCAACAACATTACTTTCCCAGTATTATAACTTTAATATCAGTAAACACATTCTTTCCCACTCTAAGAATTTATCATCACAAGTCATATATCTATATTCATGTACTACGAGATTCAATACACCGATAGTCATTCTTCAATATTTACACTATGGGTTCATATTTTACAACTTGTAGATTTCCCATTATTTAACATTCTTCTCTAAAAGTGAAGTAAAATATTCTCTGAAAAGTATTATTAAAGAGACTATTTTTCACATCTTTAAAAATGCAAATACAATACACAACTATTTTTACACATGAACTTAGTATAAACTTAATTGTACAAGTAAATTGTGAATGATTTTAATGATGAAATTGATTTAAATATATCACTAACTTTAACAAGTTTTTCTATTGCAAAATTATTCTCACAATAAAATACACATCAAACTTTATCATATCACTATTCATTAAACTTCAAAGGCATATTCCCATTTTAACACAATAGACATCATGCATGTTCTGTTCACAAATCCCACAATGCTTTGTGGCTTCACCATGGTTACACTTCCTGTAAGAAGCTTATGGAATTGTTTTCATCTCACACCATAACACTCCCTTCAAAAGTCTCACATAACTTATTTTATAGACTCTTTTCTCACTTTTTAAACCATCATTATCAGTGTCATTCAACCTTTGTTTTTGATCTTTGTATTTCAGAGATACCTCAAAGCATTTCTACAGTTACAAAGATGAGCTGCTTTTATTTCTGTCAAGTTTGGAAAAAAACAGCAAAGTTTGTTAATTCAGAAAGGAATTCTCTTTACTGCTATTACTAGGTTTAAACAAAAGATGATGTCAATTAATTGTGGCCTTTTACATTTACAATTATATATATATTATATTATTTATTTTGTTAATTTGCTTATTTGTTATCAACTATGCAAAGAAGTTTAATTTTTCTCTATTTAGTCTTAAGATATTAATTTAAAGGTAATAAGTTCTACTCCAAAATAAAAAGTTTTTTTTTTATTCCTTCTAAAGAATGATAAATAATTTTAAATTAACTATTCTTCTGTTTATTAAAGATTTAACTCCATTTTTTCAGCTCAGGACTTAAAAGTTGACTTAAGCTTCAACATAAAGACCACTTCACTATAAGAACTTGTTTCCCAAACCGGGTTTTAACACTGTTACCAAATACTGTTCACCATTGGTACATACTCGGTTAGTAATGTCAGTTGTTGGACAGTTCTTTTAACAAATATGACTAAGGTATTCCAAATGCGTCATGGTAATCAAACAACTTTTTGTAAACAGCCAACAAATGTCATCTGCTTGGATTGTTCAGCAGTTATCATCTTAGGATGTCTCACTTCAATGAGAGACATTAATGAATAGTCTCCCCTGAATAATCCCAAAATGCAAGTAGGTACTTTCATTTGTTTTACTTGGTTTTTATGCTTGTGCTCTATGGAGTGTATGTTGACTTATCTACTTGTGATACCCAGGTTAACCATAACCAACAAACATTTTCCATTTTCCCTTTGAAATAACAAATCTGTATAAGTATTTGAATGAATTTAAAGCTTATATTTATGTGAAAGTGAGAAATTTCACTACTTGTAATTGCAATGTCAACAAAGGAAAAGATGATTAAGACCAAGAATTCCAACTAAAAGGACCTACCAACTTTTTGAAATGCCTTGGATATTAACTAACAAGGGAGACCATTTTCATTTCAACAATGTATCTCAATTGAATATGTATGCTTCATTTTTGCTTATGTTTTTAATTTTCTATGAAAAGTTGGTTTTATTCCTGTTATTTTACATTCAAATAAGGACTTGGCCTTTGAGACCGATTGAATTAAAACTGGTCTTGCCTGTATGTCAGTTAAAATAAAATTTAAGATCTTGATATCCTCTTAGGAAATTTCTTTAAAAATGCAATTACCAGAAAACTATTGTTTACAGCTAACTTGAAACACCCCTTCACAGCTCTTTGTCAAAGATATATACAGTTTTTTTTACAACGAACAATTTATAGCACATTCCAATAATCCCAATGTTTCACTGGACAAATTTTAACTACATTTTACAGAAACACAACATTTTCTTAAGAGTTACTGGGATAAATTATGACATTATATCAGACAGACCAATTAATACCATATTTATATACGATTTAAGGATGCCACTTCACTGAAGTAAAATACAATATAAAATATGTCAAAGTGACCTAGGAGAGTTCCAAATTAATAACTTAACTGAACTAGCTCAAGACTTACAAGATTATGAGCTCCACAAACCATTCTTTGTAACTAGCCTCCCCAGAATAATCCTTACATGCAAGTAGGTACTTTTATTTGGTTTACTTGGTTTTTATGCTTGTACTCCTAGGAGTGTATGCTGATTTTTATGCCTTTCTTGTGATACCCAGGTTCTTCATCGCCTACCAACACTTCTATTTTGTTGTTTCAATAAAATATCTGTATAAGTATTTCAATGAATGTAATTATTTATGCAGAAACGAGAAATTTTACTTTTTGATAATGTCGATAATGTCCAAGAATTCCAACTTAAAGAACCTACCTACTATTTGAACTACCTCGGATATTATCTAACAAGGGAGACTGTTAAAATTTGACAATGTTTCCCATTACCATGGATTCTAGTGGACAATATCTTCAAGGTATGTTTATTTACATTCCTTCAATTGTGCATTTTAACTGAGCAACTACTGTGAATATGCTTCAGTTATGTCCTTATGAAAAAAGGTGAAATAATTGTTTGAGAATAAAGGCATTGGGACAAACATGCCATTTTACAGACTTATAATTTTAATAATTATACACAGTAATATTTACAGATTTACAATCCTATGATCTCACAAAGTATTTTTACCAATTTTTTTACCGATTTTGAATCTCATGATCTCAGGCAGAAATATATACAGATCTTGTATCCCATTATTATACACAGTAATATTTACAGATCTTGTATCCCATTATTATACACAGTAATATTTACAGATCTTGTATCCCATTATTATACACAGTAATATTTACAGATTATGTATCCCATTATTATACACAGTAATATTTACAGACCTTGTATCCCATTATTATACACAGTAATATTTACAGATCTTGTATCCCATTATTATACACAGTTATATTTACAGATCTTATATCCCATTATTATACACAGTAATATTTACAGATTATGGATCCCATTATTATACACAGTAATATTTACAGATCTTGTATCCCATTATTATACACAGTAATATTTACAGATCTTGTATCCCATTATTATACACAGTAATATTTACAGATTATGGATCCCATTATTATACACAGTAATATTTACAGATCTTGTATACCATTATTATACACAGTAATATTAACAGATCTTGTCTCCAATTATTATACACAGTAATATTTACAGATTATGTATCCCATTATTATACACAGTAATATTTACAGATCTTGTATCCCATTATTATACACAGTTATATTTACAGATCTTGTATCCCATTATTATACACAGTAATATTTACAGATCTTGTATCCCATTATTATACACAGTAATACTTACAGATCTTGTATCCCATTATTATACACAGTAATATTTACAGATCTTGTATCCCTTTATTATACACAGTAATATTTACAGATTATGTATCCCATTATTATACACAGTAATATTTACAGATCTTGTATCCCATTATTATACACAGATATATTTACAGATCTTGTATCCCATTATTATACACAGTAATATTTACAGATCTTGGATCCCATTATTATACACAGTAATATTTACAGATCTTGTATCCCATTATTATACACAGTAATATTTACAGATCTTATACACAGTAATATTTACAGATCTTGGATCCCATTATTATACACAGTAATATTTACAGATTATGTATCCCATTATTATACACAGTAATATTTACAGATTATGTATCCCATTATTATACACAGTAATATTTACAGATCTTGTATCCCATTATTATACACAGTAATATTTACAGATTATGTATCCCATTATTATACACAGCAATATTTACAGATCTTGTATCCCATTATTATACACAGTAATATTTACAGATTATGTATCCCATTATTATACACAGTAATATTTACAGATTATGTATCCCATTATTATACACAGTAATATTTACAGATCTTGGATCCCATTATTATACACAGTAATATTTACAGATTATGTATCCCATTATTATACACAGTAATATTTACAGATCTTGTATCCCATTATTATACACAGTAATATTTACAGATCTTGGATCCCATTATTATACACAGTAATATTTACAGATCTTGTATCCCATTATTATACACAGTAATATTTACAGATCTTGTATCCCATTATTATACACAGTAATATTTACAGATCTTGTATCCCATTATTATACACAGTAATATTTACAGATCTTGTATCCCATTATTATACACAGTAATATTTACAGATCTTGGATCCCATTATTATACACAGTAATATTTACAGATATTGTATCCCATTATTATACACAGTAATATTTACAGATCTTGTATCCCATTATTATACACAGTAATATTTACAGATCTTGTATCCCATTATTATACACAGTAAAATTTACAGATCTTGTATCCCATTATTATACACAGTAATATTTACAGATCTTGTATCCCATTATTATACACAGTAATATTTACAGATCTTGTAAATGTATTAATTAATGTATAACAGATTTACAATCCTTAGATCTCAAATAATAATATTTACAGATTTACTATCATCTTCACAGTTGCACCATCTCTGATAGCTGAAATACGCAATGAGACATCAGATGAGGTGCAATCTGCCATAGATATATGATCTATGTGCATCCTGAAACACTTGCTGTAATCATCAGATGGCTATCAACTACTCTCAAATATCCTAGCATATCATAGAAAACTTCATCATGGGGAAATTTATAATCACCTGCACATTTTAGAACAATTGTTCAGGTAAAGTGTCTTTAAATTGCACATTTCATTACTAAAGGTTCACAGAAGTCATTGTACGGTTATTAAATACTTTTATATATCCCAAGATCCAATGATAAGAAATCTATGCATCTGTACATTATAACACAACAGCTCAGGTAAGTTGTGTTAAATTTATCTAAGATGCACATTTTGTTAAATGATTATCTCTAGAAGACATTTTTGATGGTTATGAAACACTTTTATCTATCCCAGCACGTAATGATAAGAAATTCTAACATGTGTTTACCTGTACATTATAGCACAACTGCTCAGGCAAACTGTCTTTAAAATTCTCTGTGTAGCATATTTTAATGCAATGCGCTAATGATGATGCCATCATATATCTCAGCAGCCAACTTATAATGTTTCAAATTTACAACCATCTATATATAGTCTAGCACAACTCCGCTAAGGAATAATGTCTTTAATTCCTCAAAGCACATTTACTTAAAGAAATACTTGCAGTTATCATAATAACCTGGCTGTCATTAAATACTCATATTTCCCAACACACTTCATGACGAGAAAATTTACGTATATTCACCTACGCATTTTAGCACAAATTCTAAGGTAAATTGTCTCTTTATTTGTCTGCAAGTATGAACATTTTCCTTAAGATAGACTTTATTCCTTATCATATATATGCCTGTACTTTCGTTAAAAACAAGCACCGCATAACGTCAGAGATAACCCACCTGTCTGTTGTTTTCTTGGCTCTATTGAAATTATAGATGACAGCATTTCAGTTATTTTCCAACATTGTTTGTTTATTGTGTTATTCATCCCACCAACAGTATTTCAGTTATCTGGAGACAGTGTCCACTTGAAGCATATATATTTTGCTGCAGGCCGTGAACTCCTGACAAGATACCACACCTAGTCGCATTATCCCTACACCGGGTGCACCAGTCATGGAACTATCCTTATATTTGCTTTAACCAGGGGTCACATACCTGGAGCTAACGCTCTACCAATTACGCTACCAGGTCCAGTAATATATTTCATTTATTTTCTGGCATTGTTTAATTGAAGCTGAATAGAACTTTTAATATGATAGCATACTACCAATTGGAACACCTCGGATAATTCACGAATAATCTGTCGGATGTATGTAGGTAGTCAGATCACCTCGGCCATTTATCTAAATGGGACTTCTTTTGAGACAGACGTCAAAACAAAGATGGCAGCTCGAGTGACAGCTCACTACAGTACGATGCCAGTAAAACTTCAATTTGTGGTGGCTTCTAATTTAAATCGTCCAATTTTAATTTACCCAGCGCAGCTGACATGCAGCTGTCAAACGATGGCAGTGTGTATGTTTTGTGCGAACTACTTAGGCATATTCTTGTTCCGACTTCCGGCGAACAAAACGATCGTGATTTTATTAAGTATTATTGCACCAGATACATCCGAGGGAAGATTGTCCAGAGGATGGAATTACCCGAGGAGTTCCGATTGAGCATACTACAAAAATGTGACATGACACACATCGAGAGATTCTTTCTCCTTTCACCAATATTAATGTCTTTGAAGAAAAAACATTTTTCAAACTTTTTTTATTTTTTTTTTATTTTCAAAATACATTGCAGCAAACATTGATTGTCATTACTATTTTAGTGGAACAGGACCTTAGACAAATGTCTGGGTAGAACCACTGGCACACAGCAGATCAGCTGGAGGACCTACATGTACCCTCATTAATGTTCTTCTAACTGAAAGAGACTCGAACCCATGCACTGAGAGGCCAAGCAGTAGGAAGTAACCAGTTGTCCACTCTACCACTACACCTTTTTTTTCAATTCAACTTCTCTTGCATTGTACAGATGAATGCAATAAAAAATTTGACCTGAGATAACAACGATGACAAGAACAGTGCACTTAAATTGGTAATTAAGCAGTAGTAATGATAATTAACAATTTGGGACGGTGTTAATATTCACGAACAATCACAAGTTCATTTAAATGTGCATTCATTTGAATTTTAAAGTTCAGAGTAAACAGGTTCAATCATTTCCTTTTATGTCAGACAGAGACTTCAGCAATAATTTACATTAAAATCTGAAAGAATGCATGAAAAATATTGAAAAATTCTACTTTTTTTTCTTCTTCAAATTTTTTTAATGGCAAATGAGCACATCTTGGAACTTCATTTTCTTTAATTGAGTTTAATGGAGATGGACAAGAATGCCATATTGTGCTCATAAATAGTATTTAAAACTGAAACAACAACAACAAAAAAAACCCAATTAACTGGCTTTGAAACAAAAGAAGAATACACAAACTTTATAATTATCAACATTTTTGAACTTTAAATACATTCCTTTAGAGGCCCATGGAATTGTTTTCATTTCACATCATAATCTTTCTATTACAAATCTTATACAACTTATTTTTTGTTATTTTTTTACTTTCTCTCCTTGATTCACAACAATCCTGGTTTTATAACATCATCTTGACTCCTCTGAAAAAAATATTTGAAACTTGACATGAAAATCTAATTTCAATATTTCACAAGTTATGACTTTTATTTTTGTTAACTCATCTGGTTTAGTTTGGGTAAAAAAATGAAGCATGTGTAAAATTGGAAAAAAACACAATAGTTACCATGGTTATAGCATTTGCCTTCATTGTGCTAGCGATCAATAAAAGGAAATTTATATTAAAAAAAATAAGCAGTAAAGTAAGTTAGTATCTGTAATTTATATTTATGGAATTTATTAATTTTTATCATTTAAAAAAACAATAACAAACTATCAAAAACACATTAGGACAATTGAATAATCCTAAAGTAATCTCAACAAATCAAACAGTTAAAATAAAAGAAAAAACACAATTTTACTTCAAAACCAATCACAAATTGGCAATAAAAACATCAATCAAAGACCCCAGCCCAATCTGAGTCTTCAATATAGACCAGATATCTACTAACAGAAGCTCAAACAATGTATTGATTTTTTCCTATCTTACACCTTATGCCCTTCAATATGTTCTTTGATCTCCGATCATATTAAGGGAAAACCAGACCCTAATAATGCCCATGAGACAAATAATCATACACAATCTCTATAATTCCAGAAATCAAGCCATCAAGTGTAAGGCAATGTTAGACATACAAAAAGAAAAGTTAGCTGAAAGGCAGTAAGAATGAAAATTGGTTGCCCAAGACCAAATAATTGAGATTCATTGACTTTCAAGGTCTTATAACTGACCTACAGTAGACGTTCTAGTTGTTCCCACATTAAGTCTTTGGGTTTGACTAAAACACAAACCCACACAGTGAATCTGAGGTTCTAGATGTTCCCACATTAAGTCTTTGGGTTTGACTAAAACACAAACCCACACAGTGAATCTGAGGTTCTAGATGTTCCCACAGTTAGTCTTTGGGTTTGACTAAAACACAAACCCACACAGTGAATCAGTGGTTCTAGATGTTCCCACAGTAAGTCTTTGGGTTTGACTAGAACACAAACCCACACAGTGAATCTGAGGTTCTAGATGTTCCCACATTAAGTCTTTGGGTTTGACTAGAACACAAACCCACACAGTGAATCTGAGGTTCTAGATGTTCCCACAATAAGTCTTTCTGTTTGACTAGAACACAAACCCACACAGTGAATCTGAGGTTCTAGATGTTCCCACATTAAGTCTTTCTGTTTGACTAAAACACAAACCCACACTGTGAATCTGAGGTTTTAGATCTGCCAACATTATGTTTAAGTCACACATTGAGTCAGAAGTTCTAGATCTTCCTACAATAAGTCTTTCAGTTTGACAAGGTCACTAACCCACACAGTGAATCTAAGAAACAAGAAAACAAATCCACTCAGTGAAGCTGAAGTGATAAATCTATCCACATTAATCTTTTCGTTTGACAAGGACAACAACACACACAGTGAATCTGAGAAACAAGGACACAAACCCACTCAGTGAACCTGAGGTGATAAATCTATCCACATTAAGTCTTTTCGTTTGACAAGGACAAAAACACACACAGTGAATCTGAGAAACAAGGACACAAACCCACTCAGTGAACCTGAGGTGATAAATCTATCCACATTAAGTCTTTTCGTTTGACAAGGACAAAAACACACACAGTGAATCTGAGAAACAAGGATGCCAACCCACATAGCAAATCTGAGGTTCTAGATCTTCCCACATTACATTTAAGACTTTTGGTTTGACAAAAATTGAAGAATATATACAAAATATGTATAGCACACAACATAAAACCAGTTCAGGTAAAGGACGTAATGTGGAAAGGTCGTCCAGCAGACCTTCGGTGGTTCTACACAGACATTTGTCTAGGGTGTTCCTCCACCAAAACAGCTGGACCTTGCTACAATGATTATAAATGGTCACTGCACTGTATCTCTAAAACACACAAAAAACAAAATGTAGCCAGTACGTTACTTTCATTCATATTTATATGTATCTCATAATTACAGTTACAACCTAGATAGTTGTATGATGATTTCCTTTCTCCACTTACTCTCATTAACATATCTTCAAAAGTACATCTTTCCTGTTATCTCTTAGGGGTTGTTGTCAATGACATTGATATTTCACCATTTCTTTGTTTCTTCAATGATTGGATAACAAAGTCATGAACAGTTCTGCAATTTATATTTTTATTTGCACTCCTCCAACTATTGCTGATCTGACAATTTTGATTCATGCATACCTCAAGTACTAACAAACAGTATCACAAACAGATCTTTGTAAAGTAGGTCAATCTTGCAAAATAAGTTTTATGCTTTGGTTGATTGAATAAAACCAGTTACTTTTGAAGGACAATGTATGAACCATCTATGATTTCTGTTTGTTTCAATGTTTTCTTGTTTGTTGTTTTTATGATAGCATGCATGGGCACAGTTATGGTTTTTATAATGTTTGTGAGCTATGATTGTAGTGCTTGTTAGTGTATGTGTGCACAGTTTCTTACTGCTGAAGATACCAAGACTCAGTTCGTCTACTTTTAGAGACAATAGAGACACAACAACAGCCATTAGATGAGGCTTACAAATTGAACCCCAGATAAATCATCCATGATTTGTGCACCTCAGGTCAGTCAATGTGTTTTTTTCCTAGTTTAGGCACAAACAAATGACAATATGAGAGGCTTTAAATCAATAAGTGGATAATGGAACAAAAACACATAAAAACACATGAAACCAGGTTCTCAACTGTTCATGGTGAATAAACATTGTCATTTTGTCAAATGAAACATTATGACTTACACAGTGCTGTAAGCACTTTGATTTTGCGAGGCGATATCTGTTCTTCATTATCTATAAGGAAGCATCTTATCATTTCCTATAACTTATGCATTAGAAGTCCTTCAAGGGTATATATCCAATAACTTTAGGCATTTTCAAAGCAGACTAGGGCCAATTATATATAGGCAGAAACAGCAAGTCCAAAATATGTGTCAAACCAGCTGTATGGAAGGTGGGTCACCAAATAATCTTTGTCTGATAACCACAACTTTTAAGTCTAATGGAAATTGTGTGGAACTAGATCAGCCATCTTTTTTGCTGGAAGCGGCTTGATCGGGATCAGCAATATTTGCAGTCTTAAACTGTGAATTTTCTTCTTAGCTTCGCATTTAGCTTGTAAATACTTGTAACTAAGAATAAGAAGAAGGTGCCTGTGGCATAGTGATATTGTCACCGATTTGCAACTCCTCTGACTGCTAAACCTCCCACTGCATGGTTTCGAGTCCAAATCATGGTAAAGGACTTAATGTGGGAAGGTCTTCCTGCTGACCGCAATGTGCTGATGGTTTAACCCAGACAGATGTCTGGGGGTCATCCTCCACCACAATAGCTGGGTTTCACTATAATTAATCATAACTGGTTGCTGTAATGTATCTAAAAAAAAAAACAACCTAAGAATAAGTACGAGTTTCTGACAAATGTGGAAACCACTTAAAGGTGGTAACTGACTGTGTGCCTATATTCAATATGCGTACCAATATCAAAACAACAGCTTTGGCAAATTTGGTCATGCTTTTTTTCATAAACCCATACTTTAGTCATTATAAAGAGGAATATGAAAATTAAATTTATTGTTAGTCAGTACTAATCGAGAAAAAACCCAACTCTGAATGTTAAGCCTTTCCAACTCTGTAAAGAGAGCGATAGTGTTCTCTGCTAAAAATAGATACTGGTGTGAGACCAGATAACCCGGATGACTATATAAAAATAAGTGGTCACGTGGTTTTCAAAAGTTTAAAATAGCTATCTCAACAGCGTGGCTTGAACAGAAAACACTTGTTTGCATCAATGAGTGGGGATTTTTTCTTGACTGTTCACACAGATCTTTGGCACCAATAAACATCATTTTGCGAGACCTTTTCAGGTACAAATGACTTATTTGGTTATTTGAGAAAATTCCTTTGGACCAAACTGCCGGATACCACCTTTGAACTACTTGGCAGCACTTTTATATGTTCTTTCATTACAGATTACCTGTTCACCTTTGCAAGTTCTCTCTATAGGCATTGCAGCAGATACAGATAGGTGCAGTCTGTAGATGATCGTGTTCCAGGATGTTTACTTTACAGATGCACCTGTTTTAACAGGTTTGAAGTTTCAAGTGCCCTGTTTTGTGTGTGTGTTTTTTTCGTATGTTTTTTTTTTTCCATTCTTTAAACTGATGAGGCTCTCCTGATGATTGGAACAGTGAGAGGTGTTCTTGGCCTGTTTTGCAGATAAGGATAAGCTAGAATCAAAATAATTGCACTTAATAACCACATGCTAAGAGGTTTATGTCTCTGACAAAAACAAGTACGCCTAAAACCAACCTGGTAGCAGCATCTCTAGGTATGGAAGGACCCAGGTTTGATCCTTGGGCAGTAACATAAAAATTATTAACAATAGTGGTGGTATAGCTATCTTGCTAATGCTCAAGCAAATAATTATAAGGGTTGTTCCAAGGCTGGTTGGTCCCGTGTCAGGATAATGTGACCGAGTGTGGTTTCATGCCAGGCATAAACAGCATGCCAAATATAGTGAAGGCAGCAGAATATCTGCTTCAAGTTGACACTGAATTACTGTTGGTAAGACGATAAACCTAATAAACAAACAAACAAACAATGTCTTCTACCAGCAGTATTTGTCCATTTCTTTCTCGGGTTTGTTTATATTTAATTTACTGTAATGTCAACCATGTCAGAAATATATTTTAACAACAAACCTAAATATAGGGACAGTGGGAACTAATTCTTAAGGACAATATTTCTAAGCTTCCATGTAAATGGACCCCTATCAACACCATCAATGTACTGTTATTGTTTATTGGGTTTATTGTCCCACCAACAGTATCTCAGTTATGAGGAGATGGTGTTCACTTGAAGCAGATATAGTGCTGCCTTCACTGTGTATAGCATGCCGTGAACACCTGGCATGATACCACACCAAGTCACATTATCCTGACACCGGGCCAACCAGCTGCGGAACTACCCATATATTTGCTTGAGCATAAACTAGGGAGCTATACCACTAAAATTTTTAATGACTTTGGTATGTCGCAGCCCAGGATCAATCCCGGAGCCTCCCGTACCTGAAGCCGACGCTCTATGGATTGTGCTACCAGTGAGGTCAATGTTCTGTTTCTAGACTTAAACTGTTCCAAAACTGTGATACAGTGCTGTTATACACATAAATGTACAAATGTCAGTCCCACTAATGAGCCAAGAGTAAACTCAACAATCCATCAATGATCCTAGATAGATGACAATCTGTAATGGGGTTCAGTATGCAAATATCCGCTAAGGGAAATTGAGACTGGTTCTTCAGAGTCATGCAATTCCATCAGCAATACTTTAGTCAGATAGGGACCAAGTTTCTTTAAAGCAGAAATAATGCTGCCATTACTGCAAAAGCATGCCATTTCCATCTGATGGGCTGTCATTTCCATCTGACAGGTTAACTGTCATTTCCATCTGATGGGCTAACTGCCATTTCCATCTGACAGGCTAAATGCCATTTCTATCTGACAGGCTAGTTGCCATTTCCATCTGACATGCTAATTGCCATTTCCATTTGATGGGCTAACTGCCATTTCCATCTGACAGGCTAATTGCCATTTCCATCTGACAGGCTAAATGCCATTTCTATCTGACAGGCTAGTTGCCATTTCCATCTGACAGGCTAATTGCCTTTTCCATCTGACAGGCTAATTGACATTTCTATCTGACAGGCTAGTTGCCATTTCCATCTGACAGGCTAATTGCCATTTCCATCTGACGGGCTAATTGCCATTTCCATCTGACAGGCTAATTGCCATTTCCATCTGACAGGCTAATTGCCATTTCCATCTGACAGGCTAATTGCCATTTCCATCTGACAGGCTACATTGTAATTGCCATTTCCATCTGACAGGCTAATTGCCATTTTCATCTGACGGGCTAACTGCCATTTCCATCTGAAGAGCTAACTGTCATATGTATCTGACGTTCCAACACACTATATTTCAAACTTTTAAAGTTTCATTATCCAAGGGGGTATTTCTCCAGTGATATGTCAAAAGTATTAGAAAAATAGCATAAAGTAAGGGAAATAACTTATACCAATACATAACTTATACCAATACCATTTTTTATGGCAATGCATAGCCTAATACTTGAATTATGACTGGACCTGTGGCCTTACATAAATGGAGCCAGTGTTCTAACCATCGAGCTATTAGTGTTGATCTAGAAGCTGTTTATCAAATATTGAATAAACTGCCACATCAATGCATTACCTACTTTTCATTTATCTTTATCTCAGACTAGGCTCAAAATTTATTCCATATGCGTTAATGAATTGGAGATTCTGTGTTAGAGCCAATTACTAGTCTTAGATGAACTAGATCTGAAGCGATCCAATAAAGGTCAGAAAGGTATTATTGGAAAAAACAACAACAAAGCCTTTGTAAGTTTTCTTGCACTACCTATATTTAGTAATAAACCATAGGGGAGCTGAATTACTAATTAATCTGTATTTGAATTCATCTACAAAGTTCTCAATAGTGGCTAATTACATATGTTGCTATCTTGTGTGGGTGCATATTTTTGTATTCACAGAAATATATGTAAAAGGGTCCTTTTAATCAGAGATGTAGAAATCGAATGAATTACTACTAATTCCCCTTCATCAATGATGTTATAATGGACAATGATGTAATGATTGAGGACAATCTACCATAAGTAAATGGGGTCCTATTATATCCCTGTTCATGTCTACCGACATCAAAGTTCTATGCTCATATTGTTTCTATCCTTTTTTTCCTGAACTTAAGACTTCTAGCTACAGGGAGTTTTAAGTTCAGGCAACTCTTTTTGTCTTGTTTTTTAAATATAACTCAGCAACACAATAATAGTCCAGCTGTTGATGGAGGAAGACCTTTCCTGACAAAGATCTGAGTTAATACCAGCGGACAGCTGGTCAGCAGGAAGACCTTCCCTGACAAAGATCTGGGTTAATACCAGCAGACAGCTGGTCAGCGGGAAGACCTTCCCTAACAAAGATCTGGGTTAATACCAGCGGACAGCTGGTCAGCAGGAAGATCTTCCCTGACAAAGATCTGGGTTAATACCAGAGGACAGCTGGTCAGCAGGAAGACCTTCCCTGACAAAGATCTGGGTTAATACCAGCAGACAGCTGGTCAGCAGGAAGACCTTCCCTGACAAAGATCTGGGTTAATACCAGCAGACAGCTGGTCAGCTAGAAGACCTTCCCTGACAAAGATCTGGGTTAATACCAGCAGACAGCTGGTCAGCTGGAAGACCTTCCCTGACAAAGATCTGGGTTAATACCAGCAGACAGCTGGTCAGCAGGAAGACCTTCCCTGACAAAGATCTGGGTTAATACCAGCAGACAGCTGGTCAGCAGGAAGACCTTCCCTGACAAAGATCTGGGTTAATACCAGCGGACAGCTGGTCAGCAGGAAGACCTTCCCTGACAAAGATCTGGGTTAATACCAGCAGACAGCTGGTCAGCAGGAAGACCTTCCCTGACAAAGATCTGGGTTAATACCAGCAGACAGCTGGTCAGCAGGAAGACCTTCCCTGACAAAGATCTGGGTTAATACCAGCGGACAGCTGGTCAGCTGGAAGACCCTTCCCGACTAAAGTTCACACCTTCTCATGGACTCTTAACTCACACGGTGAGAGGCTATAGTCAGAAGATAAGGAAACTCTGCATTATCATATTGTCCCATTATAATCTCATTTTGCAGAATATTTAAGTTATTATGGCTTCCAGCAACACAGAATATTCAGTTAAAATTACATAATATATATATGTACAAAGTCAAATTTTCAATACAATTAAGTAAATAACAAAATATGTCTAAATTCAATAATCACATTAGGAAAATAATAATTGGTTTCTTAAAAATTATAACATGCTTACAAAAAATATACAAGCTAGATATAAATTTTATTATTTCCCTAATGGAAGTTTGTTTTATTTTCCATGCAAAACTCAAAGTTAAAATTCTGAAGTTATCTGGAAATGAATTATGCATAAAAGGCAGTGGCCTTGAATAAATTCAATTGAAAACAATACATGGCTGACACGATTCATGGCAGTTATGAGTGAGTACACACCATTTGCATTGTTTAGGGCAGGCACACACAGCATTTCTTATTTCTCCGTACCCCCAGTCAACACATGGAGAAAACAGATAAAGTCCAGAGCCAGACACACCTTTCGCATTAGAACCAGTTCTCTTTCCATATACCTTCTACAAAGGAGTGACATACTTAACGAAAGTCATCAATTGTTTCGCGCTAAACATACTTAACGAAAGTCATCAATTGTTTCGCGCTAATATATTTGCAGTCGCAGCTAGAAGAATGAATTCAAAGCGTGTAAATTTCATGTCCAATTATTATCATGGGTGAAAAATGTTTTGCCATTTCCAGGCGGTAACTTTTGGGTTTGTTCTATTTTATTAAATGTCTTGATGTCTCGTCAAAGTTTTGTTGTAACTTTTACAATTGATTGGCGTGGGAAGGTTTGACAAGTGTCAATCTTACGGGCGAAACATCTATGCTATAAATAGATAATGATCCAGTCTTCAGATGATCTCTGTAAAAATTAATGTCCGTGCGGAAAAAGGCCAGCATTAACTGACAGTATGATTTTAATTTTTTAAGCACATCTCTGTCATTTCATGTTGAAATACTGAGCAAAGCATGTGTTTACAACTGATTACAGCAATAACTGCCAATTTAATAGCCATTCCTTTTTTTATGCATTAGTTCCACACATTTATTAGTTTTAGGCCACATTAGCACATGCATCTTCTTTACATGTTAATTTATTTTGCACAAATATAATTATAAAAATACTAGAGATACACTATTAAAACACAACAAATATTGGATCATGTCTTCATCCCGGATAATTTAGATAATTGCATCAATTACTTCCAAAAACATGGGCAATAAAAATGCTGTTATACACTCTTATCTACTTAGTGAATTGAACCAGGCATGTGTGAATATAGGATATTTGGCTGTGCATTTTTATGCCGAGACAATTTGCAACCGTTCTGTTATTGTTTGCTATGATGTGGTCTGCAGGTAATAAATAATCATATTTCAGGTTCTGGTATTATGTAAATCAGACAAGTAAATGACACAGATGGCCTTCCATAGAATATTACAGACCCTACAGAAGGCAAGCCAAGAAGTTATGTATAACTGTTTTACTTCAGGAGTTCTGATGACTTAGTGTGTATATTTTGTTTTCATACTTCTTATTTATGTGGTTCAGTTTTTAGAATGATTTATTGCAAATCAGTGAAACCATTACCTAATGGAGCCTAACTAATAAATATCAAACAAATGCAGATGTGTGCCATATTATTCTACATGAACTATCATCTTTCTTTTCCTTTATGTCTCAACATCGGTGGTATATGATGCTATAAAATATCAAAATGTTTTAGCAGAGATGAAAATAAAAGCATAATATTTCAGTTCCACGTTCTTTGTGCCAAGGCGAAACTATCATTATTTTATTTACATGGACTATGTGGATGTGTGACATCCATGTCGTAACTGAGACCATGCACTTAAAGCACGAAAATACATATGCTGGAAACCAGATCATCTGCTTCATGTTCTATGCTTTCTTCCTTGTTGCCTGCTACATCCTTTTTGTTTTTACAAGCTGCACTGTTACCCTCGGTATACTTAATTATTTTGTTGGAAATATGTTTTGCCAAGATCTTTAAAGAGCTGAATGACCTGTTTTTTTTATTGGATTTTTTAATGTGATTTGATTTACAGAACTTAAAAATGCAAGAACAATGGCTGGGTAATCCTGTCAGAACATGCCATGCCTCCATATGTTAATATTGAAGCCTATGAGAAAATAATCTGGGTCAAAGTCTAAACCAGGGGCAGCTCCAGAAAATTTTGGTGGGGGGGGGGCTGGGGGTATGAATCAAGATCCATGCAACTTTATCGCAGTAAATACTGGATATACTTGCAGAGTTAGAGGCCCTAACTTCAACCTTAGCTGTCCCAATACAAAATTTATTTTAAAAACTTAATATATTTAATCTTATATGTATCTGTTTTCACAACTTTACTCTTTTATCTCTGGTCCAGACATCTGTGAATTTCTGTTATTGCAAGTAACAATATTGACATCTGTTTTATAACTGCAAGCTTACTTTTGTCAGGGGGTTTACATACACCGGAGGCATGGAACTTCTCTGCATCCCAACAATTAATGCTAGCTGAGACAGAACAGAATGTGGTGGTTTGGCCACCTTGAACAAATGGTACCGGGCGACTGACTAAGGTAAATATAATGGACCAAAGATGGTATCTCACAGTTGGACCAAAGATGGTATCCCCCAGTTGGACCAAAGATGGTATCCCACAGTTGGACCAAAGATGGTATCCCACAGTTGGACCAAAGATGGTATCCCACAGTTGGACCAAAGATGGTATCCCACAGTTGGACCAAAGATGGTATCCCACAGTTGGACCAAAGATGGTATCCCACAGTTGTGTGAATAGTGAAACATAAATCTCTACTTACAATTGCAAACAGGTATTTCCTATCTGAACCACACTGCAGAGAAAGCTTTTTTAAACTAAAAAAAGCCAAGTGACAACTTACTTTTCTGATCACCTAATATTGCCATCCAGAAAATCTGCTCAGAAGTCGATATCTACTTTTAGCAGAGATTATTTTTACAGTTGAAAAGAATACACAGTCAAAGTGATTTTCAAAACGTTAAAAATCGTCTCTACTTAGACTATAATATAGTATGAGTTTATGCAGAAATTATGCCCAAATTTCCCAAAACAGTGGCAAGATAATGTTAATGATATTTGACAGAGGCAAACTGTCGAATATTGCCTATTTATTGTCTGTATAACCTGAGACTGAACCCATGGAAGTGATACTCTATTTTCAGCACTATCTGGGCCGATACCTAGGCCCAAGAAATACAAAACAATTTTACCAGTATCCGGTTCACTAAAAGTCACTAATTGAACCAATTAAAACTAATTAAACTTAATTATAATCAAAGACTAGTTCAAGGCACATCTTCTTGTAAACATTAAGAAGGCAAGTTTAATATGCTAAATTTTTAAAATAAGCCCTTTTAGTTATATGTAAAGAACTGCATGCACAGGCTATTAGACATAATGCTAGAAATTCAGCAGGAAATACTGCAGAATATCTGATCGAACATCTTCCAGCAGGGACCTGGCTAATCTGGACTTATACAAGATAAAAGATATTTAATTATACATCAAAGAAATATTTATTACTCAGCACAATCATGATAAATTATAAAGCTATTATCCATTTGAATAAGAAGAGATATTGTTGTGCCATTGTTGTGACAGATGTGTTAAACAAGAATTTACAAGGCTCGTAAAATGATTAAGAAAATCCAAATTATAACTTTGCGTTGATGTCAACATTTACGAAGCTTGTTTGTTTATTGAGTTTTTCATCCCACCAACACTATTTCAGTTATCTGGAGACTGTATCCACTTGAAGCAGATAAAGTGCTTCCTGCACTCTGTGTATAGCATGCCGTGAACACCTGGCATGATACCAATCACATTATTCTGACACCGGGTCAACCAGTCGTGAAACTACACTTATATTTGCATAGCAAGGGAGTAATACCATTACCATTTTTTAACAATTTGGTATGTTGCAGCCCAGGATCGAACAAAGGGCCTCCTGTACCTGGAGCCAATGCTCTACCAATTGTGCTTCCAGGTCCGATTTACAAAGCTTGATCAGGGCGAAAAAAAAAAAAAACATACAAAAATCTATAAATTTGAGATAGAAATATCAAATTAATGCTCTACATAAATTGGTATGGGATTTTTAATGTTTGCAACATAAAATGGTTGTAACACCATAAATATGATTTCAGTGCCGTGAATGCTTTTTCTGCATATGTTGCATAGTTAGCTATTTTTAGAAACAACTACAATATGCTTGGAACACATTGGTCACACTCACATGAATGAAAAAATAAATATTATCATGATTTTTATGTTTGCAAATACTAAAAAGTGTTGAATAACTATTATAATTTGGGTGGCAAACAAAATCGTCTGTGGAAATTTATGTTTTTCTGTATTTGTTTAGCTGAAATCTCCATTACGTCTTTTTAGAAAACTGTGCAAATACAGTTCAATGGTTTTCTATCAGTATATGTAAAAATGTTGTATTTAAGAAAGCCAAAACCTTGAATTCCACCTGTAAAGTTTGCTACATAAAATGTTATGTTACCATTCACAAATTACATAAATCAGCACAAAAAGTAAAAGAAAAATAATGTTGGCTGGCAACGTAATTCAATGTTCGATAACAACACTTAGTAAAATTGTAAAACATTTCTTACAATTTGCAAGTCTCCACCTAGAAAATCAAACAAACAACTCACTTACCAAACTACTGCCATGGGTTACCCCATGACATTTTACATTTCAAGACAGCCAGTCTTCTTCTAAACACATTTTTATATTGAAGTTTTAATTAACTTTCAAGGAGAAAGTTTAAACTGATTTAGTTCCAGCCAGATTTCATCTACATCACAGCTGATGTGTTAGTAGCCCTCAAACTGTGCTCTGCAGAGTTGGAGGAAGTCAGTTCAATCAACCAACCAATCAATCAACCAATAAACCAACCAATAAACCATCCAATCAATCAACCAACCAATCAACAAATCAACCAACCATTAAACCATCCAATCAATCAACCAACCAATCAATTAACCAATCAATCAATCTATAAAATATTTTATCTGCAAATAATCAACATATTGGCCATTAAAATAAAATAAGCAAATGATGAAGACAAAATTACATAGATATATGTAAAAAACACACACAAACAGCATCAAGATTTAGACATAAGTTATCAGATTAATAAATATATTCCTGGATCCAAAAATATAAATTTTTCAACAAATCCACCTAATGTTAAAAGGTATTGCTAAGCACACTAAAACCATCAGATCTCTGATGAATAAAGTCATTTCACATATACACAAAGCATAACTAACTGACATGAAATTGGGCCCCCTACATCAACCATAGTAGGTCATATATTTTAAAACTGCAAGGGATTATTATTCAATGTCTTAGTAAATACATATATTTCAGAAGGGACATTTATAGAAGACATCTGTTATTTAAATAAATCAGTTCACAATTCAGATGTGTATGTGCTTTAATTGATCAGTTTACAAAAATTTTCTGTCAGAAGTAAAATCAGTGTGATAAATTTTTAAATCAATGACGCAATAAGTTTTTTGTTTTTTAAATACACTGCAGCAACCAATTATGATCATTATAGCAACGTCCAGCTTTTTGGGAGAGGATGACCCCAAACCAATGTCTGGGTAGAACCACCAGTGAACAGCAAGTCAGCTGGAAGACCTTCCCACATTAAGTCCTTTGCCCCAAATCGGACTTAAACCCACGCAGTGACAGAAATAGCAGTCAGAGATGTTACCAGTCAGCAACTCTACCACTACAACACGGGAGCCCCTCAGCAGTTGTATAACTGTTTACATTCATCAGTTAAATAAATAATTAAATTAATCCACTCTAACACATGTTTGCATTCATCAGTTTGACTTCATGCTTAAATTCATCAGATACATAAAATATCAACAATTTATTTTTAGACTAACTATTTAAATTTATCAGTATGATTATTTTCACATAATTTTATATTCATCCATAAAATGAGATCTTTACAGTAATCAATTAAATAAAAAAATTACATTAATTTGATAACTTGAATGTTTACACTTATCGGTTACCAAAAAAACCCCACACTGCATTAAAATTAATTCTCATTGCCAAATTTAATGAGTTTAAATTTGGCACTAACTGAGGTTACATCAATTTCAAAGATGGGTTGTATGCGTTTCTCATGCATTTTCATGATGCGAATAAAAGAACTGTGTAAAATCTAACCTATCAAATGAATAAACATTGTCTGAATCTTACATTGCTGTCAGGTAAATTGTCATTATGAAAACAAATCATGTTTTGATCCAATAATTAAGAATATTTTATGGCTATGTGTCCATTCTTTCTACTTGTCCATTCTTTCTAAATATATATCAAACTATTCAATTTAAAAAATATAAATAAATAACAAGCCAAAGAAGATTTATAAATCTTGTAAATGGCGACTAAATTTTTCCGGAAATTTACAAGTGAGTATTTTATTCTGTCAATTTCTAAAACTGTAAATTGTATTTATTCTGAGCAATTCTGTAACATGACACTGTATACCCAGCAAACAGTGCAGAAGGGGGTGTGGTGGAGGGGGGCGGAAGCTTGTTGATCCAATTCTACACCATTTGCCTTTAGCAATCATCTGCAAGAGGGTAAAGAGGTATTCTGCCATCACAATGAAGCAATATTAGCAATGACAGGAAAGCTGCAAGACCTAATTTCACTTGACAGACTTCGGAACAAGCAATAACAGCAGCCATTGTATGTCTGATGACATGCAAGAAGCATCTGCAGCTAATATTAAAGGATTTAGTGTGATGTTGTGTCAACCACTATGGGTGATATTGCAACAGCTTTTTAAGAATATCTGAAACAGAGATGTTATTCAGACTGATCTGGGTAAAAAGTCTTAATGGGCAACTGTTGTTATCATAACTATTATCAATCATTTCTTTCATCAGAATAATATTCATAATTGTCATCATCATCATTTTTGTCATTCATAATATCCTTTCTAACCATCATCATCATCATAATCATCATCGTTGCCATTTATAAAATCCATTCTTATCATCATCAAAATCTTTATTAATCATCATCATCATCAACATCATTATCATCATCATCTTTGTCATTCATAAAAGCTATTCTGATCATTATCAAAATCTTCATCTATCATCATAAATATCATCATCATAATCATCAGCATCTTCATGGTCATCAGTAACTACCAATTTTAATAATTATCAATTCAATTTTCATTATGGCCATCATCATTATTTATCAACATAATTAAAGATCAGCATGGTCATCATCATCAATAACATCCATCATAATTATTAACAATTATCATTATTGGCTATAACAAGTTGCATCTTTCTGTTGATATGTTACAGTATCTCACGATAATTAAACATTCTTCCAATGGAAATTTATCAATGATAGAAATCACCAATTTAAGAACCCTACAAGAACTCTTCAGCAATTACCAATCCCGACTATAACTTTCTTTATTGCAAAGAAAAAAGAAGAGACAAACAAGACAAAAATAAAATTTATCAGTTTAATATTTGGGATGAATAATGACTTTCCTCAACTTTCCTAGCATAACATGATTTAAATAATCTTGATATTGGTGAAGTTTGGCACTATGATGAATCTTATCTAGGGGATTGATATAAACAATTAGAAAATAAGCATTCAATTTCTCTGTAGTTCTAGTCTCTCAGGATGGTATTATTTGTTCATGTTCAAAGAAATTTACAGGTATTTAGAAATTGTATATTTAAACGTAAGTGTTGGTGATGGTAAAAAATTCCCTTTGGTTAAGACTTCATATAATATATATGTAAGTAGATTGCATTAGAAATACAGGTTTAATTCATTATATGCCATTTTGTTCACTGATAAAAATCGTATTCTTATAATTTTAACTGCATTTTGAAACAGTGCTTTGACATTTTCTCACATTCAAACAGTGGGAAAATAACTAGGGTATAATAAGTATCTATGTACCATCTTGTTTTTTATGTACCTGATAATAGTCTAGATAGGGGGCACCCATGGCAGAGTGGTTAGATTTACTGACTTGAAAGTTCTCAGCCCCTCACCGCATGGGTTTGAGTCTCGGTCAGGGTGAGAACTTTCATGTGGGGAGGTTTTCCAGCTAAACTGTGGTGCGCCGGTGGTTCTACCTCTAACAATATGGTCTTCCTCCATCAATATTTAGCTGGAGTTTGCCAAACATAACAAAAAAAACAACATAAACATTAACCACATTAAACAGCTCACAACATAACACTAGAGTCTTCAACCAAATCCTATAGCTCTCAACCTAATCCTATAGCTCTCAACCAAATCCTATAGTTCTCAACCGAATCCTACAGTTTTCAAACCAAAGTCTACAGTTTTCTACCAAAATCCTACAGTTTTCAACCAAAATCTTATAGTTTTCTACCAAAATCCTACAGTTTTCTACCAAAATCCTACAGTTTTCAACCACATCCTTAAGTGCTCAACTAAATTCTTTAGTTCTCAACCAAACTCTTTAGTTATCCAACAAAATCTTAAGCTCACAAGCAAGACCTATAGCTCTCAAAAAAGACAATTAGCTTACAAGCCAGACCTTAAGCTTTCAAGTGAGACTTAAAGCTCACAAGCAAATCCCATAGCTCTCACACAAGACCATCAATTAGCTCCCAAGCAAGACCTATAGCTCCCAAGCAAGACATACAGCTCTCAAACAAGACCTATAGCTCTCAAACAAGACCTATAGCTTACAAGCAAGACCTATGGCTCTCACACAAAACCTATAGCTCTCACGCAAATCCCATAGCTCTCACATACAACCTATAGCTCTGATGCAAGACCTATTGCTTACAAGCAAGACCCATAGCTCTCAAGCAAGACATACAGCTTACAAGAAAAACCTATAGCTCTCACTCAAGGCCTTTAGCTCTCAATAAAATCTGACAGCTCTTACACAAGACCTATAGCTCTCAAGCAAGACCTAAAGCTCATAAGCAAGACCTATAGCTCTCAAGCAAGACCTATAACTTCAAAGCAAGACCTATAGCTCATTAGCAAGACACATAGCTTACAAGCAAGACCTCTAGCTTACAAGCAAGACATATAGCTCATGAGCAAGACCCATAGCTCTCAAGCAAGACCTCTAGCTCTCAAACAAGACCTATAGCTCACAAGCAAGACCTATAGCTTAACTAAATTCTATAGTTATAAACCAAATCCTTCTAAAAGTACACAACACTATTGTGTATACTCATTTGAATCGCTTTATCAAGAAAATTGCATAATTACAACATTGGGTTTGGTGGGAAAAAAAGAACATTAGCATACACATTGTTTTGTTATTCAATACATGTGCAGTGATACATTTATGAGAGTCCTTATAGCAAAGTCCAATTTTAGTGGGGAAGACCCCAAAGAATTGTCTGTATCAAGGATGGATCCAGGGGTGGGTGGGGATGGAGGGATGCATCTCCCCACTCCTCCCCTAACCAGGTAAGAGGTCAGTTGTAAATACACAATTACATGTAAGCTTAAAAATTCTAAACCTTTATAGTAAATTTTGTCTGTTCAATGCTTAGGTTGAAGTTAGGGTCCCTTATTGTGTATATATATCTTGTATTTACTGTGATAAAAATGAATGGATCTTGATTCATACCAACACACACACACCAAAACTTTCAGGATCCGCTGGTCTGTATAGATGCCTGTCTTTGCCCTAACTAGGACGCAAACACAAGTGGCAGAGAGCAGAGAATTCAGAGAAGTTACAAGCCTAAGACGCAACCTACCCTTCCACAGGTGTGCCACCACCCACACCTTGGACAGGTACAAAACCAATACCTTTCCTTGGTCAATGTTTGGGAGAAACACTGACAAGTATTTATAGAAAGTCTTAACAGATGACCTGATATGTCAAACACCAGATAGTCCCCGGATAGTAATACAGACATGGTGTAGTGTATATATAGACACACTATTAACCCCTTGATAGAGATACTTGGGCTGTAAGATAAATCTGCCCCACAAACATGAAGCATTAACAAAATGTGTTCTGGTGGTTTAACTGTTGCACCAACACACTTTAAGAAGTTCGGAGAGAGTCATTTCACTTGAATCAAAAATGTCTTCTTTTTTCTTTTTCTTTTTTTTGGTTTTGTTTTCTTGTTTGTTTATTGGGTTTTATCATCCCACCATCCGCATTTCAATTATTTGGAGATAGTGGATACAATGTTTAATTAAAATTTTCATTTTCATTTCAATGAAACTCCGATGTTGCTGACTGGGAAAAAAAAAAACTTTAAAAAGTTGAAGCCCCAAATTAAGCCAGCTGATCTGCAGTGTCTATAGTTATATTCAAACAATTGTCTGAGGACATTGTTAATATGACGATAATTGTATCGCTAAATTTTTTATTTGTTGGGTTTATCAACACCACAACAGTATTTTAAATATTTGGCAATTGTCCACTTGAAGCAAGATATAATGCAATTTTCTTGATAAAAGGATTCAAATGATTATACACAATAGTGTTGTGAACTTTTAGAAGGATTTGGTTTACAACTATAGAATTTAGTTTGGCTTCAAGTTTTATATTTGCTTGAGCATTAACAACAGAGCTACATGTATATCACTATCATTTTTATTGACTTTCGCACGTTTCTGCCCAGAATCAAACCTGGTGCCTCCCATAATGGTCTCCTCTACATGTAGCTGTTGCTGATACTCTGTTGGGGAAATTTAACAAAAACAAGCACACCATTAATTACAATGGCTAGTTGTAGTTTTGTTTATATTAAAATGCTAAATTACAAAACTTTGTACGGGATGTCCCATGTTCGATTCCAGGCTGTGGCATACCAAAGTCATTAAAAATGGTAGTGGTATAGCTCCCTGGCTAACGCTCGCACAAATTTAAGGGTAGTTCCGTGGCTGTTTGGCCCGGTGTCAGGATAATGTGACTTGGTGTTCAAGACATGCTATACACAGTGCAGGCAGCATTATATCTGCTTCAAGTGGACAGCATCTCCAGATAACTGGAATACTGTTGGTGGGATGATAAATTCCAAAACACAAACAAAACCAGACTGGCAAACATTTTTTAAAGCCTTTCATATATACTAATCTTGTGTACAATAACATTGTACAATGGAATCATTTTAGAAGCAATTTACTACTCCACCACCTCTATAGTGTACTATGTCCACTTAAAGGTGGTATCCGACAGTTTGTACCAAAAATATTTTTAATTAAACATCTTAATAAACCATTGTTACTTGAACAGATCTCACAAAATGCTGTTTATTGATGGCCGACACCTGTCTTACAAGTGAAGCAAATTGTCACAATCGTCATTATAAACATGTATTTCCTATCTGAGCCATGCAGCACAGATAATTTAAGAAAACCATGTGACCACTTATGTTTTAGCTTATCCATGTCAACTGCTGGGACGTCGATGTCTGTTTTTAGCAGGAATCCCATACCTTTTTATTTACAGCTTTGAATAAAATGAACATTTAAGCTTTGAGCAGCGAGCTTTTCTGCCCCAAAATTGAGATACTGTTGACAATCGTCAAAGCTTGGACAAAAGTATGATTTTTTGCAGAAATTTTGTTCAAATTCCCCAAACAAAGGTCTGACATTGTTACATGTATTAGATATAGGCAAACTGTCCAATACCTCCTTTAATAATCCAAGACAGCTTGCCTATAGCTCAAGGCATCATTAAGTAACCATGGTGACTTTAATTGTCACAGACAGGTAAGGTAATTACAAGTCTCAAATGTCCCGATGAAATATTGGTGGTCTAATGGCCAAGGAAATGTCAGTTGTTCACTACAGAGACTAATGACCAACTTGGTTGTGCCTAAGAAAGTTTATTGGTAATAGAATTTATGTGACGAGATGAAGAAATAAAGGAAATAGATAGCAAATCAATGACTTAGAACAAGCTGGTACGTTAATAATAGGAAGGATTGACCAATCAAATTCAAATTGAGTTCCATCAACTCAACCTGCTATGTAATAAGATATTTTTCGAAAGGCGTAGATACAGATCAGTCTGTTTCCACTGGTAGCCTTCTGATTAAGATCTGCAAAATATGCTGACAAGTATCTGGCAATTTACAACTAGTTTTGGTTGCATGTTGTTATAAGGCAAAAACCAGCATATACCTATGCTGTATTGACAAATATTGTTTTATTTGCATGTTTTTAACTTTTAGTTTCCTTGCTTGCAGTTACTAGGCATGACTTGTAGTTTCCATGCTTGTAGTTACTAGGCAAGACTTGTAGTTTCCATGCTTGTAGTTACTAGGCATGACTTGTAGTTTCTATGCTTGTAGTTACTAGGCAAGACTTGTAGTTTCCATGCTTGTAGTTACTAGGCATGACTTGTAGTTTCCATGCTTGTAGTTACTAGGCATAACTTGTAGATTCCATGCTTGTAGTTTCTAGGCATAACTTGTAGTTTCCATGCTTGCAGTTAATAGGCATGACTTGTAGTTTCCTTGCATGTAGTTACTAGGCAAGACTTGTAGTTTCCATGCTTGTAGTTACTAGGCATGACTTGTAGTTTCCATGCTTGTAGTTACTAGGCAAGACTTGTAGTTTCCATGCTTGTAGTTACTAGGCATGACTTGTAGTTTCCATGCTTGTAGTTACTAGGCATAACTTGTAGATTCCATACTTGTAGTTTCTATGCATAACTTGTAGTTTCCATGCTTGCAGTTAATAGGCATGACTTGTAGTTTCCTTGCATGTAGTTACTAGGCAAGACTTGTAGTTTCCATGCTTGTAGTTACTAGGCATGACTTGTAGTTTCCATGCTTGTAGTTACTAGGCATAACTTGTAGATTCCATGCTTGTAGTTTCTAGGCATAACTTGTAGTTTCCGTGCTTGTAGTTACTAGGCATGACTTGTAGTTTCCATGCTTGTAGTTACTAGACATAACTTGTAGATTCCATGCTTGTAGTTTCTAGGCATGACTTGTAGTTTCCATGCTTGTAGTTACTAGGCATGACTTGTGGTTTCCGTGCTTGTAGTTACTAGGCATGACTTGTAGTTTCATTACTTGTAGTTACTAGGCATGACTTGTAGTTTCATTACTTGTAGTTACTAGGCATGACTTGTCGTTTCCATGCTTGTAGTTACTAGGCATGACTTGTAGTTTTCATGTTTGTAGTAACTAGGCATGACTTGCAGTTTCCATGCTTGTAGTTACTAGGCATAACTTGTAGTTTCCATGCTATCACAGAGAAGGCAGCACTCAACATATATTTACTTAATGTCTCCATTGTATACAGGGTACCATGCTATCAAGTCAGGTGCATTCTGTCACAGAGAAGGCAGCACTCAACATATATTTACTTAATGTCTCCATTGTATACAGGGTACCATACTATCAAGTCAGGTGCATTCTATCACAAAGAAGGCAGCACTCAACATATATTTACTTAATGTCTCCATTGTATACAGGGTACCATGCTATCAAGTAAAGGATTTTGACTATACAATGTTAACATTTTCAAATTAAATTGTATAAATTTTATAGACTTAAATCACAATACTTTTTATGGACTACGATCACAATACTGTTTATAGACTACTTATAGTTACTAGGCATGACTTGTAGTTTCCATGCTTGTAGTTACTAGGCATGACTTGTAGTTTCATTACTTGTAGTTACTAGGTATGACTTGTAGTTTCATTACTTGTAGTTACTAGGTATGACTTGTAGTTTCATTACTTGTAGTTACTAGGCATGACTTGTAGTTTCCATGCTTGTAGTTACTAGGTATGACTTGTAGTTTCATTACTTGTAGTTACTAGGTATGACATGTAGTTTCATTACTTGTAGTTACTAGGCATGACTTGTAGTTTCCATGCTTGTAGTTACTAGACATGACTTGTAGTTTCCATGCTTGCAGTTACTAGGCATGACTTGTAGTTTCCATGCTTGCAGTTACTAGGCATGACTTGTAGTTTCCATGCTTGTAGTTACTCGGTGAAAGAATTATGTAATGTTTTTTTTAACAAATTTCATTTAAATTAAGTTCAATATGCATGAAATTGTTATAAGCAAAAAAAATGTAAATACATAAGTTTCCTTACTAAAGTAGCAGATTTATAGTTAAATATAAAAACCCTAGATTGAACTTCTTTTGTTAATGTTGATATTTTAATTTGTATATGATAAAGAGGCTAGTATTGCATAGCGGACACAATCCTCACAGACACGTTCCATTTAAATCATACTGTTTGGACAGTATTGTAATTGATAAATCCAAATCACCAAGGTGCATAAATAGAAGAGCTATGTCTTTCAGCGATTATTATCGACAATTAGAACCAAAGGTTATCAGGGCTTGGCTCTTGTGTTGCAACAGGCTCAAGTAATGGAATTTGCAGCTTGAGAAGATGTTAACTCTTCATATGTCATGATGTGCCAAAAGGATGAGGCGAGAAACCAATTTTCCAACCGAAATACTCCTCACTTTAAAATTGACAAAGTGAGAAATGTTATTACAATTGTGTTTTATGATGTTGTGTAAGTCAGACAATTCCTTAAAATATTTAAGTATAAAAAAAGTTAAGATTCCATTACGCCTTGAAAAAGCATAACATTCTTCATTCCTTTTATTTATGTAGGTACAATAAACTTGAAACAGTGAATACTGTCATTCCTGTTTTAAAGATATTTGGTTGTGGAACAGGGATAAACCGCACATATTAACTAATACTGTACCTCTTTCGAAAACTCTAAAACCTACATTTTAGGACAGAATTTTCGTTTATCAATATTAACAAGCAAGTAGTTAGAATGGATGAGTTGTATCTTCTAGTGATTTCTAAGCCAGATAAAAGCCACACCTTAGGCTGGCTGGGCTTTTGTGCTCTGTCAGGCTCAAGTAAAAGAAAATTGGCAGCATTGAATGCTATAACATTCATCATGTGTCATAATGTGCTGAATAATTTGATAGAAAATTATGGTATCAGATAGCTGAAATATATCATATATAGAAACTCAGTTCTTTTGAATGTCTCTCTCATTAGGAGATGGTATATAAGATGGGAGTCCAATAATCCAGCTGAACATTGTTAAACGTGGTATTCGATAGTTTGCCAATATTAAATACACATGCCAATATCTAACCACCGCAAGGAATTTGGTCATACTTTTTGCACAAACCCATACTTTAGTCTTTATTCAGTCTTTTCACACTCTATAAAAAGCATGATAGTGGTCTATCCTAAAAATACCTATCAACGACTGAGCGGAATACCCTGATCATATAAAAGTAGTCACGTGGTTGTCTAAGTTTAAAAATAGCTACCTCTGCAGTGTGGCTCAGATAGGAAACACCTGTTTGCAATGATGATTATGGACTTATCCTTGACTGTTCACACAGGTTTTTGGCATCATCAAACAGCATTTTGCAAGACCTTTTCAGGTACCAATTATGACTTATTTGTTTATTTGAGAAAAAAAAATGTTGGATCAAACTGTCAAATACCACCTATAAGTTTAAGAGTATGAAACCTTGTTGTTATTATTTGTGTTTTTTATACAAGGATTTGTCTTACAATACCAGCATGAAATATTGATTATAACAATATGTTTAGACTATTTTAATTTATTCAGATACAAAACTATGCTACAAACAATTTCAATATAAATACGTCAATTTAACAAAGATTTCAAAAACTCTTAATAATACCCAAAGCCTCAAGAAAATACAAGGTCAAAGATGAATTTGTTTCCTTCTCCCAGTTAAACAACAAAAACCTACTTAGAACAGTCTTTCATTGACCCATTGATAATTGAAAAAGGAAAAGAGGTTTATCGCAAGTTTAGATTCAATTTACCGTAACAAGCTATAAAGTATCTTGCTCCCTTTTTAATGTTTGAGTTAAAGGTGCTTTTTGACAGTTTGCCTATATAAAATACAAGAAACATGATCTTACCATTATTTTGGAGGAACTCTGCAAAACAAATGTCTGTATTTTGGCATGACACTTCAATATTTGCTACTTTCAGCCAAAAATCACAGTGAAACTTCAAAATAGGCTTATTTTTGTTGGTATGAAAATTGTGACTAGGATGCAAAAGTTGTGACTTGGGCTTAAGTCATGATTTAGGCCAAAGAATGGTTGGTTAAAACAGACCTAAGAGAACTCTACTTTGAACACTATTTTTATTTTTAGACAGTGCAAATCATGAAAAAAATCATTTTAAATGTTAATTATTCCACATCTATAAATAATCATGATGGGAATTTGAGCTAAATATAGATATTGATGTCAGACCTGATTACCTTGTTAATGATAAAATGTGTTCTCACAAGTTAAGTGGTCACATGGTTTTCTAAGTTTAAGGACAGCTAACTGTGCAGAGTGGTTCAGATAGGAAATACATGTTTGCAATGATGACTTGGGTGTTATGGTTCACTTTTTACATTAATTTATAACATCAAAAACAGCATTGTGTGGGATTTTTTAAGGTAACAATCATTTATTTGATTGCACAGGAGGGAAAAATGGTCCAAACTTTTGGCTTCTGTCTTTAAGCAAGACACCGTTAATGTGGGTTAAAAACTTAGAGGTGGAATGCAATTAAAATACAAAAAATCAGGTGCTTCGAAAATGCTGTTTTGTCATAATTAAGGCAGTTATAAATATGGATTACAGATTTAAATTTGGATCAGAATTAAAAGGCAATAAATCTGTGTTTCCCTCATGCAGCATTATCTTAAGCAAGACAGATCTTAAGTTATAATATATTTGGCTTTTTGAAACAAGATTTTTGGTTTAAAGTGTTAAATACCTTCTTTAAAATAGAGAATCCTAATGGTTTTAGGTAATTCTACTTTAAAGCAAACAAAATGCTTACTGAGCAGCTTGATCCACAATCTTCTAAAACATATCATTTTAGACAGAACTGTTTTTAAATATCAGGATGCAAGCTGACTGAATGGCGGAGCTTTGCAGATGAGTGATTTATATAGATGTAACAGCCAGGATGGGCTTTTCCGGATCAATCAGGCTCAAATAATACAATTTTGCAGAATTCAAAACTGTTAAATTCATCAAATGTCTTCAAGTGTGAAATAAATTGAAAAAAAACAACTAAGCTTTCTGTAGAGGAAATATATCAATAATAGAAATTTGGTTTTCTCAAATGCCACCCCTAAAGGGAGGTAGTATAATAGAAGGAAATCCAATTAAATCGGAAAGGTTTCCAACCTGAAGAGTGAGAAATGTTATTATGACTATGTTTTATTATACAGGGTTAGTGAGACAATACATGCATGAAATATTGTGTTTTTTTTGGTGTTTTTTGTGGTTTTACAGCACACCCACACTTAATAGGTCATAAGGTGCCAAATACAATGATGTTTCATGTAAATAAAGTTTGTATTGTTTTTGAGATAAATTGCAGAGACCAATTATGATCATTATAGCGACATCCATCTATTTTGGTGGATGAAGACCCCAAACAAATGACTAGGTACAACCACCAGCGCACCACAGGTCAGCTGGAAGATCTTCCCACATTAAGTCCTTCGCCCCAAACGGGACTCGAACCCACGAGGTGTGAGGCTAAGCAGTCAGAGAAGTAACAAGTTGGTGTCTATCAATATACCACGGGCGTCCTGTAAATAAAGTATCAATAAGCTAAAATTAAAATATTAATGACCCAGACTTATTCTTAGTCATATTCCTGACATGCACAGGTGCTGAAACATAATTCTAGAAATGCTGCAGCAAATAGTGCAGATCCTGATCAGACAGTTACAAGCAGGGACCTGTCAGATCTGGATCTACACTATTTACCAAACGACATATAAACACTTGTTAAGAAAGCTAAAGGTTTAGCATTTTTTCCTCTTTCAAATGTTCAGCATGGGAGTAATTTGCATAATATGGTTTATTCACTATCTGCTGCAGACACTTAAAGGGGTGAAATGTTAATCTTTTGTTATCTTAATGTTAAATGAAACTGGACATTCATTCTATCTGCTTTTTTTATTGTTTGTAAAACATGTCAGAGTCCTAGCTATGGTAATTATGGCAACATCCAGCTTTATTGGTGGAGGACATATTGTATTTAATTTATTTAATTATTTTATATTGAATTATATTTACACAAAAAGAGTATGATCTTATTATTCTAAATAAAAACTCAATTACATACAAAATAAGTAATAACTTGACTGTCATACGAGACCATGTATTTTAGTTGCCTCAATTAATTGATGTTTGAATAACTGCTACATAACAGAACTAATTACTATGTCTTTCATGTGAAATTATAGTCCCAATACTATTTAAATCAACAGGAAGCAGTGATTGTAATTCTATTTAAATGGCCATAAAATGCTGCACACTTCAGCAGATTTCCTACCTTCTCTTGTTGGTTTAATAAATAATGGCTACATGTTTGCTGAGCACAACAACAACAACAACAGTACAATCAACAGTTAAGATGTTAGCTTAAAAACAGCTTCAACATGTGGACTACTGCCTTCACTGTGATACAATGACATGACACCCAAGCCACTTTCACTGACATTAACTTAATAATAGCATTGTTCAACTCCAAAAGTCTTGTGGCTTAAGTCCATAAAAAGTCTTGTGATTTAAGTCTATAAAAAGTATTGTGATTTCAGTCCATGAACAGTATTGTGATTTAAGTCTATAAACAGTATTGTGATATTAGTCCATAAAAAGTATTGTGATTTAAGTCTATAAAATTTATACAATTTAATTTGAAAATGTTAACATAGTATAGTCAAAATCCCTGACTTGATAGCATGGTACCCTGTATACAATGGAGACATTAAGTAAATATATGTTGAGTGCTGCCTTCTCTGTGATAGAATGCACCTGACTTGATAGTATGGTACCCTGTATACAATGGAGACATTAAGTAAATATATGTAGAGTGCTGCCTTCTCTGTGATAGTATGTACAAATCACTGACTTGATAGCATGGTACCCTGTATACAATGGAGACATTAAGTAAATATATGTAGAGTGCTGCCTTCTCTGTGATAGTATGTACAAATCACTGACTTGATAGCATGGTACCCTGTATACAATGGAGACATTAAGTAAATATATGTTGAGTGCTGCCTTCTCTGTGATAGAATGCACCTGACTTGATAGTATGGTACCCTGTATACAATGGAGACATTAAGTAAATATATGTAGAGTGCTGCCTTCTCTGTGATAGTATGTACAAATCACTGACTTGATAGCATGGTACCCTGTATACAATGGAGACATTAAGTAAATATATGTAGAGTGCTGCCTTCTCTGTGATAGAATGTACAAATCACTGACTTGATAGCATGGTACCCTGTATACAATGGAGACATTAAGTAAATATATGTAGAGTGCTGCCTTCTCTGTGATAGTATGTACAAATCACTGACTTGATAGCATGGTACCCTGTATACAATGGAGACATTAAGTAAGTATATGTAGAGTGCTGCCTTCTCTGTGATAGTATGTACAAATCCCTGACTTGATAGTATGGTTCCCTGTATACAATGGAGACATTAAGTAAATATATGTAGAGTGCTGCCTTCTCTATGATAGTATGTGACAACCCTCTGACTTGACAGTATGGTACCCTGTATACAATGGAGACATTAGGTAAATATATGTAGAGTGCTGCCTTCTCTGTGATAGTATGTACAAATCCCTGACTTGATACTATGTTACCCTGTATACAATGGAGACATTAAGCTTAAGCAAATATATGTAGAGTGCTGACTTCTCTTTGATAGTATGTGACAATCCGTGACTTGATAGTATGGTACCCTGTATACAATGGAGATATTAAGTTAATATATGTAGAGTGCTGACTTCTCTGTGATAGTATGTACAAATCCCTGACTTGACAGTATGGTACCCTGTATACAATGGAGATATTAAGTAAATATATGTAGAGTGCTGCCTTCTCTGTGATAGTATGTACAAATCCCTGACTTGACAGTATGGTACCCTGTATACAATGGAGACATTAAGTAAATATATGTAGAGTGCTGCAGTACATATTGTATATATCACTTTTAATATTCATAAATTTCAAACCTATAAATAATCATGATGGGGTTTTCAGCTTTAAATAAAACCGACATCCCAGCTGATATTACCAAGACATTCTTGTGACCCTAAAAGTAAGTAGTCAAGTGTTTTTCTTTGTTTAAAAATAGCTCACAGTGCAGCGTGGCTAGGATAGGAAACTTTTCAAATGGATGTAGGCATCAATAGAAACAGCTTTTTGTAGGATATTTTCATGAAACAATCATTTATTTGGATGCGTGAGAGAGCAAACTTGGTCCAAACTGTTAGATACCACCTTTAATATGGAAAGAGCAAAAGTACATTGGTATTCCATGTAGCAACAAATGTTATGTGTCAACATAATTTCTGGCACATCTGTATTACATTAGCTATGAAACACAGTTTTAATGTGCATCAGCAACCATTAACTCTAACTAGAACTTTTTTCCTAGGCAGGTAGGCAAAAATTCTTGCAATGTCTTCAAATTATCTGCAGATGTGTTGTTGTGTTTTGTTTTGCTCTTTTTCTTTTTTCTTTCTTTTTTTTGTTGCATAGCAAACACAATTATGGTTAAGTTTGTGACGTCCAGCAAATTATTGGTGGAGGAAGACCACAGATTTATAATTGGGTAGAACCACCAGCACACTGCAGATTAGCTTGAAAACCTCCCCACATGAAAGTTCTCACCCTAACTCGGACTCGAAACCGCATGGTGAGAGACTTAGAAGTCAGCAACTCTAGTCACTCAGTCACAAGCGCCCATGCAGATTTGTATGTATGAGCTAATGGATAGATTAAAAAAGGTATAAAAGTAAATAAATAAAATGAGCAAAATGTGTAACAATGGTTTAGTTATAATGACCTTTACACATGTGTTCCATTTTTCTACAATATGTGTAATTTCTCATGTTTTTTAGTTGATTGGTTTATAAAATGATATGATGACACTTCCAAAAGTGTTGGCATAACCATGGTAGTGATAATTTCTCCATGTACATTTGTATTTGTATGTTTGATAAAATTGATGATGATAAAGATCCCGAAAGTACAAAATCTGATCCAACAGTGCCATTTTCTTAAACACGTTTAAATTTAGCTTTAAAGTTATACCTGTGGACCTGCTTTGGGCAGAAAGTACATAAAAAAGGTTGCCGAATGAGTATGATTTGCACCGGCTTGAAACCATCCACCAGTTTAACTATTTCAAAATCTTCAATTCATCACCAACAGTATTTCAGTTATCTATAGACAATGTCCACTTGAAACAGATATAGTGCTGCCTTCACTGTGTATAGCATGCCCTGAACACCTGGCATAATACCACAACCAGTCACATTATCCTAACACCAGGCCAACCAGTAGTGGAACTACCCCTATATTTGCTTGAGCATTAGCAAGGGAGCTATGCCACTACCATTTTTAGCAACTTTTGTGTCGCGACCCGGGATCGAATCCTGGTGAGAAAATATTGTGACTTTCCAAAAGTGTACCAATGGCCTAACAATGAAAGCCTAAAACATTTTTTTTCTTTATTTCTTTTTCTGAAACTGAGACAAAAAAACTAAAACGCTTGTTCCGGAAGTTAATCATATTTTTCTAAGATTATTCTTACATTACAAAAATGGTCACCATGACAACATTTATGTCATTTTTTAACTTCAATAACCTCTGCTGTTGCAAAAAAAACACCACATGACCATTGACCTGACATTGCTTTGTGTTCAATTTTCCTGTACTCTCCCAATACTTTATAATTAAAGAAAAAATACAATGATTTAAACATTAACATCAACATTTAAATCCAACATAAATATCAAGACATATATACACAGTTTTCCATTGGTTGTTTGTTTTGTTTTTTCTTACAATGCATGGACACAAATCTGGTCTTGTTGGCAATGAGCAGCTAACTATTGGTGGAGGAAGACTCCAAACTTACATCTGGGTAGGACCACTAGCGCACCGCAGGTAAGCTGGAAAACCTCCTCATATGAAAGCTTACCTTGACTCTAAAGCATTTTATAATAAATACACAGATATGTAATTATGTATGTACACTGTAGTTCCCATTAGTATTTGAAGGCATTTTGAATCGTTTTTCAGCAGGATTTCAACACAAAATTTACTATTACAGGCAGAGGTCACTGTGCTATGAAAGAGGCAGGTAACTGCTGATTGGATACAGGATAAGAGTTCTAAATGGAGCATCAATGAGGCAAACAGACACAACAATCCAGTTCCACGGAGATGTCTATCCACTGGGCTACCAACTGTGAAGCCAACTGTTTCTGAGTGATAACACAGAAACAGGATACCTGTTTGCGTTCATTTGAGAGAGTTTGAACAAGACAACATTGCTGGTGCAGAAATGTCACAGTAGTTACATATATGTATAAGAGTTGATCTCCTCAGCTTTCTTTGAAATTTTCTGTTCCAGTTATTATTTTATAATTGAAGCTTATTATAATTCTATCAAGGCAGTAGTACTGTACCAGATCTGCTAAAACAAGACTTGTTAAGAACTAAGATAAAGAGACATTTTGCTAAAAATCTTATTATCATCCTTTTGTTCTAGATTGCATTATGTATCTATAAGACAACTTTTTCTTTCTAGATTTAAGTTACATAAATGTAAACCAACAATGTGTCAATATGCTTAAATACTATATATTTTTATAACTTTGTTTTGCGAATTTGTTCAAAATTATGAAATAATACATAATCCTTAAATATCTTCAGTGTCAATTTGCCATCCATATTAAATAACTGATATATACGATTGAATTTCAGTCCATATTGATGATTAATCAATTGACAAACAAGAATCTGTCAATACAATGTTTCAATACATCATCAATACAGCATTTCAAAACAGTGCCAATACAATGTTTCAATACAGTATTGATACACTGCCGATACAATATTTCAATATCTTGTTGATACAATGTTCCAATACAGCATCAATACAGCATTTCAATACAGTGTCAATACAATGTATCATTACAATTTTTCAATACAATGTTTCAGTATACTGCCGATACAATATTTCAATATCTTGTCGATACAATGTTCCAATACAGCATCAATACAACATTTCAATACAGTGTCAATACAATGTATCATTACACTTTTTCAATACAATGTTTCAATACACTGCCGATACAATATTTCAATACAGTGTCAATACAATGTTTCAATACAGCATCAATACAGTGTTTCAATACAGTGTCAATACAATGTTTCAATACACTGCCAATGCAATATTTCAATACAGTGTCAATACAATGTTTCAATACAGCATCAATACAGTGTTTCAATACTGTGTCGATACAATGTGTCAAAACAATGTGTCAAAATAATATTTCAATACAATATGTCAATATACAGGTTTGTTCCTTCATTTAGACTTTGAACTTAGGTTGATTTATTCCCAGAGACAGATGACACCTCAAGTAAGATAAACAAAACAAACACAGAAGCAACAAGGAACCAGTGCATGTGAAATATTCACTTTCAAACAACATATCAATTTCCACATCTGTGATAAAACAGTTTTTTTAGTTAGAATGTCTGTGGATTTTCGTGACACGTAACAAGTTTATTTCAAACTGAGCTTACATTTTTGACATTATTTAACACCTCATCCTGACAAAAAACAGAAGTTTCTCCAGAACCACACATTTTGGCTGTTGACACAGGCTGACACAGGTAATTAATGAACAAGACAAAGCAATCGTGCTGAAGTTAATATTCTAACATAACTGCTTAATATTCATGAAGTACAATTTATGCGTTGAGAAGAGAACACAGAATGGAAAGAGAATATCTGGCAATGGAAAGACATTAAAGTTTACATGTGCCAACCATATGTAGTTATTTCAGTAAAATGTGGTTAAGCTTAGATAGAAAAAAAAAAAACTTGAATTTTTGGCTCAATACAATGGTCTAAAAAAGGTGGTCTTAACAGAAAAGTGGTCTTACAAGGAAGGGAGTCTTAATATGTAAACATCAAATGTGGTCTTAATAAGTAAAATAGTTAAACTTGTTAAATTAATCACAATAAAAGTTTGTTAGTATTGTTTATGCAGAGTTTATCATTATAGTAATTTTTTACATATATATGCTCTTAAAAGAAACTGGTCTTACAATAATGCTGGTCTTAAAGTGAAGCATCCCCAAATAAAAAATGTTGATATGCATATAATTTTAGTGCTAATATGAACTGTGTTTAGATAGAGTATGAGGTCATAATTTAAAGTTTGTCTAAGTATTGAGTCTGGTTAAGTTTTAAGTTGATATAACTGTCAAGTTGGTCTTAATGTTCAGTTTAATGTTAAGTTGGTCTTATTTTAAGGGGAATCTCGATTGGGAAAGTATTACTAGGGGATTTAGATTAAATATTATTTAGTAAAAGAAGTGGTGATATTCTGGATTAGGTCTAACTGTGAATATGTTATAAATATGAAATTAATTAAAATGTTAAGTGGACCTCACAGAAAAGTTGGTCCTTTAAAAAAAGAGCATTTTTCCGCAATGATGTCATCAATAACATGCCATAAATAACATGTTCTTATTAATAGTATTGTTATGTTCTTCAAACAATTAAACATGGTCTTTATTTAGAGATAGTCTGAGTCCATACAAGGATAGAGTTTAAACAACCATTGAACAAACAAAAACTAAAATATAAGTTCAGTACCCTCATTTGTATGTTAATTAAAACTGATAAGAGTTGAGAGTGTACTTGTATTTAATTTGTAACTAATTAAGATCATACATGCTCATGGATAGTACAGTGGCAGCTTACATTACATAATATCGTTGGCTCCTGATAAGGGAAGCCCTGGGTTTGAACCAGGGCAACAACATATCAAAGTCATCAAACCATGCTAGTGGTATAGCTCATATAAGGGTAGTTCAATGACTGGTTGGCTCAGTGTCAGGATTAGTATACATCAAGTATTATTATTATATCAGCATTAAAAAATATATTTATACAAATTTAAATTCTTTAACTTTTTTGAGTTATTTTAGCATGAATATGTATTAATAAAATTTAAAACAACAAACCCAACATACCAAAGTCGTCAAAACATGGTAGTGGCCCTTGCTAACCCTTAAGCAAATATAAGGGTAGTTCTAGGACTGGTTGGCCCAGTGTCAGGATAATGTGACTAGATGTGGTATCATCCCATGTGTTCATGGCATGCTATACACAGTGAAGGCAGCACTATATATATGGACACCATCTCCAAATAACTTGAAAATTGTTGGTGGGATGATAAACCAAATTAACAAACAAACATTACATAATTGACATTTGACTAAGATCCTTTGTTTTCTTTCATCTTTCAACATAATTTTTAATCAGTGTTGACATTTTAGTTAATTGACAATGTATGCACTATTGTCTAATGTTATAAAAAACAATCCAATTTTATCAAATCTCTTTCATATTTTTTTTCCAAGCTCCCATAAAACATAACTTATACTGATTCAAAGCATATGCATTTAGCAAAGAAAGATTCTGTTAAAAAATAAAAAGTAATATCAATTTATTGACATAGTTTTTGTATTTTATGTTTAATGGCACAGTGACAGTTGACAGGTCATACGGGGCCAAATATCAACTTTAGACATATTTTTTATTATTTTTACACCTTACGATATACTTTTGAATTACTATCTGATAATTAGTGCATTAATCATATATCACCAAATAAACTGATTCTAATTTAACTTAAGTAAACAAACAATATTGCAATATTGATTTAACATTAATTGGTTTCAATTATATTCCTATTACATCAGTAAAGCACCAGCATCATTAAACAATACCAATTTTTCAGTTAGATGTCTATTAGTTACTCAACTTTATCTCTTTTGATTACTTTATAACCAAACTTACGGAAAAATCATTCTAATTTCTCCCTTCATGCGAATAAATCCTTCTATATAATTAATATCTCCATAATAATACCGGTAAATGAATTATTAATTCACTGCACACTGCAATATATGAATAAATGAATAAAAATTCCACGAAGAAGAATAATTCCAGTGAAGAAATAGTATTTATCACTAGTACGAACACACTTTAGGAAATCCACACATACCAATCCCAGATACAACCTCACAGTGTATAAACCTACACTTCAACTTGCATGTGCTACAATAAAACTAACATAGTTGACACATCTTAACCTATGAGCTTAATAATTATTCCAGACAACCATTTCAATTCATTCATCATAATGCATAACTAGCTTGAAACACACATTAAACTTCAGTAGTATCTATCTCACCAAGCCACCACCTCCACAGTGGTCTCACTCCAGTATGCCAATGTTGCAGCTACAATCTCACATCACAATAACCACTACATTGAATTCCCGTCACTTACTTCAGCCATACTGCCTACAGGGTTTTGCTTTTCTGCTCATTACTGTCATCAATAAGATTGGAGCAATCAGTTAGACACAAATCATCAGGATTTCTCTGTATATTTATCTAACAATCTATGTATTTGTCCATTGTTTCTTCTGTCCATCTATACTTGAAAACTACAAGTACGAAAAGATAATCACTTACAAATCAGTCAAGATATTTCTAGAAGTTTACAATACATACTTTCCATGTGATGTCATCGGCACTGATAAGACAGTTTAAGGCAGCCATCTTTGAAGGCAGAACGAATGCAGGCCGAAATCTAGAAATCTGGGCTGTATTACCACTGTGTTCTTATTTTTCTGTCTCTTTTACAGAATTTTTATCAAATTAACCAGCTTTTATGAAGTATTCAATATATTAAAACTATATTTTGATAGCTAAAATGGTAAAAAAAAATACAACCAAAAAAGATAAACTGTTCATTTTGTTTAAGGATAAGCCAATAATTTTATTTATTTCTGTGTATTCATTCTTTGTGCTTTTATCAATTTAAAAAATATTGTATTCTAAAAATATGAATTTCAAGAGCTTTCCATTGGTGTATAGCTTTTATTTTTTGGACCACAAATGAAGAAATTACAAGAAAATAAAATTTACGCTTTTTTACAATTCATAAAAAATTTCCTTGAAGTTGCCATCAAAGATGGCTGCCAAGATAAGGGATCTTCATTGATGTGGAAACTATCTATTCATGTATTTACATTGTGTATCCATTGTTTCTTCTGTCTAACTATTCTTAGAAGCTACAATTTAAGAATAATCACATCAAAAGTTTGCAATAAATTTCTATAAAATTTATATAACACTCTCTAATTCTTCTCATTGTTTATTTTCTCCATCAATACTTGGTCACACAATGTAGCAGTATTTGTGCATTTGCCAATGGTTTCTTCTGTCTATCCATACTTAAAGATTATATATATATATATATTTTAAGTACATTACAGGGACCAATTATGATCATTATAGCGATGTCCAGCTATTTGGTGGAGAAAGATCCCAGACACATGTCTGGATAGATCCACCAGAGCACTGCAAGTCAGCTGGAAGACCTTCCTACATTAAGTCCTTCTCCCTGACCGGAGTGAGAGGCTAAGCAGTAAGAGAAGTTACATATCCGAGACTCAACCATTTACCATGGGCATCCCCAAACTTAATTAGAATACCAAGAAGAAAAAAAGAAAAAGAATCAGTTATATCCAATAACAGAAAAATATCTTACATGTACAATCTAACCAACAAAGAAAAAGCCAATACCAGAAAAATATCTTACAATCTAACCAAGAAAAATAAAAAAGAAGAATAAGTTATATCCAATAACAGAAACTTATCTTACAATCTGTGCATTTTATAAAAACTTACAGAATGCAAATAAGAAGATGAGAGGAAGGACTGCTTATACAGCAACATGTCTCCTAACCATTCATCAAACATTCTGTGTTTTTGTCCATTGTTTCTTCTGTTTGTTTCTTGGGTTCATTACCCCACGAACAGTATTTCAATTATTTGGATATGGTGTCCACGTTTTTACTGTATATAGCATGCCAGGAACACCTAACACGATACTACACCCTGTCACATTATCCTGACAATGGGTCAACCATTTGAGGAACTACCCTTATTTTTGACTGCAAAGATAAATAGCAAGGGAACTATACGACTACCTTCTTTAACGACTTTGCTATGTCCTGGCTCGGGATCAAACCCGGGGCATCCCGTACCTCGAGCCGACACTCTTCTGATTGTGCTACCAGGTCCAGTGTTTCTTCTGTTTATTGTTACTTATAGAAGACAAAGATGGAAAAATAGAAACTCATTTATATACAAATCAGCATTTCTCTTGATTCATTTAACAATATTTGATTTTGTCCATTGTTCCTTCTGTCTTCCAATACTTATAATATGTAAATAAGAGAAGAAAAAACAACAACATCCATACCAATCAGCTAGATATCTATATAAAATTATCTTATAATCTCTGTATGTTTCCATTGTTTTTTCTGTCTATTGTATATACATATGCAACACAAATCAGCAACACATTTCTCTAACATTTTGTATGTTTATCCATTCTTCCTTCTCTTTATCACTACTTTTTGACAAATCCAATAACAATGCTTCAGAGTAAGTAATGTCAGAAAAAGAAGAAGGCAGAAGAAGTAGAAAGATGAAGAAGGAAGGAGAAGGAAGTTGAATAAACATATGGTGCCAAAGTAGAAGAAAAAAAGAAGAAGAGGAGGAAAGAAAAAAGAAGAATCAGTTACACACAAAGACTGAGACAAGTTTAATTATTTCATTTTTAACTGTTTTTCCACACATGTAATATATACCACCAATAAGCATCCTAATATTTTGCGATATTGATAACAGATCTCTCGATAAATTGTGTCTGCCAGCCTCTTCCAGACAAAGAATTCAAACTTAATGCCTCATTATTAATCAGTGTTAGGACAGTTCGGAAAAAATATCTTTACGCTTTCCCAATGGAATGAATGAAAAGTGGTCTGCACTTTACTTGTAACACTGATTGCTGCCAAAACTATAGTTGGGTGTTAAAGCTTGTTTACTGTTTCCTATTCTTTTTGAGCCGATTTACATATAAATTACTTAAAATATGTAGCTTTTAGCATGGTATTGTATTAATTAGAACCTGAATAATGTTAAATATTCATAAAACTTTGCAAACATTTACATTAATTAAAACTCAAGTGGCAGCAAGTATTATTATTATATCAGCATGAAAAATATATTTATACAAATTTAAATGTTTTAAATATTTTGAGTTATTTAGGCATGATATGTATTAATAAAATTAAAATGCTTCAATTATTTATGTTTTTAAGCAAGGATATTTATTACTTAAAACTTCCCCAAGTCCAAACTTTTGTGCTTTATTTACCTCAGCAATAGTTTGTTTATTGGATTTATCGTCCCACCAACAGTATTTCAGTTATCTGGAGACGGTGTCCACATGAAGCAGATATAGGATTCAGTGTGTATAGCATGCCATGAACACCTGGCATGATACCACACCAAGTCACATTATCCTGACATGGGGCCAACCAAAGTTGTGGAACTACCCTATCTGCTTGTGTGTTAGCAAGGGAGCTCACTACCATTTTTATGACTTTGGTATGTCAGGGCCCGGGATGCTTTATCCATTGCTTTATTTAATATCAATTGAAAACAACAAAAAATAACTTCATTATAAAGGTATGTATGTAAATGCATGCAATCTTAAATCAACATTTAAATTCCAAGCATCAGTTATTTAAAAATGTATAGTGATTGTCCCAATTTCTCAGCCAATTAACTGCAAAGATTTTCCGTCGTCAGGAAAGAATTTAAAAACACTGGACCTTCGGTCCACCAAGCTGGCAATATCTACTGGACCGGACCAAATTTTACTGGACCAGTATGATTTTGGCACAAAAGGATGGTAAGCTAACCAAGGTGGTACGAGTGGTTGGGATCAGTAAAAGGCTGTATATCATTGTTAAGTTTAGTTTAAATAATTTGTTTTAATAATAATTCAGAATTTTGAAATTGATGTGACTGAAAATTCTGGTGGACTGTCTGTCCATTTAACTTATAAAATCTAATGGACCGACAGAGATTTTGGTGGACTTTGGTGGCCACAGTCCAGTGGGTTTTCTTCGAGGACTGGATTTTTTTTCTAATAATATATTATTATCTTGTATTGCTTGCATCCTTTGGGTTTCTAAACCCATAAAACCACCCAATTATTTACAAATGTACTGTTCAATTGTCAGTATTAAGGGAACATGAAACTTTTGTTCCCTGTTCACATCATACTGCCACAGTAAAAAAACAACAATAAACTTCATCAACTGGAGTGTTCTGCAAATAATGCTCAACTTGCTGAAGGTTCATATAAATGCAAAATAGGCATATTGAATGCATATATGCATAAGTATTTAAAGCTAAATGGAATATTAAATGAAGCAATTATAATGGAGTTTATTTGTTTTGTCTCCAGGGAGTTACTTCATAGACACTTATACACGTCCAACAGCAATTTCCATTACACTGTAACACCATATTGTCTAAATAGTGCCATTTGTGAGCAATTTGCTTTCACTCATTTAAAGGCAAGAAAAACTTTTTCATTCATCATATGTACAGGCAAGTATTAGTTTTGGCTTTTATCAAATGAAAAGCCAGGAAACAATTGTGCTTTCATCACACATAAAAGCAAGACTCAATTTTGGCTTTATCACATGTACTTGTAAGAATCAATATTGGCTTTATCACACATAAAGGCTAGAGTCCATTTTGGCTTTATCAAATGTATAGGCAAATATAAATTGTGCTTTTATCACATAGAAAGGCAAGCAAGAGAAAATTTTGGCTTTTAACACACATAAATACAAGAATCAAGTTTTGCTTGTATCACATGGGAAGGCCAGAATAAATTTTGCCCTCCAATGAAACAAATTCAGAAGGCAGAGTGGCCCCAGGCTATTGCAAACCTGGTATAGAGCCACAGAAGGCAGTGTGGCCCCAGGCTATTGCAAACCTGGTATAGAGCCACAGAAGGCAGTGTGGCCCCAGGCTATTGCAAACCTGGTACAGAGCAGCAGAAGGCAGTGTGGCCCCAGGCTATTGCAAACCTGGTACAGAGCCGAAGAAGGCAGTGTGGCCCCAGGCTATTGCAAACCTGGTACAGAGCCACAGAAGGCAGTGTGGCCCCAAGCTATTGCAAACCTGGTACAGAGCCGAAGGAGGCAGTGAGGCCCCAGGCTATTGCAAACCTGCTATAGAGCCACAGAAGGCAGTGAGACCCCAGGCTATTGCAAACCTGGTATAGAGCTGCAGAAGGCAGTGAGGCCCCAGGCTATTGCAAACCTGGTACAGAGCTGCAGAAGGCAGTGAGACCCCAGGCTATTGCAAACCTGGTACAGAGTCGCAGAAGGCAGTGTGGCCCCAGGCTATTGCAAACCTGGTATAGAGCCACAGAAGGCAGTGTGGCCCCAGGCTATTGCAAACCTGGTATAGAGCCGCAGAAGGCAGTGTGGTACTGCACTGGATATCATAATTATTTAAAGATTTTTAATTAATGGACATTTAAAGCTACATTTGTCATGATTTGTACTGTCTAACAACAAGAAATGTTATAAACAGCCTTTACTTGAATTACATGTAAAGTATAAGTTTATGCAGCAAAGTCCCCAGAACTGGGTGAGATAATTGTAACTGCCTATATTGTAAAATTTTAACTGTTCATTTTTTTCAAATCTATGAATCAGCATGATTGTGACCTCTGCTAAAAATAGATATCGTTTGTCAGAGTGGACTCCATAGACCACAATATAATGTGATCTGAAAAGTAAGTTGTCAAATGGTTCTCTTTGTTTTAAATAGCTATCTCTGCAGTGTGGTCCAGATAGGAAATACCTGTTTGCAATGAGAAATAGGTATTTATGTTGCATTGTTCACACAGATCTAGGACATCAATAAACAGCATTTGATAGGACCTTTTCATGTGACTTTTTGGTTATTTGAGAAATTTTTTTTGCCTAAACTGTTGGATACCACCTTTAGGCTTAAGGAACAAGCAAACCACACTTGTAAATGATGTGTATGAATTGTTTCCTCTGCCCATATACATTCATGTAGTAACTATGCTCAAAGGAATGTCTTCAATGCAGCTCATGTCCTTTCATCAGGTCATTTTGAGACGACAGCGAGCCCACTTGTGCGGTCATATTGTGACAACTTTATACCTTATCAAGATGCAGACATCTGACAGCTTTCTCATAGACCCTTGTTAAGATTTAAGCCATATTATTCTAGCACAATAGCAAAACAAGAAAAAATTCAAGGGACAATGCGAGGAAGAACAATGAAGTGTTCACATATTATGAACTTTGTGTAAAAATACATACACAACAGACAATATATTGACCTTGGTAGCCAGTTGGGAGAGGATTCATTCCCAGAATGAATTCGGCCTGTGGTTTAAAATCTAACAATTTCCTAATTGAAAGAAATGTATTTGTTATCTCCCTTGGATAGGTATTTTAATATAAAATATAGAAATAGACAAACAGACAGAAGGCTAAACAAACAACTTACTTCAGTTTACCTATAACCCCTCTTCTTTGTTGTGAGGGGTATTAATATCATTTCATTTCTAAACTTATTGCTATGTATACCAATTACTAATCCCAAACTGAATAAGTACACTGCAATTTTGAGATAAGCAGAAATAGTGGCCATAGTGTCATGTACTGATTCCTGGCAGTGGAGCAGAAATAGTGGCCATAGTGTTATGTACTGATTCCTGGTAGTGGAGCAGAAATAGTGGCCATAGTGTCATGTACTGATTCCTGGTAGTGGAGCAGAAATAGTGGCCATAGTGTCATGACTGTACTGATTCCTGGTAGTGGAGCTGAAATAGTGGCCATAGTATCATGTACTGATTCCTGGTAGTGGAGCAGAAATAGTGGCCATAGTGTCATGTACTGATTCCTGGCAGTGGAGCAGAAATAGTGGCCATAGTGTCATGTACTGATTCCTGGCAGTGGAGCAGAAATAGTGGCCATAGTGTCATGTACTGATTCCTGGTAGTGGAGCAGAAATAGTGGCCATAGTGTCATGTACTGATTCCTGGTAGTGGAGCAGAAATAGTGGCCATATTGTCATGTACTGATTCCTGGTAGTGGAGCTGAAATAGTGGCCATAGTGTCATGTACTGATTCCTGGTAGTGGAGCTGAAATAGTGGCCATAGTGTCATGTACTGATTCCTGGTAATGGAGCTGAAATAGTGGCCATAGTGTCATGTACTGATTCCTGGTAGTGGTGCTGAAATAGTGGCCATATTGTCATGTACTGATTCCTGGTAGTGGAGCTGAAATAGTGGCCATAGTGTCATGTACTGATTCCTGGCAGTGGAGCAGAAATAGTGGCCATAGTGTCATGTACTGATTCCTGGTAGTGGAGCAGAAATAGTGGCCATAGTGTCATGTACTGATTCCTGCTAGTGGAGCTGAAATAGTGGCCATATTGTCATGTACTGATTCCTGGTAGTGGAGCTGAAATAGTGGCCATAGTGTTATGTACTGATTCCTGGTAGTGGAGCTGAAATAGTGGCCATAGTGTCATGTACTGATTCCTGGTAGTGGGGCATAAATAGTGGCCATAGTGTCATGTACTGATTCCTGGTAGTGGAGCAGAAATAGTGGCCATAGTGTCATGTACTGATTCCTGGTAGTGGAGCTGAAATAGTGGCCATAGTGTCATGTACTGATTCCTGGTAGTGGAGCAGAAATAGTGGCCATAATGTCATGTACTGATTCCTGGCAGTGGAGCAGAAATAGTGGCCATAGTGTCATGTACTGATTCCTGGTAGTGGAGCTGAAATAGTGGCCATAGTGTCATGTACTGATTCCTGGTAATGGAGCTGAAATAGTGGCTATAGTGTCATGTACTGATTCCTGGTAGTGGAGCTGAAATAGTGGCCATAGTGTCATGTACTGATTCCTGGTAGTGGAGCTGAAATAGTGGCCATAGTGTCATGTACTGATTCCTAGTAGTGGAGCTGAAATAGTGGCCATAGTGTCATGTACTGATTCCTGGTAGTGGAGCTGAAATAGTGGCCATAGTGTCATGTACTGATTCCTAGTAGTGGAGCTGAAATAGTGGCCATAGTGTCATGTACTGATTCCTGGCAGTGGAGCAGAAATAGTGGCCATAGTGTCATGTACTGATTCCTGGTAGTGGAGCAGAAATAGTGGCCATAGTGTCATGTACTGATTCCTGCTAGTGGAGCTGAAATAGTGGCCATATTGTCATGTACTGATTCCTGGTAGTGGAGCTGAAATAGTGGCCATAGTGTTATGTACTGATTCCTGGTAGTGGAGCTGAAATAGTGGCCATAGTGTCATGTACTGATTCCTGGTAGTGGGGCATAAATAGTGGCCATAGTGTCATGTACTGATTCCTGGTAGTGGAGCAGAAATAGTGGCCATAGTGTCATGTACTGATTCCTGGTAGTGGAGCTGAAATAGTGGCCATAGTGTCATGTACTGATTCCTGGTAGTGGAGCAGAAATAGTGGCCATAATGTCATGTACTGATTCCTGGCAGTGGAGCAGAAATAGTGGCCATAGTGTCATGTACTGATTCCTGGTAGTGGAGCTGAAATAGTGGCCATAGTGTCATGTACTGATTCCTGGTAATGGAGCTGAAATAGTGGCCATAGTGTCATGTACTGATTCCTAGTAGTGGAGCTGAAATAGTGGCCATAGTGTCATGTACTGATTCCTAGTAGTGGAGCTGAAATAGTGGCCATAGTGTCATGTACTGATTCCTGGTAGTGGTGCTGAAATAGTAGCCATAGTGTCATGACTGTACTGATTCCTGGTAGTGGTGCTACAATAGTGGCCATAGTGTCACGTACTGATTCTTGGTAGTGGAGCTGAAATAGTGGCCAAAGTGTCATATACAGATTCCAGGCTGAAGCCTTTCCAGTGTTTTTGTTTCATTTTTTAGATTTCAGGTTTAATTAATCAATTTAACAAACATGAATATTATTGCAAGCAATTATTTAAATTAATCAATTTAACAAACATAAATATTATTGCAAGCAATTATTTTAACACACTTGTTTATAAAAGATGATTGTTACTTTAATTCCTAGAGTTAATGAGGTAGTTAAATTTTAAACCCATTTGTTTAATTATAATTAATTTGAAAACAAGTTATTTTCACTTTTACCTCTCTCACAAGACCACTTTATGATTAAATACACAGGAACATGATAATTCATTGGTGCCATGGTCTTTTCAATGACATGTTTTGTTTTTAAATATAAACAGTCAATAATATGCACTTATCAAAGTCTCCCCAATGAAACATATGTTACAAACGATAGTTATTTCTTGTATTACCTCTTCCACTTATAAGAGTCCACCACCTAACTGGATACTCATGAATTTTTGTTATAAAGAATAATGCCAAAAAAATACCAATTCATTTCACCATAAACATATTGTTGTAAATTTAATTTCAATCTAGCAAAAATTAGTACATACTCTAGCAAAAGTAATTTATAGTTGAACTAGTCAGGTATTTGTTCTAAAGATTTTACCCAAAGCCTACATTATGCATGAGCTAATTGTCAATGCATAAAGACAAATACTCTGCTCCAGGCATAATGTGGCAAATATACGCATCAAAGAAGGCGTAATATGGCATATATATGCATCAAAGAAGGCGTAATATGGCATATGTATGCACAAAAGTCATAATATGGCATATGTATGCACAAAAGTCATAATATGGCATATGTTTGTACAAAAGGAGTAATATTGCATATGTATGCACAAAAGTCATAATATGGCATATGTATGCACAAAAGTCATAATATGGCATATGTTTGTACAAAAGGGGCTAATATGGCATATGTATGCACAAAAGTCATAATATGGCATATGTTTGTACAAAAGGGGCTAATATGGCATATGTATGCACAAAAGTCATAATATGGCATATGTTTGCACAAAAGGGGGTAATATGGCATATGTATGCACAAAAGGCGTAATATGGCATATGTTTGCACGAAAGGCGTAATATGGCATATGTTTGTACGAAAGTCGTAATATGGCATAATGTATGTATGCACAAAAGGCATAATATGGCATATGTATGCACTAAAGGTGTAATATGGCATATATATGCACAAAAGGCGTAATATGGCATATGTATGCACAAAAGGCATAATATGGCATATGTATGCACTAAAGGTGTAATATGGCATATGTATGCACAAAAGGCGTAATATGGCATATGTATGCACAAAAGGTGTAATATGGCATATGTATGCACAAAAGGGGGTAATATGGCATATGTATGCACTAAAAGTGTAATATGGCATATGTATGCACATAAGGGGGTAATATGGCATATGTATGTACTAAAGGTGTAATATGGCATATGTATGCACAAAAGGCATAATATGGCATATGTATGCACTAAAGGTGTAATATGGCATATGTTTGCACAAAAAGGGTAATATGGCATATGTATGCACTAAAGGTGTAATATGGCATATGTATGCACAAAAGGTGTAATATGGCATATGTATGCACAAAAGTCGTAATATGGCATATGTTTGCACTAAAGGTGTAATATGGCATATGTATGCACTAAAGGTGTAATATGGCATATGTATGCACAAAAGGTGTAATATGGCATATGTATGCACAAAAGGTGTAATATGGCATATGTATGCACAAAAGTGGGTAATATGGCATATGTATGCACAAAAGGCGTAATATGGCATATGTATGCACAAAAGGCGTAATATGGCATATTTATGCACAAAAGGGGGTAATATGGCATATGTATGCACAACAGTGGGTAATATGGCATATGTATGCACAAAAGTGGGTAATATGGCATATGTATGCACTAAAGGTGTAATATGGCATATGTATGCACAAAAGGGGTAAAATGGCATATGTATGCACAAAAGGTGTAATATGGCATATTTATGCACAAAAGGGGGTAATATGGCATATGTATGCACAAAAGGGGGTAATATGGCATATGTATGCACAAAAAGGGGTAATATGGCATATGTATGCACAAAAGGGGTAAAATGACATATGTATGCACAAAAGGCGTAATATGGCATATTTATGCACAAAAGGGGGTAATATGGCATATGTATGCACAAAAGGCGTAATATGGCATATTTATGCACAAAAGTGGGTAATATGGCATATGTATGCACAAAAGGGGGTAATATGGCATATGTATGCACAAAAGGGGGTAATATGTCATACGTATGCACAAAAGGGGGTAATATGGCATATGTATGCACTAAAGGTGTAATATGGCATATGTATGCACAAAAGGGGTAAAATGGCATATGTATGCACAAAAGGTGTAATATGGCATATTTATGCACAAAAGGGGGTAATATGGCATATGTTTGCACAAAAGGTGTAATATGGCATATGTATGCACTAAAGGTGTAATATGACATATGTATGCACAAAAGGTGTAATATGACATATGTATGCACAAAAGGCATAATATGACATATGTATGCACAAAAGGGGGTAATATGACATATGTATGCACAAAAGGTATAATATGGCATATGTTTGCACAAAAGGTGTAATATGGCATATGTATGCACAAAAGGCATAATATGGCATATGTATGCACAAAAGGGGGTAATATGGCATATGTATGCACAAAAGGCATAATATGGCATATGTATGCACTAAAGGTGTAATATGGCATATGTATGCACAAAAGGCATAATATGGCATATGTTTGCACAAAAGGGTGTAATATGGCATATGTATGCACAAAAGGGGTAATATGACATACGTATGCATAAAAGGGTTAAACCATAAAATGAAAATGTTCAGATCCAAATCCAGATATTACTGTGTCTGCTTGTTGGATAGCATGACTATAAAAATGGCAATGCCTTCAGATGGAAAGGACTGGCCTCACAGAATATTACCGACTGGGTGCTATTAAGTCAATGGTCCATGTCCAAAACATGTTCCAGACATGTTCATGGCAATGTGATGTATGTTAAAGTATTCTTCATTGTTCAGAATAGTTGTTGTAAAGCATCAATTTTGTCAATTCTAGAACTGCTTGTTATTTCACCAATGCAAAAGAGAATTCAGAAAATTCTCTTTAGTATAACAACACTTGACAGATCGTATTGCAAAGTGGAAGGAGTTTAACTTCTCTTTACTGATTGGTTTCAAATCAAGGTAGGAGCGAGATCTTTATGTATGGAGGTATGCCTGCTAACCTGCTATGCAACAGTGGTTCTACCCAGATATTTGTCTTACTCAGACAAATTACCAAGATTGTATCGGGTCTTCCTTCTCCAATAATAGCTGGCTGTTCCAACAATAACCACAATGGTATCAGTGTGATATGTAAAAGAATAAAAATAATAATAAAATAAAATATAATAAATTAAAAAAAAAAAACATAAATAAAAGAATTTAAATTTATGAATAAAACATAATCAGCTCAGCAGTTCTTGTATTTGTAGTTTCAGTTTCAATCAGTCAGGCGCGTTTCTGCCATTACGCACTTTACGCACGTGCGTAACCTCCGTTCGAAAATTCGGAAATCTAAAAGTACCAAAAACACTGAGAAAGTCGATGCCTAACCCGGGTTAGGAATGATATATTTTTTTTCCGTAGTTTCTGTGATATAAAATCTTATTACCACACCAATCAAGTTGTAAAGGTTTAAAATGATTAAACTGATACATGACAGGATTTTAGTCGTTCATATTTTGCGTTAAGTTCCTCGCATTTCCGCATTTTACATGTATTACTACAAAAGTGTTTTCCCTTGTAATTGTGCGTAACTTCAAAAACGGCCCAGATACGCGCCTGCAATCAGTCAACCACTGAAATGATTTGCTTTAAAAATACATCACACCAACCAATTATGGTCAATATGGCGACATAATTGCCATTTTGGTACAGGAAGACCCCAGACATAACCACCAGCACACAGATTGTCAGCTGAAAGCATGATTAAGGCCTGATTATACACCATGAATGGGACTCAAACTCACCCAGTGAACGGCAAGCATTCAGGGTATACGAGTCAGTGACTCTACCACTAGAGTGATGCCCCCTTGGGAAATGTTGTATATTAAGATAGGGAAGTAACAAAAAAGTCAGCAATCTAAGAGCAAAACATGAAATCTGCTGTTGCTTTAGATGTGTTTTTTTGTTAACCTTAAAATCGGTGAATTGCTGTAGACTTGGACATAATAAAAATGTCTGCTGAAGACACAGTATACTTTACTTATACTTGCTGATGTTTGTTTTATAGGGCTGAGATCAGTGAATTGCTGTGGAATGCAGGAAAGTGATAAAAAAGATATATTGTCAGTAGAATACACTGTAAATTTCATCTGTACATCCATTACTGAAGAAAGGGGAAAGTTCGAGGTAAATAGACCCAGACATTGACAGTGATGGGCAACACTTAGGACAGTGTGACTACAAATGTATACAGGTAATTAAGGTTAAGGACGTCTACTTTGCCAAAATAAAGGTGGTGTTCAACAGTTTGGACCAAACATTTTTTTTCTCAAATAACCAAAAAAAGTCATCGTTATTTGAAAATGTCCTGCATGTGAACTTTTTTTTGATGCCAAAGTGGGAGTTTTTCACTGGCAAAGTGGGAGATTTGTCATTTTCACATAAACAAACAAGGAAGTTAAAAGTTTCCAAATAGGGAGATTTATAAAAATGTGTAAAACACCCCTCATTTTCAAATAATATTGAACCTTAAAAGTGAGTGTTTTGGCCTCAGCAAAAGTTCACATGTATGGATCACAATGACACTTGTTTATAGATTTGCAAGAATGATTTCTTTTGTGATTTGTACTGTCAAACAATATAGGTAGTGTTCAAATTTGTCTTTACGCCAGAACATGTATTTCAACAAAATCCCAAACTAGTTGTACAATATTGTATTATGTTTGATATAAGCAAACAACTGGATACTGCCTTGAAGTGCTGTTATTTTTTTAAGACACAAGCTTTTTACCATCATGGACGAAAAGATGCTACATGTAGCTTGACACTTGGTTAATTGAAACTGAAACAAATTATACAGGTATGATATTCTTAAAGGTTAAATTGTAACACTTTGACATTATGGCTAGTTTGTTCTGTTGGGACTATAAAAAGGCCAGGGATTAAGTTGCTTTGTGATTATGTCTATATTCTGACATGAACAATATTATGTTTGACACAACACTTATTTCTTTGGTTATCTACTTTGTGCTGAAGACTTTCACTTATGAATAATATTGTAATTAACTTGCAGTTATTAATCTTAATTATTAAGTATAAAAATTGAAATAATCAGAAGACGGTAACAGTGTTTGTTTATTGGGTTGATCGTCCCACCAACCAACAGTATTTCAGTTATATGAAGAAGGTGTCACTTGAAGCAGAAATTGTGCTGCCTTCACTGTGTATAGCATGCCGTGAACACCTGGCATGATACCACACCCAGGTACATTATCCAGACACCGGGCCAACCAGTTGTGCAACTGCCCTTATATTTTTATTTACTTCACCATTAGCAAGGGAGCTATACAACTACCATTTCCAATGACTTTGGTATGTCGCAGACCAGGATCAAACCCAGCCCCTTCCCTGAGCCGATGCTCTACCAATTGCACAACCAGGTCTGGTGTAAGATTAATGTTTTAATGGATAATAAATTGAATTTTGAATGAAATTAAATAATTAGTTATGGTAAAATAATCAGTAATATTATCTGTTTTTTTCAGAAAGGTCAGAAACAGATTGCTGAAGTCTGAGCCCAAAGGTTAATGGACCATAGGGTCACAATTACATGACTGGGTTTAATCCTAGGCAGTGACAAACCAAAGTTGTTGAAAATGGTAGCGTTATAGTTATGTTGCTAATAACCAAGAAAATATAAAGGAAGTTCCACAACAGGTAAGCCTGACATCACAGCATGGTGTTCACAGCATGCTTTCACGGTGAAGGAAGCACTATATCTGCTGCATGTGAACACCATCTCTAAAAGATCTAAAAGATTGTTAGTGTAACCATAAAATAATATGAGAAAGTGGAGAGAGGGAGAGAGAGAGAGACAGACAGACAAACAGACAGACAGACGTACAGACCGAGACACAGAGACACACAGAGAGAGGAGAAAGACACACAGAGTGTGAGAGAGTATAAGAGCGAGAGAGAGAGAGAGAGAGAGAGAGAGAGAGAGAGAGAGAGAGAGAGAGAGAGAGACAGAGAGAGAGAGAGAGAGAGAGAGAGAGAGAGAGAGAGAGTATAAAAGAGTATGAGAAAGAGAGAGTATAAGAGAGTATAAGAGAGAGAATAAATCCAAGAACAAAAAAAACAACAACAGGTTGACTTATCAACCATCTGTCTTATGAACAAGAAAGTATTTTATACAGCAGAAATAAAGCAGAGTGCAGGTGTAAACATTCTTTATTATGAAGCTTGATATTGACAAACTCATTAAATAATCAAAGCTGATGTGGGGGTTTTGAATTTCAACAATAAAGTGGCTACATTAATAATCTGTACACCTGTTATAACTCATGAAAGCAAACTGTGACGTCATTTGAAGATCTTTTATTAGCAATATACAACTAAACATTTAATTTATACCTATAGCTGGAAGTAAAAAATAACATGTTAGCATGGAGTCAGGTTGGAGAGTTTCTAACCAGAATCATGAAATGATAATCTAGTCACCACGGCAACATATTTTCCTCCTAGCCTAATCAGTGCGCTATTGAATGTAGCGGCTTTATTGCATCATTTACGCCATGTTTACACAGTAGAACCAATCTAGCTGTGAAATAATACTTGCAATACACAAATCACTTAAACAAAAAAGAAAAAAAGAGGTCATCACCAAGCATGGTGAATTCCTGAATTATGCTTGTGAATACAAACTATCTAAAGACAACGCATAACTTATGAGTTTTGCAATTAAAATAGCTTCTAATTAGGTTCACCAATTAGGTTAAATGGTAAGTTGGTTAGGAATCTCACCAGGTATCTTGGCATGAAAACACTATGAAACATTGTGCTTTCATTTATTTTATTAAACTAAACAAGTTGAAATTTTGGTATATATTTAACTCTTTTGAAGAATTAATCAGTTTAAATGTTGGCTATGTATGATTTTTGACAGCAACAAAGGTAGACACATTACAAGCCATGTCAAATCCATCCAACTTAGATGTTTTCATAAATTTTTCAAACATTGCAAAAACAGTAAGCAAGTTTTCAAAAGTTGTCACAAGTAAAACAGTTTGGATCCCTTCCGAGTAGTAACAAAAATGTTATATTGAGATAATTGAAGCAAAAGGCTTTAAAAAGTTTTAAAAAAGTTTAAATTGTTAAGCAGATAAACATTTTTTTCATTTGCATTGTTCTCTTGCTGCATTGAATTATTTTAACCGGTAATTTTAGGAAAAGGTATCACAAAGAAAGCTATTGGTAAACATGTTGTTTATTCTTGCAATAGAACAGTTTAGACTTTGAAGACCAATGCTAATAAAAGATTTATATAAAGCTTGATACATTTTGTTAATCATGGAATAACTAAAAAAAAGGTTTATTTTTAGGATAGTTTATTTGAATTATAGTTAGTCTGTCTCTCACCTCACCAGATCTTCAGTTCCATTTAGTGTAATGAGCTGTTTTATTGCAGGGGAGTTTTATGTAGGAGTAGTAGTATAGATAAATACTATATTAATTTCTTCCATTAACCTTTTATACGTTAAACTCATTCTGTGTTGTTTGTTTTTTGTTACATCGCACCAACACAGTTATGGTCATACAGGCGACGTCCAGCTAATTATTGTTAGAGGAAGACAACAGACTTATTTCTGGGTAGAACCACTGGCACACTGCAGGTTTGTTGGGAAACCTCCCTACGTGAAAGTTCTTGCCCAGGGACCTGAATCCACGCGGTGAGGGACTCACCTGAATCCACGCGGTGAGGGACTCACCTGAATCCACGCGGTGAGGGGCTCACATGAATCCACGCGGTGAGGGGCTCAAGAGTTTCAAGTCAGTGAATCAAACTGCTCGGCCCAAGCGCTCTCATTAAACTCATTAAAAATGTCTTGTTGAGAAAATTTTAGAAAGTACACTATTGGGTTTTGTTGAGAATTATGGAATATGGCGATATAAAATCAAGACAAAATGCCCTTAATCTTGGTTGTTGTTCTTTTAATAAATCTCCAATGCATTTATGGCCATATTGGCAGCTTTTATCTATTATTGATGGCAGGGGATCTAACTCTGATACAAACACCTTTGCAGAACCACCAACGCACAGCAAGTAGAGATCTCAAAATAATATAAATCAATCTAACAAAAACTTAAAGGTGTTATCCGACAGTTTGGACCAAAAAGATTTTCATTAAACATCTTAATAAACTAATGTTATCTGAAAATATCTTGCAAAATGCAATTTATTGATGTCCTACATCTGTCTGAAAAGTGAACCATAACACCAAAGTTTTCATTGCAAACATGTTTTTCCTATCTGAGCCATGCTGAACAATTAGCTATTTTAAAACCAAGAAAACCGTGTGACCACTTATTTTTTATAAGTTCATCCACGTCATCTGTCGGACGTTGATATCTGTTTTTAGCAGGAATCCCAAATGTTCTTATTTACAGACAGTTACATATAATAAAAGATATTCAAAGTGTCGAATACTGCCTTTAAACCCACAAGTGTGAGGCTGTGGAGCTAAAACCTTCCAGTAGACTTTTGACTCCTTTATACTGACATCTTGTAGTTTAACCAGCCAAAACAGTTGATATTTAATACACTGCTTAAACATCCCCAGTAGCTGTCTTTGACAGTTATAGCCATCACGCTGCCAGGAAAATATTGTTTTGATGATTTTTGTGTGCACTAAATGTTGATATAATATCCATGCTCTAACAGATGGGTTATCTCCGCTGGTACGTGAATTGACATCAAATGCATCTACCTGTTGTTTTAACCAATAATCACTGGAAGTAGGTAAACAGACTAGAGATGTGATACATTGATTACATATCCCAGATGGATGCTGATAAACATGTGGCTGCTGCAGAATAAACAATAAAGGAAGAAGAAAAATCAAACAAAGGAAACTGTGGTTGCAACAAAAACAATTAAAAAGGGTTGAACAAAAACATTGAAAAAAAGAATATGCATGTGGAATTTTATGCATCATCATCAGTATCATTTACACCATAATTGTTATTATCTACATTATTATTATTAATTAGAACATCATCCTCTTCACAATTATCATAATTTCCATCATCATCATCATCATCATCATCATCATCACAGTCCTCCTCTGCTTCCTTCCCCTCCTCCTCATCTATATCATTATCATTAATGGGATCATCAGCCTCTCCACAATAACCATAATTTTCATCATCATGATGATGATCATCATCATCATAGTTCCCCTCTGCCTTCTCCTCCTCATAATCTTCATCACTATCATCATCATTGTTATTGTCATCATAATCATCTTTAACATTGTAACTGCATAATCATCTTCACTTCCATCACCATTATCACTATTATCACTATCAATTCATCATTATCATCATCATCATTATTATAACCACCACCATCACCACTATCATCATAAGCAGCAGTGATTCCCATGTATTTCGTGCTGTACAAACCATGTGTAATGATGATTATAGCAATTCATAGTTTATAAATAGATTTTCTTTGAAAGCTTCAGGAGACAGCTAACTAAGAAGGACCTCTCAAGTGAAGGTTGCCTTAAATTTGTTTTTGAAGAATGATGACTACATGTTCTCAGTAGCAGCAGCTCCTAAAAAGATCAACACATTTTAATCAAACTAAATTACCTGACAATTATTGAAATAAAGTGCAACTAATTTGAATGTCTCTTTGCCAGTATCTGAAGGTTTTGTTTTACTGAGATTTGCTTCTTCCAACTCCGTCATTTCTCGTTTACCTGGAAAAGTCTCATTATTTATCTTTGACTGCTGCCTTTGTTAATAACACACACAAAATATTAATTATTTTCAAACAACTACATGTAAAAGCAAACAAGACATTTTGTTGGAGATTACATACTGCAGCAAATAGTGTTGACCCTTGTCAGACTGATCCCACTGGAAGCTGGCTGATCTAGATCTACAATATTTATTCTTGGCTTGATCAATTTTATGCTTTCCAGGGTAAGCTTTTGGAGTTAAGTGCATCAATAAAGTTAAACAGAAAACGATAGCCATCTTAATCATTTGCTGTGTAAATAGTGCGGAGGAAGGCAAAGGCATCTTGGTTGCTTATCAACAAAACAATCTTTCTTATTCCAAGACTGCACACATATATTCATCTAATTGAATTCCATAATTGACATTTTCTTGATGCCTTTAATTCCAGATACACAATTATTTTTTATTTTACTTTTTTTTTTGCCTCTAAGAAAACCACAATAAATAATAATCTCTTATTAGGGATGCGCTACATTTTGTAACGGTTTGGCAAGGTTTTAATGAGTCTTGACAAAAGCCAACATGTCAATGTTGTGAACAAACACAGAACCCTCATCAGCTGATAATAGCAACAATGTTATTTGAAAATATTTTACTATGAAATAAAATAATAAATAATACAGAGAGAGAGAGAGAGGGGGGGAGAGAGAGAGAGGGAGGGACAGAGAGACAGTGAGAGAGAGAGAGAGAGACAGACAGAGAGAGAGAGAGAGAGAGAGAGAGAGAGAGAGACAGATAGACAGACAGACAGACAGGCAGGCAGGCAGACAGACAGACAGACAGACAGACAGACAGACAGACAGACAGACAGACAGACAGACAGACAGACAGACAGACTTTGTTGAGGAAACTCCAGAAAAATGGCGTAATAAACTGTACATAGGATACATTCTGTACAAACAATAAGCCATGTTTACTGAGTTCTGTTTTTATCAAATATTTATTGACCATTTGATTTGTATTCTTAAATTTTACACCATAATTTCTTCTGATAAAATCACTACTGTGGGGCCACAAGTGCATGCTCTTTTCGACACTTAAGAAATTGCACACCCATTCTCTTTTTATACTTTTCATAAATTTGTTTCCTTTTCTGTACAGTCAACATTTTTGTAAAAGGAAAACATTAACCATTCGCAAAAAATTTAAGACTCTATAGTATAAAACAGTGTCTTCTGTATAAAACATTTCATCTTTACTTGCCAGTAGCACACAGAAGTTTGCCACCAACCTGAAACATAATATGCTCAACCTGTAATACTTTGTACTAAGCAAACAAACTGTGATTAGTCCTAAGCTTGCTACATATGTTAAAAACCCAAGTAATTCTTAAATCATCTTCTTACATTGACATGTAAAGGTTACTAGACATATTGCTAGAGATTCAGTAGCAAATAGTGCAGATCCTGATAAGAACTCCCCTGCTGAGATCTGACTGATCTGGATCTACACTTTTGCCGAAATTGTATAAATACGTGTTTAGCAGGCTAAGGCTTAACATGACCTGACTTGGCACCTTGTGAGGGTCATATCGCACCAGTAACAGTGTAACTGTCACCTCCATTTACCTGCCAGAATGTCAGACTGGTATAAAAATAGTAAGAAGACCTAGTAGGGTTTGTCACAGCATACATGGAGCCAGTCCTAGCACTCCTGGCTGATACCAGAAGAACATAGCAGAATACAATCTCCATGCCACAGTGTATTTGACCCCGGGAAGCCAAAAAAGGACAAAGACTTAGATTTATAACCAGCAGAACATAGCAGAATACTATCTCAAAGCCACAGTATATGTAACTTCCGAAAGCAAGAAAAAAAGACTCCAGGCTTAATCTTAAGACCAGCTGAACATAGCAGAATATTATCTTTATTCCACAGTGTATGCAACTTTATGAAGCAAAACAAAGATAAGACTAAGATTTAAGACCAGCACAACATAGCAGAATACAATCTCCACGCCACAGTGTATGCAAGTTTATGAAGCAAATCAAAGATAAAGACTTAGATTTAACGTAAAGTCTTATTGATAAGACGCACACAAAGTTAAGACGCACTCCCTCTTCAAGGTCTAGAGTCAAGGAAAAAAGCAAATTCTCAAAGACAGGATGCATCCCCTATTTACTTATCCAGCCAGCTGCCATTGAAGCAATTCCCGTATTGCCGAATCGCTTGATTTGACTCAAAGGTAAACGTTCCAATTGTTCCGTAAATCGGTTATTGCGCCAAGTGCTTATTATTCTCTAAAATACGTCGCAACTGTTTTCCTAATAAGACCATGTGTATTGTGTTGGCCTCTAGTGCGTTCACACTTAAATCTTGACACCGCACGAAGGAAGACGGACATCCAACGAAGAGGTATCAGAAAAGCTCACCTTGAGCACGTTGTCAGGTTAGTCAGGTGAGCTCAAAATGAAAACAAACTAGAGGACCATCCAAGCAAGAATAATGGAATGTCTTTTGGATATAAAGTTTTAGAAATGTTTGAATGTAGAAAATAATGTTAGTTTTATCACATGTAACAATAATGTTGAAGTCCCTGAAGCACTTTTACAATTACAGCTAATCTATTGCTTATATTTAGAGTCATCGTCTAAAGTGCAGCATACTTTCTGAAGAAAGCAGCAAAAACACTTTTTAACTTCAAACTTTGGAAGATAAACTTAAGAAATTTGATTTTTCTTACACAAAAAGGTAATTAGAAAGGACATTTTAATAGATTTTTTTTATTATCTTCTATTATATTATACAAGCCAATATTTATCTATTTGGAGAAAAAACACGACAAACTTAAACAGACTAGAAAACTTGCAGTCACTTATCTACTATCCTTGTCTATTAGTTCCCTTAGTCAGCGGGGTCTGACAAAAAATACAAACACTGATTACCACCATAATTTTAGTACTAAAAAACAATTAACAGTGACAACCTTACAATAATTCATGACTGTCCTCCTTATATACATTGAAGAGTTATTGGAAAAAAAGCTGTTATTGTCAATTGAGACACCATGGTCCGTTTATTATAAGGTCCAGCATCAATTTAATCAAACAATTCCATCACGCTGAAACTTGAGTTGGATGGTATTTAGACAATAGAAACAATCTGCAGGAAACTATAATTGTAGATAACCCATTTGTTCTCTGGTCATTTTTCTCCATTATAGGACAACAATTGATTTACAGATATGTAGTACAGCCAGATCATCACGATATGTTATGTGGTCTCTATGATTATTGAGCCAGTCTGTCAACCAGGTCTTTCCCAAAATATAGGACGGATATATGAATATTTTTTTCTGCAACAAACATGGCAGTTTTTGGATAGTTTTGAAGCAAAATATAGGAGTTTCCAACTTAAAATTGTTTTATTTTTGAGCACTTATCCTAACAACTGTGGACGACAAATTTACTAAAAATTATAGGAATATTTTTAAAAATATAGACAAAGAGAGGAAATATTGGTGGTTTTTCAGAAGAAGAGATTTTGATCCAAAATATAGGAGAAATAAAGGAATGTAGGAATCAGTTGGCAGACTGCAGAGTGAAAGATTGCTGACAATTATAAATTTTAACAACATCATAACAACAAACATATTGGGTACAAAAACAAATAAACAAAATATATAACATTGTTTATTGAAAAGATTAGTAATATCTGCCATTTTAAAAGACAATAGTGGGGGGGTATGAATAAAGATCCGTTCATCTTTATCGCAGTAAATACAAGATATATATTCACAGTTAGGGACCCTTACTTCGACCTGAGCATCCAAGACAAAATTTATTATAGAAGCTAAGTATTTTTTAGCTCACAAGTATGCATTTTCACAACTCTCTTTTGCCTTGTTGGTGGTGGGGGGATGCATCCCTCCATCCCACGTCCCTGGATCCATCCCTGGTTGTGTTTACCCTCTTTTCAAAAAATGTATATAAGTTTAAAGAAACCACAATACTGAGTTTCATCCCATTTAGCCACCATGGCCATTGTGTCACAAGGACAATTCCAGCATCATTACAATCAAACATCCATCATAAAGAAACTTGAGCTGGATGGTATTTAGACAATAAAAACAATCAGCTGGAAGCTATTAGTTTACATAACCCATTTGTTTTCTCTGATAATTTTCATTATTACAATTGATTCACATGTACAATTGGTACTGACATTGTCATGACTTGGGTAGTGTCTAGTGTAGACATTCTTAATATAATGACCTTGTTAGAAAGTCCTAACTGTTGTGTTTTTTTCTTTATATAATTGAAGCATTTATCTATTGATATTTCAACTGTCTTAATTTTCAGTATATCAAACTATTTTCTCATCCCAAGTTGCTATTTCACACCTGTTGTCAGCCACTCATGTCTCGAAGTTGTTTCATGGTTTGCCAAGGTGTGATTTTTCATAAGTGGATCAGTGAAACATGCCATATGTGTAACATTTCTTATGTATTAATCATTGTTGCATACATGACATATTACGAAGACAGTTTATCATCAAATGTATTATTCCTATATTTTTGTGAAATGACAACGATTGGTGAAATAAAATATAAAAAATTTAAAATATCTTGCTCATTTTATATTTACCGTATATAACATGTAAATATCACCAGTGTATATCATACGGCTACACAAAATGGCGAACAGTGCTTTCAAATAAGAATTTATCTATCGAAGCACACCCATCAGGATCATCTTTATTTAGAACACAGTGAAAGTTTATAAAAATTCCACCAAACATGATTAAGATATTGTTAAATGTTTCTGATTTTGGCAAACCATCAGAAACCATCATTTGCTTTAATTCTTAAAAACCCAAGCTAATATTAATGTCATGCCCTAAAACTAAAGGAGACAATACATATAGTAAGATGTACGTACTGCCAAACCTTGGCACTTCCAGTGCACCATAAAATGACTTGGACAAGGATTGCAAGCCATAGAAATCATGGCACTTCCAGTGCACCATAGAATGACTTGGACAAGGATTGCAAGCCATAGAAATCATGGCACTTCCAGTGCACCATAAAATGACTTGGACAAGGATTGCAAGCCATAGAAATCATGGCACTTCCAGTGCACCATAGAATGACTTGGACAAGGATTGCAAGCCATAGAAATCATGGCACTTCCAGTGCACCATAAAATGACTTGGACAAGGATTGCAAGCCATAGAAATCATGGCACTTCCAGTGCACCATAAAATGACTTGGACAAGGATTGCAAGCCATAGAAATCATGGCACTTCCAGTGCACCATAGAATGACTTGGACAAGGATTGCAAGCCATAGAAATCATGGCACTTCCAGTGCACCATAAAATGACTTGGACAGGGATTGCAAGCCATAGAAATCATGGCACTTCCAGTGCACCATAAAATGACTTGGACAGGGATTGCAAGCCATAGAAATAATGATATGTCTAGTACACTATGGAATGACTTACATGTAGTTTGTTGTTGGTTTTGTTTTTTGAAATACATCGCAGCGACAAATTATGATCATTAAAGCAACATCCAGCTATTTGGTGGAGAAAGACCCCAGACAAATGTCTGGGTAGAACCACTGGCACACTGCAAGGCAGCTGGAAGACCTTCCCACATTAAGTCCTTTCCCTGACTGGGACTTGATCCCACACATTGAGAGGCTAAGCAGTCAGGAGTTATAAATCAGCGACTCTACCACTACACATGGATGCCCCAGAATGACTTGAACAGGGATTGCAAGCCATTGAAATCTTGGCACTTCTAGTGCAGCAGAGAAAGACTTAGATACAGACGGCAAGCAATACAATCTTGTACTTGTGTCCACCATAGAAGGCCTGGGATTGAAAGCCATAGAAATCATTGTAATTCGGTAAACCACAGAATGACATACTGGAACTGCAATCCTTCGAAATCTTGGTTACTGCTGGTGCACCATAGAATGATATGGACTGGCATTGCAAACCATAGAAATGAGAGTTTTCAAATGGTTTTGCAGCTATCGCTATTTAATAATTTTTGTGGTTGGTGCACAATCTTGGTTTTCCTTAAATATCAAATGTGGTATAATCATTTTGCTCATACTATTCAACTTTCTGTCCTAGGAGAGATATCAAGAGATATCAAATAAAACTATTCTGAAAGAATACAAAAATGAATGATTTTCAGTAATTGCAGCTGATAGATTTTATTACTGGAATGCTTTTTGTAAACATAAGCAGTTTGGGTATAAATTTTGTTATTACTGCTATGTGGATCAGAAAGAAAGAATTTCACAAGCTTGAGCTGCACCATGTACAGGTAAGGTCAAGTGCTGACCTCAGCTTTAAAATTGGTACCCCCCAGTTTATATTTATACATGAAGCAGATATAGTGATGCCTAGTGATGCGATGATGATCAGAAGATATTGATTAACAGTGTGTAAAAGTGTCTTGATGTCGATAATCAATGTCATTCTCTCATAATGGTTTAACAGAAGTGTGCGAACGCACTCCAAATAAAGGTATGGGTTGCAGCTTTTACACTTATCTGGCCATAAAGGGAAATCACTCCAAAAATTAAAATGCCAGCACGTGTGATATATGAGCATTTAAAAATAAAAAGCAAGTGAAAAATTTGTATTTTGTCCTTGAAACACCAAATATTTTGAAGAAAGTGGCAGCAAGTACACAAAAGTATTGAGTAATTATGTAAGCTACAAATCAAAAACCATTTGTGAACGCAACACTGCGTAGATTAATAAACCAATTATAATCAGTGAATTTGCATCAGAAGTGGCAACCGATTCCTAACGAAGATCGATTATGATTTGCAACTGATTTCCCAACATTATTGCTGCCTTCTTTTGTATAACATGCTGTGAACACCTGGCATGATACCACACCCAGTCACATTATCCTGACACTGGGCCAACTAGTTGTGGAACTACCCTTATAACTGCTTGAGCATTAGCGAGTGAGCTATACCACTACCATCTTTTATGACTTTGTTTTGTCACACTCGGGGTTTGAGCACGGGCCTCCCTCGCACCCCCTACTTGGGGCTGACGCTCTACCGACTGCACCACAAGGATTCATGTTGTAATTCATGCAAAAATAAAGACATGTATTATATATGGATATACAGTAATTATACATTACACATCATAAACAAGTGACAAATATAAATGTCTCTTTTCTGCATGGAGATTTGAAAATAATTAAAAAGTAAGTGTAGTCATGATACTATGAATACACGCTTACATAGTAAAGTATCTTACATTACAAGAAGCGTCTAATACATGTATTGGCCATTGATATGCTGTAAATGATTCTTTCATTGTTTGTTTGTTTGTTTGTTTATTGGGTTTATCGTCCCACCAACAGTATTTCAGTTATCTGGAGACGGTCTTTCATTGTCACAATGTCATACTGATGTTATTCTTATTCCCTACGACTGGAATTAAAAGTAAAACCACAGCTTTTGTATTAAAATAAAGTTTTGACAATGGCTTTTGACATGCAATTGGGATATCCTTTTTACATAATTTTCTCAATTTTCAAACAACATGCAAATGGGGTATCTTTTGTACTTAAATTAAAATGTAATTAGGGTATCTTTTTTTACTTAATTTTTTCAATTTTAAATCGACGTGTAATGAGGATATCTTTTTACATAAATTTCTCAATTTTAAATAGACATGCAATTGGGATATCTTTTTTTAAGTAAATTTCTCAATTTTAAATCAACATGCAATTGGAATGTCTTTTTTACGTAAATTTCTCAATTTTAAATCAACATGCAATTGGAATGTCTTTTTTACGTAAACTTCTCAATTTTAAATCGACATGCCGTTGGAATTGTTATGCTGTAATGTCATACTGATGTTATTCTTATTCCCTTCGACAGGAATTGAATGTAAAACGACAGCTTTTGTTTGTTTGTTTGTTTATTGGGTTTATCGTCCCACCAACAGTATTTCAGTTATCTGGAGACGGTGTCCACTTGAAGCAGATATAGTGCTGCCTTCGCTGTGTATAGCATGCCGTGAACACCTGGCATGATACCACACCCAGTCACATTATCCTGACACCGGGCCAACCAGTCGTGGAACTACCCTTATATTTGCTTGAGCGTTAGTAAGGGAGCTATACCACTACCATTTTTAACGACTTTGGTATGTCTCGGCCCGGGATCGAACCCGGGGCCTCACGTACACAGCTTTTGATTTAAAACAACATGCAATTCGGATATCCTTTTGTAAATTGCTCAATTTTAAATCCATACTCAAAAGCGACAATGACATGCTTGTTTTGTTTTTTTCACAATTTTGGTTGGAGTGTCAGTCAGTCAATGCAATCCAGCATAGTTGTCTGTAGCATTGGGCTCAAAATGATCAGAACATTGTGCATAAAATATATAGCAAAAAATGACTGGACTGGGCATTATGTTCATAAAAGCCTATATATTCATAAGATAGTACTCCAAAGTACTTGGAATCATTTGTATTCCCTTAAAACTGAAAAACCTTTGGTTAGTACAATATATATATAATATATATATATACAATATATATCCATATATTCCTATAAATGTCTGATAAAAATAAATAAGGATGAAAAGAAAAGAAAAAAAAGAAAAAGCTTTTAGACTTGACACTCAACAGAATGTTGTAAATATCTAATAAAAAAGTGATACACCATATAAGCAGAAACAAGAGAATTAATTCTCTTTAAATAGTGGTTCGTGTTCGGAAATAAAATCTTGCATCTCTCTGTTCATTCATAATAACATCAATGTTTACTAACCAATAATGACTCTGACCTATTAATATGGCTCTTAATTTCTCTGATTCGTGGGTCACCTTTGTAATCAATTGCATCAACAGAAGAATTAAGTGCTCAGTATTCATTTTTGTAGCCATTTTATGGGCAACAAAATCTAACATTCTTTTTTTTCCATCCCAATAAAAATGAGCAAGAAATCCATACTCGTGTTTGACGTGCTATGGTGGGGTTTTTTTGCTGCTAATAATCAGTGCCAGGGAGCATGGTAGATTGGTGATCGAAGAACTCCACTGCAGCATGAAAGGGCAGTTTAATCTGGCGGATATTTGTAATGCCAAACAATCAAAGCATTTCATTTAGATTGATCTGCCAGAGCAATCATCCAGGATGTGATTCATGTCTTACTTCAGAAAATACACTGATAAACATATTTATGGAATGGAATGAGCAAAGAATTAAGCATGTTCATTCATTTTCATGTCATTAAATCATTAGAAAACACAAGTCAAAGGTAAGAAAAAGTTTATTTGTGTCAGAGGTTTGATAAGCAAACTGGAAGTTAATCTTCAGGATTTTATTTTTAACAAAATGCCTAAGATCTCTGACATCTGACTTCACAAAAAGCAAAAAGATTTGTTTGCCGTTCCACGTGACAAGCTCGAATATTTTCTCATATCAAAAGCAAGTCTGTTGGTGTGGAAAAAAAAGTTATGAAAGTATTGCAAACTAGTCAGTTTTTGTCTAGTTCAGGTATGTTTTAAATTATTTAGTTAAGCAAGTAAATTATTTTCAAAGTAGTGTGTTGGCATATAACATTCAACTTTAGACGCAAAAAGGCTATTTCAAGATCAATAAATTGTATTTTAGCTATTAATGCAGGAATAATTGCAGGAACTGAGAGATATTTCAGACTCAATATATATCTTATTCATTTAATTGTTCTTTTTGGAAAAAGGGAACACATCAATAACTAAGAGATAGATCTTAATTTAATTATTTATTATTTTAAACATGTATATTAATATCAGTTATTATTTTCAGCTATGTCATGACTAAACTTTATTGGCATTTTTGTTATAATGCAAAGTTTCTGATTTCATTCCAAGTTTTCTCTATTGGTCCATATTCCGTCTGAATTTTCTCTGTGAGTCTCAAATCTACTTTATTTCAAAATCAAGTGTGGTAAACGATCTAAAAACTGAGTCAACAACTTGTTATTACTCAGACCCTCACGGCATGGGCACAAGAACTTTCATGTATGGAGATTTTTTAGCTTACCTAAGATGTGCTGGTGGTTCTACCTAGACATAAGTCAGGTGATCAGTCTAGTTTAACATCAGCACATTTGTTAAGTTTAAAATCATCAAATACATATACATATATATATATATTCAGAATTCAATTCAAATGTCTTTTCTCTACTTAATAGTGTGTAATATTTCAATGCAACCCAATAACATGGTGTTTTTTTAAACGAAGAGATAGCAAATTTTTCAGGATCTGCTGTTTTGAATTAAAAATTAAGACGAAGCATTTATTTGTTTATTGGGTTTATTGTCCCACCAACAGTATTTCAGTTATCTGGAGACGGTGTTCACCTGAAGCTGATATGGTGCTGCCTTCACTGTGCATAGCATGCCCTGAACACCTGCCGTGATACAACACCCAGTCACATTATCCTGCCACCGGGCCAACCAGTCGTTGAACTACCCTTATATTTGCTTGAGCATTATCAAGGGATCTATACCAGTACCATTTTTAACGACTTTGGTATGTCACGGCCCGGGATCGAACTCGGGGCCTCCCATAGAGCCGACGCTCTACCGATTATGCTACCAGGTCCGGTCAATAAAACGTAAACACAGCATCCAGTCATAAAGATTTGTGCAGGGCTACAGCAGTGAATACAAACACGGAAGTGCTACTAGTGATTGTTACGTTGTTGTTTTTTGTTTCATTGCAATGACACAATAAGTTATATTGCCGATGTTCAGCTAATTTATTAATGGAGGATAATCCCAGATTGATATCTTGGTAGAACTACTGTCACAGCACCGCAAAAACCTCACCACATAAAAATTCTCTCCTCGCTCAGGACTGGAACCCACAGGGTGGACAAGTAAGGAGTTATAAGTTAAACCCTAACCGCCCCGCCCTGGGCACCCCTGGTAATAATCTGGTGCCTTAAACAACCCTCAGATTAAAAGTAGGCATGCGGCTTCAAAAGCCCAAATTAAAACTCTGAGATTGAGTGTAAGTATAACCTCAGACATATTATTGGACAAAATTTTTAATGGAGTTTAAAATCTGACCAATCAGCTAGCTCAGTCTTATCACTCCGGACCCGACTGGTGACAGAATAATATCACTTGGTGTGTTATCATGCCATTTGTTCATTGGTATTATGCTGTAGCCAGACGATAGAGAGAGAATGCGTAAGCGGTCTGGTTAGCTCAGTCAGTACAGCAATCACCCTCTTAGTGAAGGGTCCTGGGTTTCTGTCCCAGATTAGCTGCACATTTTTTCTCATTATCTTACAATGATGCCCAAGATAAAGTGACCCAGAGTCATTATGTAGTTGAGAAGAACTTGTGAGTTGCATGTAGAGTATATGGTCAGTGGAAAATTCGAGGACAAATTTCAGCTGCTCAGGGTGTACGTAGCTGGGTGATTGGAAGTGAATGTGTATGTAGTCCGTCAGTAAAGCATTTGCCATGTCTGCGATGTGTTCTGGGTTTCAGGCCCAGATCGGCCGCTCATTTTTCTCACAATGTTAGAACGATGCCCAATGACCCAAAGTCAATCAGTCACGGGTTCCAGTCCTGGACTGGTTGTACATTCTCTTCCCTTTACCATGCTATCACAGTGAAGGCAGTAATATAATGTTTATGTACCTAACTCATATTAAATAAAACTTAACCAACTGGAATCAGAATAATGTGACTGGGTGTGAGTTATCAAGCTTGATGTTTATGGTAATGCTATCCCGGTGAAACCTATCGCACATTAAATCAAAACTTCTCCAAAAGAACTGAAAGTGTGTTGTTTGGATGATAAATTCAACAATCTACTGAATCTACATATTTCTGATACACTATTTTACTATAAGAATGTCAAGTCATACAGCTTAATGAAAACTTCTCTCTAAACTTAGTGTGATTTATTTCTGGTTTATTGTTATTATGTTATTGTTTAGGCTGGAAAGACGGTCCCCAGAGGCTTTTGATAATAACTTGCATGAAGATGGAAAAAAAATGTTCCTGTCTCAGAAAATAGATTCTTGTTGTTATAGCTGATGCTTTATCATGATATCAATAGAAGGAGCCATTATTGTTGTCATTGTAAAGGGATTTCATAAAATAAATGTGACGAGATTAAATCAATACATACAACCACTCTGTCACATATGGGCATGGATGTTGCTTCTTTTATTGAAAATTTACATCAACAATGTACAAAAAATCAGTCATATATATATAAAAAAAATCTTAGATGTTATAAAGCACATTTCATTGCATTGTTAAGATTTGCTAGCTATTAATGCTTTTTTTATACAAGAAGTTTTGGACATCATAGTAAAACATAATGGACTTGAAAGTTCAAGTTGTATGTCTTATAAACTAATTTTTTAAAAGTTAAAATTGTTAAAAGTACTGATTTTGTTTTATTTTATCTAAAATTATTTCTATAGCATAAAGGAAACACAAAAAATTTGACATGTTCGATTCAGCATTAACATGTGATTTTTAGATTAAGCTCAAAATACTTACCTGCTGGGGACTGTTCTGTGACTGGGAGAAATATTGATAGCTTGGCCTATTATACAAACCACTGAGTAGAACAGTGTTGTTTTTCTCATGGCCAATAGTAAGTTATAAATAAATAATCAAAAGCATATCTGATAGCAAATAAGGTATTTTGCTTCAAACATCTGCTTGCACAAGGCCTATCCAAGATATTGTTTGTTTGTTTTTGTTTGTTTTTGAAATACATTGCAGCAACCAATTATGATCATTATAGCTATGTTCAGCTTTTTAGTGGCAGAAGACCCAACACACATGTCTGGGTAGAACCACAGGTGCACCCAAAGTCAGCTGGAAGACCTTCCTACATCAAGTCCTTCGCCCTGAACGGGACTCGAACCCATACTGTGAGAGGCTAAACAGTCAGAGGAGTTACAAATCAGTGACACTACCACTACGCCACAGTGCCCCTTTGTTCAAGATATAAGATAATGTACTGGTTCAGCAACTGTCACATGGAACATAAACACAAGTACAGACTTATCTCTACAAATAACAGAACACAGCCTCACTGTAAGCGAGGGCGTCATGGCTTCATTGGGGCACAAGATGTCAACAAATTCACCGACACGACACATTTCCTTACAGTCTGCCAATGTCATGGCTCTATTACACATGGATTAGACTGGCATTGGCTCAAATGACATCCCACTTAAAGAAGATGTCAAATACACAAAGCTAATTTAATTTTGTCTAAGTTTGAGTGATATTTTAGTTTTAGAATGTTAGTATTTAGAACTGAATGCAACAGGCTAGAGCTCTGATAGAGTGTGTGTTGTCTGTGTATTCATGGTTATCAGAGTTAAATGATGTGCATGTGTATCAATAGAAGACATGATTTTCTTTTTTTCTACTTTAAATAAAAATCATAGCGAAATAGTTGTAGACTTCAAAATTATCAAGGTTAGAAGTAATTATAAGAAATGATGAAAGCCTGTTATATATGATATGAGATATCTGGGGTGGATCCAGAAAATTTTGGTGAGGGGAAATGAATTCAACTTTATTGCAGTAAACACTAGATATTTATATATACAGTAAGAGACCTTAATGTAGACCTACGACAAAAACAGACAAAAACTTACTTTAAAAGCTTAAAAGATCCATCCTGGTGAGATATGTCTACACATTCAGATAGCATTACTTGAGACGATTATAATTCGATGAAAGATTTGTATAAGATAATAATAACTGATTAGGGTGCTGCCGATAATATTGCCATTTATAATGTCTGAAGTGATGATGACGATGATGATAATAATGTTGATGATAATATTGCCATTAATGATGACGATGATGATGATGATTATGTTGATGATAATGTTGCCATTAATGATGATAGAAGTGATGATAATGACAATGATTATAACTTAGTAGCTTAAAATATATGTAATCTACAGCTAAATAACACTAACTAATAAGAAGTGAAAAAAGAGTAACTTGCATTGTGTATGTGCACTTTAACAAAGCCAGAGTTGGGATGGCCATGACTGCTGAAGCCTAATGACAATGATGTAATGTTGTCATTAAAGAGGAAAGGCTGCAGACGGATGGACTTTATTTTATAAGGGAATCAATTTAAGGATTTAGACAAGACCATTTACATGCACGTGTTAACAGGCAGGAGCTAGGTGTATTTGTATATTTGAACCTAACTTTCTAATTAAAGGCTGCAAAACATAGGTTAGACATATTTGGTCAGTGTTAATATTTGGTCATGTCTCCTTGTAATACCTTGCTGCAAGACATGAACAAGACATATTGGGTCAGTGTTAAGATTTGGTCATGTCTCCTTCTAATACCTGGCTACCAGACATGAACAAGGCATATTGGCTCAGTGTTAAGATTTGGTCACGTCTCCTTCTAATACCTGGCTGCCAGACATGAACAAAGCATATTGGCTCAGTGTTAAGACTTGGTCACGTCTCCTTCTAATACCAGGCTGCAAGACATGGACAAGACATATTGGCTCAGTGTTAAGATTTGGTCATGTCTCCTTGTAATACCTGGCTGCAAGACATGGACAAGACATATTGGCTCAGTGTTAAGATTTGGTCACGTCTCCTTCTAATACCTGGCTGCCAGACATGAACAAAGCATATTGGCTCAGTGTTAAGACTTGGTCACGTCTCCTTCTAATACCAGGCTGCAAGACATGTACAAGACATATTGGCTCAGTGTTAAGATTTGGTCATGTCTCCTTGTAATACCTGGCTGCAAGACATGGACAAGACATATTGGCTCAGTGTTAAGATTTGGTCATGTCTCCTTGTAATACCTCGCTGCAAGACATGGACAAGACATATTGGCTCAGTGTTAAGATTTGGTCATGTCTCCTTGTAATACCTGGCTGCAAGACATGGACAAGACATATTGGCTCAGTGTTAAGATTTGGTCACGTCTCCTTCTAATACCTGGCTGCCAGACATAATCAAAGCATATTGGCTCAGTGTTAAGATTTGGTCATGTCTCCTTGTAATACCAGGCTGCAAGACATGGGCAAGACATATTGGCTCGGTGTCAAGATTTGGATATGCCCCTTTGTAATACCTGGCTGCAAGACATAGACAATACATGTGAGCTCAGTGTTAAGATTTGGATATGCCCCTTTGTAATACCTGGCTGCAAGACATAGACAAGACATATTGGCTCAGTGTTAAGATTTGGATATGCCCTTTGTAATACCTGGCTGCAAGACATAGACAATACATGTGAGCTCAGTGTTAAGATTTGGATATGCCCCTTTGTAATACCTGGCTGCAAGACATAGACAAGACATATTGGATCAGTGTTAAGATTTGGTTATGTCTCTTAGCAATACCAGGCTGCAAGACATGGACAAGATATACTGGCTCAGTGTTAAGATTTGGATATGTCTCCTTGTAATACCTGGGTGCACAACATAGACAAGACATATTGGATCAGTGTTAAGATTTGGTTATGCCTCTTAGCAATACCAGGCTGCAAGACATGGACAAGATATACTGGCTCAGTGTTAAGATTTGGATATACCCTTTGTAATACCTGGCTGCAAGGCATGGGCAAGACATACTGGCTCAGTGTTAAGATTTGGTCATGTCTCCTTGCAATACCAGGTTGCATAACATAGACAAGACATATTGGCTCAGTGTTAAGATTTGGACTTTTTGTTTTTCCTGGCTAGAGGGCATGTAATTTAAGAATGTGACATCACCAAATGAAAAAAATACAGTAAAATGTTTTTTTCTTCACAAATTCAAATGATTAAATTTTTTTTACAAATGACTGGCAAGAACAAACAAGAGGGCCATGATGGCCCTTAATCGCTCACCTGATGACACAGGCTTTACGTAGGCTCAAATCTGGCATTAAGTAATTGAGAGTCATTTACTTTAGAAATCTTTGGTGAAGATTGGACCATTAGTGTGGCCACTGGGTTGATAACATTTTCTAGAATTTTACCAAGTAACCTACTGAATCCACATGACTCACTTCAAAACATATGTAAAATTTCATACTGGCAAACATGATGGTCAAGTTTGGTAAAGACTGGGCCATCAATGTAGCCTCTTAAGTGTTTTCACAAGCTTTTTCTAAAATTTGACCTAGTGACCTACTTTATGACCCCACGAGACCCAATAACGAACTCATCCAAGATATTATGTAGACAAACATTCTGACCAAGTTTGATGAAGATTGGCCTATAAATAGGGCCTCTAGTGTGTTCACAAGCTTTTTCTAAGATTTGACCTTGTGACCTACTTTTTGATCCAACGTGACCCAGTTACGAACTCATCCAAGATTTCATGCAGACAAACATTCTGACCAAGTTTGGTGAAGATTGGGCTATAAATGTGGCCTCTAGTGTGTTCACAAGCTTTTTCTAAGATTTGACCTAGTGACCTACTTTTTGACCCCACGTGACCCAGTTACGAACTCATCCAAGATTTCATGCAGACAAACATTCTGACCAAGTTTGGTGAAGATTGGGCTATAAATGTGGCCTCTAGTGTGTTCACAAGCTTTTTCTAAGATTTGACCTAGTGACCTACTTTTTGACCCCACGTGACCCAGTTATGAACTCATCCAAGATTTTATGCAGACAAACATTCTGACCAAGTTTGGTGAAGATTGGGCTATAAATGTGGCCTCTAGTGTGTTCACAAGCTTTTTCTAAGATTTGACCTAGTGACCTACTTTTTGACCCCACGTGACCCACTTACGAACTCATCCAAGATTTCATGCAGACAAACATTCTGACCAAGTTTGGTGAAGATTGGGCTATAAATGTGACCTCTAGTGTGTTCACAAGCTTTTTCTAAGATTTGACCTAGTGACCTACTTTTTGACCCCACGTGACCCAGTTACGAACTCATCCAAGATTTCATGCAGACAAACATTCTGACCAAGTTTGGTGAAGATTGGGCTATAAATGTGACCTCTAGTGTGTTCACAAGCTTTTTCTAAGATTTGACCTAGTGACCTACTTTTTGACCCCACGTGACCCAGTTACGAACTCATCCAAGATTTCATGCAGACAAACATTCTGACCAAGTTTGGTGAAGATTGGGCAATAAATGTGGTCTCTAGTGTGTTCACAAGTTTTTCCTAAAATTTGACCTCGTGACCTACTTTTTGACCCCAGGTGACCCAATAATGAACTCATCCAAGATTTCATGCAGACAAACATTCTGACCAAGTTTGATGAAGATTGGATAAAAATTGTGGCCTCTAGTGTGTTCACAAGGTAAATGTTGACGACGGACGACGAACGACGAACGACGAACGACGGACGCCGGACGACGGACGAAGCGGTATCACAAAAGCTCCCCTTGAGCACGTTGTGCTCAGGTGAGCTAAAAACAAACTGCAGGCCAGCTTGAAGACCTTACCGCATTGTTTCCACTTTAAACAACACTTAAACCCTTGTGTCAATATCAATTAAAAGACTAGATGGCAATGACCTGGCAGGAAAAACACTGTAGGATGTTTACTGTTGTTAAGTTAAACAATGAATACTGACTTCTGGGGAAAAGAAAATATCTGGTTCCCTCAAGAAAAAAGGAAGAAAATAGCAAGTTTGAGTCTTTATTGTTTCTATGGGTAGTAAACTATGTTTTGATTAAAGCTTGCTCACTGCCAGCAACTGTGTTCCAGGTTCACTTCAGCTGCTGGAATTTACCTGTAGAGGCATCACTACTAATTAGTCAATGCCAGCAAGCTGCCTAGCTAACTATGGAAGGATAATTAAACATGTTTATGAGCCTTTTGATTTCTGAATTTACCTGCATTGCTGACTACTGACAAAAAAGAAGGTTTCCTGATTTAAACAGAAGGGAATCTGGTGAGATTTCTGCTGCAACAACCTTGAAAAGTTTAGAGGATATGGATTTTTCTTTTCTTTTTGTTAAATCACTGCATTAGCCGTGAATACAGAGTTGAAGCTTCTCAGTAATCCAGCAGACATAACAAAGTTAAACTTTTCCTAGCATGACAAAAAATAGTCCGACGTAATTCCATAATGGAATATGAAACAAAAGGCAGAGCAACACAGTTTAACTCCAGTTGCAGTATCATTAAATGTTTAGCCCTGTGTGTTTAATCTTGATGCAAATGTGATGATAAATTGCAATACTTGATATCTAATTTATAAATAAACCACCTGCTAGAGGTGTAGTATCTGTGCAGTTGAGCTAAAAAACACCTTCAGTATAACATCAATGTACCAGTAAATTATTAGTAAATCCATAGTTTCACCAAAAGTAAAAGTCATACAATCAAATACAATGCAAACAAGTAAGGTCATTTCAGGTGTTTCCAGTGTTTTCTTTTGAATTTACAAAAGACTTAGATGGACTTTTCTTAAAACAAAGGTTTATTACAGGTTTCAAATTATTCACTAAAAGGCCTAAAACATAGTGAACCAAGGAAAAACAGTCAAACATATCTTCACCATAAACACTTTACAATACTCATTTTTTTGTTTGTTTAAGAAACCTATTATAGCCTGCAGGTGCTTCATTTTTTTAATGAAAGTACCAGTTTTATAGAATAAAAACCATCATCAAAATAATAAAATTTTTAGCTCCAATATTAAACACCTGTTTTTCTAACAATAAACAGACATCAAGGAAATCGACTGATCTTTAAGCCTAAGTTTGAAAAGGCCAATGCATATTAGAATATTAAACCATCCACCTACAAAAAATCAACTACATCCCAATTTTTTTTTTTTTTTTTTGTAACCTAGTACTGACACAATTATGGTCATACTGTCAATATCCAGCTAATTGTTGGTAAAGGAAGACCCCAGATTTATGTCTGATTACAGCCACTACCAGAAGCTGGAAAACCTCCCCACATGGAAGTTCCCGCCCCAACTGGGACTCGAACTCACACATGCTGAGGGGCTGAGGAGTAACAAGTCAGCGACTCTAACTTAATATATAAAGGTCTTCCAGCTGACCAGTGGTGTACCAGTGGTTCTATCCAGACATTTGTCTGGGGTCTTCCTCCACCACAACAGCTAGATGTCACTATAATGATCATAATTCCAATTTTCTATGACTGACCTAAAAAAGTGAAGCAGTCACATTGAGAGACACAATACTGATCATTTTACAACAAGGTGTAAGTTTGTACCCAGCGTTTTTTTTTGCCTCATTGGGAATGGGTCCGGTACCATTAAATTGGGAATTTTTTTAATCGTGAAAAGTGCCAAATTGGGAATTTTCGCGTCGTAAAATTAGGCTAATTGGGAATTTCATGTACAAGGTGAATATATTACAATATTTGCATAAATGTTTTGTATGTAAGTTTATTGACTTGAGAGGAATAAAGTGGAAAAAAAGTCTTAAAATAGTTTTATCAGCATGTTTATTTGAACCATGATAATGTTTCAGCAAAGTGATCGTGCAATAAAATATATCACTTTGATGTAGAAAAAGTTAAAAACAGTGATTGGTTTTTAGTCGTTTGCGGTAGTATTTACTGTTGTGCCTCATCCTGGGGCTGCCTTGTAGATAAACAAGTATAATAATTTACTGATGAAAGAATGTGTAAACATAAAAGATATTTAATATTAACCACTGTTATAAAAACTGTCTAGATAAACTTGTCTAAACAAGCAATTTATAATTTTGAAATGCTATGCACAAATGAATAGTATACATCATCATTCCCCACCCACTTAAAAATACAGAAAATGACAATTTTCAGTTTTGTTTCAGACTGTTGTGACCAGTGTTGTTATTAATTAAACTGAAGTCTTTCTGTTTATAACATTAAAATATTGATTACTCACTTAGAAAAAACAATTCTCAATCGGGACCAAAACGGCAAGAGAAAAAAACAACATGGGATCAAAATTCGAGACGATGTGCCATTTAAGGTTTTAGACATCTTAACGTGCATGGTTTAACTCAAAATCTACTGTTGTTGTTTTTTTAAAAAAAACAATGCTTGTATTTAAAAGTTATCCATTGCTCTTTCATAATACGCTTTTAGTGAAGCATTGCCTGCATAAATTCTGAATAATTTGGACTATTTTAATTTTTCGTAGCAGCCATGCCTTTTTTTTTACGTCAACAGAAAATTCGATTTACGGTAAAGGAATTTCTCGCTGTTAGCCAATCAGCGTATCCCAAACTGGGGAAATACCATTGCGTCATTGTTTTTGCCACAGCGCGTCACAGAATCGCGTCACGTATTCTGTGAATCGACTGGTTTATGTTTGTATTTTCATACCTCGTGGTTTGCCAATAGATATTGCAAACCAGTCTCTAACATTTTGTTCGTACCCATAACTTTTCGATCCTAGCGGCGTAAGTGAAAGTGAGTAAGAATTGAACAGATTTTTTTTTTTTATATATATGTGGACTTTTTTGTGGGTTCTTTTTGATGAAATTGGGAAAAATGCCACTTCGGATTCATTGGGAAGGGTCCGTTCCCGGAATTGGGAAGGGTCCGGTTGCGAAATTGGGAAAGACCGGTACCGATTGGGAACGGGTCCGTTTACCGGATTCGGCTAAAGAAGGAAAAAAAACGCTGGTACCATTGTACCATCGATCAAAAAACATCTGAGGATTATATTGACTGAAATGTTATTGTCTTATATCTGTATAATAGCTATCATGAGCATACAAAACACTAGTCTGGACATGTGTTCAGTAAGTGTCAACTTGGTGCAGGTAGTAAGCAGACCTTCGCACATTACTCACAATCAGTCTCTTTACTCGCAATCAGTCTCTCTACTCACAATCAGTCTCTCTACTTGCAATCAGTCTCTCGTCTGGGAACCATAACATTGCCAACTACATTTTAAGATTTGAATATACCATCTAAGGACAGTTGCATGATAACTGCATAATTCTCTTCCAACTAATGGAGATGTGTATGGATCACTTCAGTCATAGGCAGGTGTTTGTGCATGCTCTGAAACCTCACTGCTATTAAGTTTAGTCATATTACCAACCAACATTTTATCTACAACTAAAATGGCCATAACAATTTTTCAATGACGTCTAAAGGCAAGTGGTCTGAGATAAAACTTTTCCTAAATAACTAGTCGTAAGTTCTAATGTGACAGGCGCTTTACAGAAAATAGTTTTAATGTCTCATATATATTCATTAAAGCACTAAAAGGTGTTGATTAGGCGGTTCAATTAAGAGATTAAAATAGTGCAAAAAAAAAGGCCAGTTTAAATTATCAAGTGTTAAATCAAATCCACTATGCATTAGAAAGTTTGTTTGTTTGTTTGTTGGGTTTATCATTCCACCAACAGTATTTCAGTTAAATGTTGACGATGTCCACTTGAAGCAGATATAGTGCTGCCTTCACTGTATGTTTGTTTATTGGGTTTATCATTCCACCAACAGTATTTCAGTTATATGGTGACGATGTCCACTTGAAGCAGATATAGTGCTGCCTTCACTGTGTATAGCATGTTTGTTTATTGGGTTTATTGTAACACCAATGGTATTTCAGTTATCTGAAGATGGTGTCCACTTGAAGCAGATAAAGTGCTGCCTTCACTGTGTATAGCATGTTTGTTTATTGGGTTTATTGTAACACCAACGGTATTTCAGTTATCTGAAGATGGTGTCCACTTGAAGCAGATAAAGTGCTGCCTTCACTGTGTATAGCATGTTTGTTTATTGGGTTTATTGTCCCACCAATGGTATTTCAGTTATCTGAAGATGGTGTCCACTTGAAGCAGATAAAGTGCTGCCTTCACTGTGTATAGCTTGTTTGTTTATTGGATTTATTGTCCCACCAACAATATTTCAGTTATCTGAAGATGGTGTCCACATGAAGCAGATATAGTGCTGCCTTCACTGTGTATAGCATGTTTGTTTATTGGATTTATTGTCCCACCAACGGTATTTCAGTTATCTGAAGATGGTGTCCATTTGAAGCAGATATAGTGCTGCCTTCACTGTGTATAGCATGTTTGTTTATTGGGTTTATTGTCCCACCAAAGGTATTTCAGTTATCTGTAGACGGTGTCCACTTGAAGCAGATATAGTGCTGCCTTCACTGTGTATAGCATGTTTGTTTATTGTCCCACCAACGGTATTTCAGTTATCTGAAGATAGTATCCACTTGAAGCAGATATAGTGCTGCCATCACTGTGTATAGCATGTTTGTTTATTAGGTTTATCATCCCACCAATAGTATTTCAGTTATATGGTGACTGTGTCCACTTGAAACAGATATAGTGCTGCTTTCACTGTGTATAGCATGTTTGTTTATTGGGTTTATCATTCCACCAACAGTATTTCAGTTATATGGTGACGATGTCCATTTGAAGCAGATATAGAGCTGCCTTTACTGTGTGTCTTCAGCTGCCACAAACACTTGTTTTTTGTTGTTGTTTATTTTGTTTTTTTAAATACATTACACAGACCACTTATCAACTCATAGTGATGTCCACCTACTTAGTGTAGGAATACCCTACACAAATGTCTGGGTAGAACCACTGGCACACCGCAAGTCAGCTGGAAGACCTTCCCTACTTTAAGTCCTTCACCCTGACTGGGACTCGTACCCTCGTGGTGAGAGGCTAAGTAGTCAGAGGAGTTACAAATCAGAGACTCTATCACTATGCCACAGGCACCCCTACACGTCTTTGGAAAATATAGATTATACATTAGGGCAAATGTTACAACTGTCACTATTATCGGATAGAAGAAATTACCTTATTAAACAAACAATACTTTCTATATGTATTTTAACTAATATTATTACTAAAAATGATCAAAAGTACTACTGAATGTGACCAAATTCACTAAGTTAAATAATAACTTCCAATTATTTATTTTGTCAACACTTCACCAATTTGAACTGAATCTAAATCCTCATTGCATAATTTTTTGTGTGGTTACTTTAGATTGAGTGGCTGTGAGCTGACTGCCATATGCTAAGGCCATATGAACTACCATAGATGGACCATGTATGATACATAACCTCCTCTACTGGCAACTATTGGAGCCTGACACCTTTATTATGGAACGTTTACTGATCAATATTTTCATATTTTCACATGGTGAAAAGTGTGTCTACTTTAAGGAGCTTGATCCCAGTACAAGACATGCAAAAATGTCCAAAATTAATTTAATTTACAGATAAACTCTAACATCTGAAATTTATTTAGGATTTTCTTGCTTTTATCACAGCTGCTTATGCAGGATATATTTGTTATTTGTTATTTAGGTTTTACGACACACCAACACTTGATATAGGTCATACGGTGCCGAATACAGTTAAGTTTAATGTGAGCTGAATATAATCAGGTTAAAATCTAAATATGTAAGTCGAAATATATAAATCTATAAGGTTAAAATAATGTGAAATATAATTGTAAACAAGTTAATATATAATAAACAGTAAAAATGTATAACGTTAGCATAATAAACAGTAAAAATTTATACATGCAGGATATACTATATCTAGATCAGTCCATGTACATCTGAATATAGCACACACTCTCTTTAGCCTTATATTTGTTTTGTTTTCGAGATACATTGTACTAATCAATTATGATCACGTCCAGCTGTTTTGGTGGTGAAAGACTCCAGACAAATGCCTGGGTAGAACCACCATCACACCGCAGGCCAGCTGGAAGTCCTTCCCACATTAAGTCCTTCGCTTCGAACGGGACTCTAACCCACACAGTGGGAGGCTAAGTCAGAGGAGTTACAAATCAGCAACACTACCACCACGCCATGGGTACCCTGTCTCTTAAGCCATAATTAAAGCACTTAATTATACCTGAGTAAGGGTTGTGTTTTGTTTTATCTTTTCCTTATCATCACTTAAACTTCTTTGAATATACTCACACAAAAAAAACAACCTTAAATCATGGCAAATAATTTGTTTATTATTGTTCTTGCTTAAACAAAAGCAAATAGACAAAGCAATGCAACACATGATGGATAGACAGTCTGATAAACATAACTCAAGTCTAAAACATACTCCCCTTCAGGAAGCATAAAATTTTTAAAAATGTTTTTTAAAATTTTTTTTTTAAAAATGTTTTTTTTTTTTTTAAAAACCCAACCCAAATTCAATCGACACAAGAATTACCGGTGCAAAAGAGATTAGCCTCCACTGGGTTGTAAACTACAGAACATCCCAATTCTTGCCAAACACTTTACCAAAGGCTCATTGTACAAACTACCTGTGGAACTACTTAGCTGGATATGGAATAACTTCATAATTGAGATTCACCATTTATTTCATACAATATCCTGTATTCTAACCCTATCAATATTTTACCACTATAAACAAAGAAGCATTCTGCTGTGATGAAATAAACAATATATAACAGCATAAATTGGGACTATTTTACTACAATAGAATAGCTGTTCCTTAAACATTCCGCACCCATTTTCGTATTGTTGACCAAGCTGGCATGCTGTGATACGTTGATATTTTAGTTTAATTTGATGTTACTAAGAACATAAGTATTAAACTGTGAAAACAAATACATGCAATTTTGTCATTTGTTGATATTCTTAGTTATTCTAGAGAAAAAAAAACAGGAAGTATGTGGGGGTAAACAGAACAGCCAAACAGGGGAAACAACCTAATAACATTGTGTAAACTGCAGCGTGCATTTGTCGTCCCTTTTAAGTCAAAAATTTCTTGTTGAACATGTTAGAATGGAAATTGATTTTAAGTTTGTGTGATCTACTCCCAATATGTCATGGTTTCTTTTACAGATGAGTAAATTTAATGACTTAGGCCTAATTCTAGGGTGGGGTGGGAGTGGGGGAAGTTTTGTTAAACAAGACCTCACCAGTGCCATGCCAATGAGACCTCTCCAAACAGCTGCTAATTTGCTAATTCCTATTATTGCCGGCTACTCTGCCAATAATTGCAAGCGCCACTCTGTTTCTGTCTTTGAAAAATATCTCACTAAACTGCTGTGATTTCCTGTTATTGCCTGCTGTATTACTGTCCCCATAAATATGTTATTTCCCTTCAGAGCCATGCCAATAAACTAGGATAGCTGAGCAGTTTCCTCAAACCCTCTGTGTTCTAGGCAATCACTTATGCTTGACAGAAAAAGATCCAACACTATGAAAGATCTGTTAACCCTTATGCTATATTCATGTGTAAATGATACCAAGGAAGAACACAGATACGAGATATCCAAGGCGCCGAGGACAACAAGCACTCTAAACTAGAAAAAGACTTTTCTGTGATCTAAAAACTAAAGCCAAACAGCTGAAAATTCCTATTAATGCTACCTTTTTTAATTTAAGTTACACATTATTGTTCACAGCTACACTGTTGAAACCATTCATCAAATAATAAGTAGTGCAGATTCTACTAAAGATAAGACTGATAAGTGTGTTTGCTTCACAAAGGCGTAAAGTGGCACATGCATGAGTGAAAAGCTTAAACACTTAAAATTCAATTCCATAATTCCTTTCGAACCTGACCTTCAATATGTAGACAACACTTCCATGTTACTTCCATTCTATAGTTATTGCTGTACTTTAGGAAGTATTCTGTCTTTATTACTAAACACCAGAAATATAAAGCCTTTGATAACTTGCACCAGACCTTTTATATCATAATGAAGTTGGTGCAGACGTTGGTGCAGACGTATTTATGTTTGTGGAGACATCTTTATATAAAATAATTACAGAATATTTGGATCAACAAACTATCAGTAAGGAAGATGTCACTCCAAAAATCAAAAGCACCTGCCAAATATAATTGGATGTCAAATTTATCTATGATTAAAACTGAATATTAGATACAACAAATCTTTATAACCAGATTATTATCTTTTTTATTATCCTTAAACATTTTCCAACAAATTTCCAACAATTCAGTGCATAGTATTTACCCAATCTGATCACCTCGGCCTTTATGCTATGCAAGAGACCTCTGACATAATAAGGCGCCATCTTGGATCTACTTTGTGTGTCTTAGTTTTAATACTGGGTATTTAATGTTGACTTTTCAATTTTCCGTAAATCATATAGATTGTATTGATAAAAAAAATCGTTGTTATTGCAAGATATACTCAACTAAATGATATATATACAATTTGTTACTTTCTCGCGAACGGACACTGTTCCATAACTCAGGCGACGCACTTTGGTGTATTCTAGAGCTATGTACGAGGTGTATTTTACGAACCATACGGAAATACCCGAAGTTTTACGATTGAGTATTTACCTACAACACATATATGGGTACACATAAAACTGATTTGGGGCACCCATGACTGACTTGTAACTCAGTCACTTACTGCGTGGGTTCGAGTCTCAGTTGGGGCAAGAAATTTTATGTGGGGAGGTTTTCCAGCAAACCTGTGGTGCGCTGGTGGTTCTACCTAGGTGTAAGTCTGGGGTCTTTCTCCACCCATAATAAGCTGAAGGTCAAGAATATGACCATAAGTGTTGTCGTGTGATGTAGCAACAAAAAACATAAACAAATAAAACTGGTTTGCCCAGTGTCAGGATAACATGTCTAAGTATGGTGACCATGTTATCAAGGCAGATGCTCATCACATGCTATCACGGTGAAGGCAGCATTAGATCTGCTTCAAGTGAACACAGTCTCAGGAAAAAAAGATAGAGGCAATACACTCATCAAAAGGCTATGAAATATATAAACATTTTTATTCAGATAAAACAAAATCTAGTTTTCTTTGAACATACTATCAGTAAATTCCTAAGAATTCAGTTCTTACATTGTACCAACATGTCAATCTTACTTGTATCAAAATGTTTATGAGTGGGGAATTGTACTTGTACCAGATTGTGTGTGTGATTTTTGCATGTTCAATTAAGTTCCAATTAAGAACTATATGGGCTCCAATGCAACACCATATTAAATATAATCCTCCACTTTATTGGAAAATCTTATTTAATGCTTACACCATTAAAGCTGCATGCCAAAGTAATCAGCAATCTAAAATATGTATTACAGGAAAATGAAAATACAAATGACTTGGCATATATCCATGTTTCCCTTCTTATATTTTTATTTCAAGATCATATAAACACAGGTATAAACTTAAGTAACTTGTAAAAAAGCAAAGATCATGAAAGTATATACAGCATATTAAGTAATCTTCCAGTTAAGCAAATTAAAATAGTACCTTGAATGTTGAAGAGGAAAAGGCGTAAGCACAGTGGTTAGAGAAAAGAGCATACATGTGAACTCTCCCACTTTTGGAGGGAGATTCCCACTTTTAAGGTTCAAAATTATTTGAAAATGAGTTTTTTTTTACACACTGTCAGAAATCTCCCTATTAGGAAACAGAACTAACTCATTTTTTAAATGAAAATAACAAATCTCCGACTTTGCAAGAGAAAATCTCCCAGTTTGACCTCAGAAAACGTTCACATGTACGATAGAGTTGGATCAAAATTAAATACAAGTAATTAGATATTACACAAATATAGGGCACTGTCTTAAGCAAGGCCGCCGTCAATATGAAGTTAAGGATTTAGAGTTGGAACAAAATTAAAAGACATCAAATGTGATGCTTCTGAAATGCAGCATAGTCTTAAGCAAGACAGCCGTCAATAAAGGTTTGAGATTTAGAATTGGAACAAAATTAAGAGACAATTAATTAGATACTTCACAAATGGGGCACTGCCTTTAGCAAGGCAGCCATTAGTATGGGCAAAGTATTTAGAGTTGGAATGAAATTAAAAGACAATAAATGTGATGCTTCTGGAATGCAGCATAGTCTTAAGAAAGACAGCCGTCAATAAAGGTTAGAGATTTAGAGTTGGAACAAAATTAAAAGACAATTAATTAGATACTTCACAAATGGGCACTGCCTTAAGCAAGGCAGCCATTAGTATGGGCAAAGTATTTAGAGTTGGAATGAAATTAAGAGACAATAAATATGATGCTTCTGAAATGCAGCATAGTCTTAAGCAAGACAGCCGTCAATAATGGTTAGAGATTTAGAGTTGGAACGAAATTAAAAGACAATAAATGTGATGCTTCCCAAACGTGGCAATACTTATATCGCGGCAACCCTTAATATACGAGTGACAGTTGCGCCTTACTCCATGGGTTTAAGTTCTAATCAGTATGAGAACATTTATTTCTGATAGCTGTTTTTTGTTTGTTTTTGAAATACATTGCAGCAGCCAATTATGATCATTATAACAATGAACAGCTATCTGATGTAGAAAGACCCCAGACAAATGTCTGAGTAGAACCACTGACACACCGCAAGTCAGCTGGAAGACCTTCTCACATAAAGTCCTTCGCCCTGACCGGGACTTGAACCCATGTGGTGAGAGGCTAAGCAGTCAAGAGTTACGTATCGGCAACTCTACCACCATGCCATAGTGCCCTTCCTGCCCACCACCATCCGGAACCATAATAGAGATACATTTCTGTCTCCATAATGACCTTAATTCAGTAAGATAAGCATCGTTTATAGCAACTGACAGAAATCCTATTAATATTACCAACTTATAACTGTAAGACAGTCCTAAGAAGCCTAGCTATAATACCAGCTGATAGGATCCTTTTAAATCATATATATGTATGAGGTTTGTCTGAAGATAACCGAGATAAGACAAATAAATGACACTAGGAATTTTCACTAAAAAAAAGCAAACAAAAACACACAGTTTAGGGGATCTCTGTATTAAATAATTTTTTACCAAATAATATATTAATTTATGCAGCTTGTACAGAATTTCTTATAAAAAACGAAAATATTGTCACAGATACAAATAAGGACTCTTAAACATTATTTTTCCCAATTAGATTTTTTTTTCAGGTAACTGTTGGGAAAAGTGTATGTTTTCCCTCCAAAAAAATGATCTTCATAATAATTGATGTCAAACTGGCCCGACCAATTCAAGTTATGGCATGAAAATATACAGAAAGAAACACTATACTCAATATTTTGTTCATATTAGCCAGCAATAAGTATAAGCATAAAATGTAAGATAAAATTACAACAAATCTGTAGGATTCTTAGTAAACATTAAATGCCATTCATATGAAATAAACTGATTTTCTACTGATAAATATATTAACTTTACTTAAACAGTAAACACAATCTATAATGCTTAAATTACCATCAAATTCACTTGTTTGTATTTCACTTTTAAAATTTCTTTTCAGTCAAGTAAGTCTTTCCAAATGTATGGAAGGGAGATAACTGCAACAATCCAAATTTAGTTATTATTACACAAGATGTTCACGGTTGTCTTTCTTGGTACACATTATTACTTGCACAACTTTAAACCAAAATGTATGAAAAGGATCTTTTACATGAGACATTTTTGGACAATTACATTCCATTAAAAACATACACAAAAAACACCTGCAGTTTCAACTTATAAGATAAAGAACTTAAAAAAACAACAACACTGTTTTCAAACACTAATTTAAAAATAACTTTGAAATATTCATAATAATAATTATGACTTTCATCACAATCATCAAGAATTTCTATAAAATAATTTTTTTTAATGACAATAATCCTTATTTACACTGAAATCATTTACAAACTCAAACAGACCCTTGAGATCAATCTCAGTCTCCAACTGCATGTTTTATGACCTCTGTCCCAGGTGTTCAGATACATAAAAAACTGTTGTGGCATACAGTTAACCCAAGAAACAACAAAACAAACACAAAAACCATGGACCCCTGGGAGCTGAAATCAATTACAACTGAAGTTACCTTAATGTCTGCTGTAATACTCTTATCCTCTGATAGATTCGAAAGGATGCCGATTTAATTTTCCATCGCCCATGATTCAGAATTACAGAACATTTAGAAAAGCAGGAAATTTATCTTAAAAGATAAACGATAACCTAAACAAGTCATTAAATGTACATACTTGAATACATTTTCTGAGACTTCTACAAACTGAGAAATGGCTTTCTTAAAACGACATGCACAGGGTTAATCTAGGTTTAATTAAAGATTAGAGTGTTTGTGAAATACAGTAGTTTATATACAGGCAGCTTATGAAGAGGCTTACACCATTAGCCAAAGTGTACAAATTAGGTTTTATATTAAACACAACCCTACAATATAATCATAGAGACAACAACACTTATTTTGATAAAAGCTCCAGTGTGGAAATTCTTATTTTTTTTACTTGCCCATGGGCAAGTTGGCCTTAAAAATCTACTTATACATCATAAAAATCCACTTGTCCGGATATTTATTAAAGTTTATTGAAATTTTGATAGGACATGCACCCATTCTCTATGCACAGGATATACAAGTAAACAATCTTTACGCACAGGATTTACAAGTAAACAATCTTTATGCACAGGATTTACAAGTAAACAATCTTTATGCACAGGATTTAGAAGTAAACAATCTTTATGCACAGGATTTACAAGTAAACAATCTTAATGCACGGGATGTACAAGTAAACAATCTTTATGCACTGGATATACAAGTAAACAATCTCTATGCACAGGATATAGAAGTAAACAACTTAAATTACGCATTTAGCCACATTTCACATGATTTTTAACGAACACATCAGCTGGACCTTTCTTATGTTAATCCCCAATTTGTTTTATGGATTTATTAGAAATGAACTTTTAACCAAAAAAAAATTGATATGAAAAGCAATATACAACATAAATTTCAAACTTGTCCAAGGAAACTTGGATGAAAAATTCCCCTTGTTCGACAATGGAATTTCCCATGTCGGTCAAGTTAGGCATGTGATTTCCGAACCCCTGGATACAAGTGAAAGATTTTTCAAGACAGGCTTTCCTTGTTTATGACTTTTATATTGTGTTTCCCTCACGGATTTAAAATAAGAAGTTACATACCATGTAGGAAAATGTTAGCTTAGTTAACAAGGCAAAAAACAAAGTTAAAAATAATAAATACATTCGTTCAGATTCCTTTTTATATTGATGTTGTCAACATAACCTCCATACATGTGAACTTTTTCTGAGGCCAAAGTGTGAGATTTTCACTTGTGGGAAATTTGTTATTTTTATATAAACAAAGAAGGAAGCTATCTGTTTCTAAATAGGGAGATTTCTGTAAAGGGGTAAAACACCCATCTTTTTCAAGTAATTTTGATCCTTAAAAGTTGGAGTCTCTCTCCCAAAGTGGGAGAGTTCACATGTATGTACCTCCCCAACAGCAATTTTGCTAGACTAATATAATGGATTTTTATAAAACATGGATTTTTATAAAACAATTTCTGAAAATGGCTTTTTAATCCAAATACATCTATTTCTCTATGCAGACACATCTACCATCTCAAATACAGATGTGTTCCTAAACACACAGAACAAGCTTAACACCCTATTATTCATTACAAGAGGGCCATGATGGCCCTTAATCGCTCACCTGAGGACACAGGCTTTTAGAAGGCTTAAATCTGACATCAAGTAATTAAGAGTTATTTACTTTAGAAATCTTTGGTGAATATTGGACCATTAGTGTGGCCTCTGGGCTAATATTTTCTAGAATTTTACCTAGTGACCTACTAAATCCAAGTGACCCACTTGAAAACATATCTAAGATTTAATGCAGGCAAACATTCTGGCCAAGTTTGGTGAAGATTGGACCCAATGTGATCTCTAGTGTGTTCACAAGCTTTTTCTAAGATTTGACCATGTGACCTTCTTTTTGACCCCATGTGACCCAGTTAAGAAGTCATCTAAGATTTCATGCTGACAAACATTCTGACCAAGTTTGGTGAAGAGAAAATGACTAAAGTGTAAGAAGACAATATTGCTTTTGTTACTGCCACTGCCGCGTTTTCCCAGGTCAACGACAATTTACAGTGACACTCATTTACAGCATCATTTAATCTGATGAAATGAAAAGTAGGGACCATTGTTATACTCTTTTAATGATATATTCTGAAAACTGAAATGTTTGGAAAGTATACAATACACAATACAACAATAAAACAAACAAACAAAAAATGTCCCTGAATCATCTTTTCAGATTGTTTGGTTATTGGGTTGATCATCTCACCAACAGTATTTCAGTTATCTGGAGACAGTGTCTACTTGAAGCATAGTTCTGCCTGCACTGTGTATAGCATGCCGTGAATGCCTGGCATGATACCACACCAGTCACATTATCCTGACACCGGGCCAACCAGTCATGGAACTACTCTTGTTTTTGTTTGAGCTTTAGCAAGGGAGCTATACCACTACCATTTTGAACGACTTTGGTATATTGCATGATGGCGGCAAAAGAGATGATAGTAGTGGTAATGCTAATGGTGGTGAGGGTGTTGGTGATAACAATGATGAAAGTGATGGTGATGATTTTATGGTGGTGGGGTGGTGTTCAGTAGTTAAAGTGATAAAAACAATGATGATGAAAATGATGATGATGATGTCAATGGTGATAACGATTATGATGGTGACATAATGGACAACTGAAAATAAATTTTGTATTTTTTTTAACTGATTCCACAAGATTGATGATGCAAGCAAGAAGCTCTGGGTATCATTAACATCTAGGCCAATTTGATCCAGTCGCACAATTACGTTTCAATAAGAATGCACACCAAAGCAAATGAGTGCTCTAACCTTATGTGATCTATACATGTACCAATAGGCTGTAACCTCCATTTTCATTACATAAATGGACAGGCTCCAGAGTAAAATAATTATTTTTTCCAGTGTAGTCTGGCATGTTGATATGGAATTGAATATTCCTGAATTTTTGTCAACATAAATGGTAATGCCAAGAACCAAATTTGGTCAATGAGGCAAAAAGTGTTTATTCAAAACCATGCAAATTTAAGCAATTTTATACATACATGGACCCTAAGCTACATTAATTGTCACCAATTTGTATAATTTGCATATATTTCTCAAAGGATTTCTTAAAATGAATTTGTATGATAACATTGGGCACAGACTTCTGTAAAACATGTTAATGTATTGATTTGAATACATGTGGGGCCAATGTTGGCATATCTGTCAAAAGAAACAAATCTAAATAATGCCGATCCCATCTTAAGGAATATATAATTTCAAGTACAGACATCCGGTCTACAGATTATCTTTTCACATAGAAAGTGACAAAAACAGACTTTTGTTTGTTACTGACAGAATACTCAATTAAGAAAATCAATAAAGCACAATACCACAACTGTCCTTTGCTAAATGGCATAAAAACAAATAAAATAAACTAGAGATGACTAAAAAATAATCTTAGCTAGAGTTATGGATCTTGTGGACTACAGACATCCGGTCTACAGATTATGTTTTCACGTAAAATGTGACAAAAATAGACTTTTGTTTCTTTTACTGACAGAATATTCAATTAAGAACATCAATTAAGCAAAAAACAACAACTGTCCTTTGCTAGACGGCATAAAAACAAGAAAAATAAACTGGAGATGACTAAAAAATAATCTTAGCTAGAGTTATGGATCTTGTGGACTGCCAACTGAGCAAATTTAACCAGTATTTGTTTTTCATCAATGATGGTTATAAAATAAGCATGTAAATCCCCCCACCCCATTGAAAGTTTTAAAGTTTCTAATCATACATGTACCAGGGTTTTTCTCACTATTTTGGGAAAATATCCTAAGACCAAGAATTGGGAATTTTTCACATAGTTTTAGTCAAAATTGGGAGAAACTCAAACAGTTTTATGTACATAATCAAATAAAATACAAAAAAAATAATCAAATATTTGGTTCATTCAATGACTTTTATATTTCACTCCTTTAAAGAATTTCTATTTCTTACATGACTAAATAGTCAATTATGTCATTTATTTGACCAGGGGTGTGAATTACATTTTTTGTTTGTTCTTTTAATAGGGAAATTTTCCTCTTCAAATTGCAAAAAACCATACTTTCTGTGATTGGGAACACGACCAAATATCTGTTTTCAAAATGGGCCAAAAAACTCTCTGATGTACCTAGGTCTAATTTACACATTTCTAGGTTAAGTGCTTTACACATTTCTAGGTTAAGTGCTCATAAACCGGATCACAAACAGCAAGTTTTCCTTAAAGTAAAATAGGTCAAAAACAGCGCCATGGTCAGTCTGAAGCCCTGATGGGGAAGGAGGAGGGTTGGACACAAAGGGCTAATCCCCACTTGCCATTACATTTTTCGCTGATTATGGAAACTTGTACAGAAAATGAAGCTATCTTCAGTCGCAGAAACATGTCATGCTAATTCCTTGTAGACCTAGAATGGGAGGACAAGCATATGAAGGATGGGGCTGAAAGCCTGTGGGAAGTCTCCAACACAAAAATGACATGTATGGGAACATGGATTGAAGCTGGAGCAGTGACAGAAGACAGAGATGGGGGGGGGGGGGATGCTGTCAGGCCTTATGAGCCGCCCATGGCTCAAAGAGGATAAGTAAGTAAGTAAGTAAGTAAGTAAAATAAGTGGAACATCCAGTATGTGGTTTACACTTGGATTGATTGGTTAAACTAGGTTATGTATACAGATTTGATTTTTAGGAACCATCCATATAATGATTGTTCATTTTGTGTTTTGTTTTTTGTCACATCACACAGACACTATCGTGGTAATATTGACGACATCCAGCTAATTATTGGTGGAGGAAGACATCAGACTTATGCCTGGGTAGAACCACCGGCGCACCGCAGGTTTTCATAAGACAAACCGTTACACTTAATCTGTTCAAGAATAGAATCTCTGCAAATTTCAAATTTTAAACTTTTACAGAGAATAATAGGTGTAGATCCATTATTCCATCTATTTAAATGTCATTGACTCCACATATAAAATGCACTGAGGGTTACCCAAGCTGTACCAAGCTTCTTTTGACTTTATAAGCATATTAACTTTTCTTTTTATGAATTAGAAGCATGAGATGCCAACTGGTGACTCCTCTGACTGCTCAGCCTGTCACTGTCTGGGCTCTAATACCATTCTGGCAAAAGACCTAATGTAAGAAAGTCCACAAGCTGATCAGTGCACCAGTGGTTGTCTATCCACAAAAAAGTCTGGGCTCTTCCTTCACCAAAATAGCTGTAAATTGCTATTTTGACATTATTGCATTGCAAAACTGACTAATGCAGCTTGTGGAAAAATACATAACAAATACCACAAAACAACTAGAAATATGGAAATTGCATATTTCCTGATCAATTCCAAGATAAGCACATCTGACAAACGTCATAATCAATATATATGTTTTTACTTTACCATGAAAAATATTTATTATATCACAGAGCAAGCCCTAGGCCTATCTGATGGCCTTGGATTACATAATGTCAAAATATTTATTTTCTTCATTTGTATAAGTTATTCCTACAAAACAGTAGAGTAGAAGCAGATGGCCTTAAAATTAATTATCTTATAAAACATGAGGCATTTTTTTAACTATCACACAGTCACAAAATAATGGTCATTCTAGTGACATCTAGTATTTTAGTATAACAATGTTGTTCTCCAATATATTTTTCCATGTGAACATGGCTTTATTGAACAATTACCAGGTAATTTTTTTAATTGATGGCTAAAGATGTAATATACATTGTTGATGTTGGTTCGAATTGTGGATGTTGGTTCAAATTTGGTTTAAGAGCAAATTAGAATTTTTTGTACATGTATAAATCTTTTACTGTCATTCCTCCTTTCTCTTGCAAAAACAACATATAAAATAAAAATAATTCAATTAATAAACATTTTAAATGGGGTAAACAAGTTAAATATATACTATACACATAATAGACAAATTTTCAAACAACAATACTATAGACATAATAGAACAATTTTCAAACATCAATCAAATTAAAACAAAACACAATTACTACAATTAAGGCTTTAATGTGACTTTCAACAAAGTAAATATAAAGGAACATTTTATAAATCACTTAAATATTAAAAAAGATAAAAGGCTGGTTGTGATTACAATACCACATTTTGCCCCATTTCCTAAAATAATTGTGCTCTTTATCAATGGATCTACAAACAATAATTGAAGCAATTACTTAATTTCTGATTTTGTTTATTCTATGTTTGATGAAAAACTTTCTCAAGATCTATTTAACCTGTCACAATTGTCTCAGCATCTTTCCTGCTTGTAAATATAATGGGGTACATTGGTGAAAAGGAACTTGTCTCCCTTGTTAGTTAAAAACAGAGGTATACCAAACAGTAGGTAGGCCCATTTCGTTGGAATTCTTGGACTTTATCAACTCTTCTTTTGTGTATATTGACCAACTCTTCTTTTGTGTATATTGACCAACTCTTCTTTTGTGTATATTGACCAACTCTTCTTTTGTGTATATTGACATTTCTAACTTTTGAATAAATATAAACTTAAAATCAATTTAAATTCTTATAGAGATGTGTTATTTAACAAAGAAAATTGAAGTGTTTGTTGATGCTGGTTACCCTGGGTATCACAAGAAAGGCAGAAAAAGTCAACATACACTCCACAGGAGCTATCTAGAGATTATTCAGGGGAGACTATTCATACATTAATGTCTCTCATTGGCACAGATACCTTCCCCACCACCTTCCCTTTGTCTTTCATTACTGTCACAAACGCTTTACGAAGGTTCTCCAGTTCTTAGATATAATTTTATCTATTTCTCTTGTTAGGCAGATTTATTTCCTTATTTAATTTGTTCCTGATCCAATATGCCTAGTTTTATTTCCACATCTGACATTTTAATTTTCCCTTGCCGATTCTTCTTGTGTTTCCAAATGCAACTAGCATTTTTTCAGCCCAAGTAGTTTTATTGCACTAACGTCAAGACTTTCTTGGAAGTTTCGAAGGGGCTGTCACCATAAAGAAGAAGGTTTCTAGCAACCTGTTAAAGTTTTCACTTGTAACTTAGAAAGCTACTCTCTGGGATGGTGCTGCAGATGTCATTTATCTGAGATGATGTGCAGAATGTTACAAATATATCTGTGATGACGTGCAGATGTTACATGTACACATAGAAATTTATATCTTCAGAAATAATTCCAGAAAAAAACTCTTACTTACAGTGGTATGCATGGCTGGTAGGCATATCAGATGTTAAATATGGATATTTACAACTTTAGAAAAAATTCTTACTTATATTGCCAATTTGAAATATTTGGTGAAAACAGACCTAAGAAAAAAACATTGTAATCCATCCTTATACAGTTATTATTCACACTTTTGTCAAACAAGAAAACAATAACAAGTAAAGTCATAGAAATTGACATGTCCTGGAAGATGTCCTACAAATATAAGACTTCGCATTTGTTTTTTATCATTTTATAATGCTGATATTTATTTGACATAACCTTTTGTTGAATATGCTTTTATCATACCAGCATATCTTGCAAAATAAAAAATAAAAATATAAGTGCTAAAGGAGACATGCTAGATCTTTTGGGATTACCCCAGAAGATTCCATGATCTTAAATATGATCGTGTCCTTAATGGTTGCAATGTTAAATGTTATGCATGAAATACCTTCATGTGTTTGTTAGTTAGTGTCAATAAGAGACGTAAATGAATAATCTCCCCTGAATAATCCTTAAATGCAAGTACAGGTAGGTCATTTTATTTGTTTTACTCAGTTTTAATGCTTGTACTCTTAGGAGTGTATGTTGACTTTTCTACCTTTCTTGTGATACCCAGGTTAACCCTTTCAGCAAAAACGTCCATTTTCTTTTTTAAACAACATATCTCTCTAAACTTTTAAATGGATTTTAAGCTTATATTTATGCAAAAGTAAGAAAGTTCATTGTTATTGCAATATGTACAAACAGGCGATTATGTCCAAAGATTCCAACTAAAAGGACCTACCTACTGTTTGGAATACCTTGGATATAATTATATTATATATATTATATTATATATTAACAAGGGAGACAATTTTCATTTCACCAATGTCCCGTATAGAGTTAAGAACTGTAAATATATGGATGCTATAAATAGACATATGTCCCATATAGAGTTAAGAACTGTAAATATATGGATGCTATAGATAGACATACATGTATAGCCTGAGGGCAATATGCCGTCCTTAAGGGAACATTAAATGTGTGGTCGATTGAAACATGGAACATTTGTTGATATGGTATATGACAGTTTACATGTGAGGTACATGTTTGTGTATTAAAATACAAAACAAAAATCAGGATAAAGGATGTAAATAAGATTTCATGCATTAATGTATTGAATTTATCTGATCTTTACCTGGTCATAAGCTTGAGATGGCCGGTCTGCAAAAATACTGTAACCAACTGGATCACTTACCTGCAATAGAAATAGAGAAACAGAACGATGTAAAAAATTAAAACAAAACACACCATCAAAATTAATATCTCATATCATAGCAGTCTGGATAACATTTAATTAACGCTTCTCACTTATTTTGGCAACAAACATCTGTGGGACAAGAACTGTGTTGCTGCAATTTATTTCTACAAACAGAAACAAAGCAGGACATACTGCAATTGCCAGAAACAACTGAAAGCCAACGGATTGGTTATATCATCCATCATTTTGGAAACTGGGTTGTCAGGAGGTTTTGTTTTGTTTTTGTTTTTTTGTTACATCACACCAACACAATGCCTAAAGACAAGAGACCCAGGCACTCGCTTGATAGTGTATATATGCTAAAGTTAATGTTGAAGGTTGCATAACTTGGAAATAATTAAAACTGCATATTTTATTTCTTAAAATCTCTTATGTAATATCATTACATTTTTGCATACATTGACGGAAAGATGGGTACTCCAGTGATGATGTCAATATCAGTTTTCCGCCTGTATCATCTAAAAATATCATATCAATCATAACGTGAAATGTCCAATCATATAATCATATAAACAAAATTGCCCTTGTCATACAGTACTGGCAATTTTAGAAAGAATATTTTGCATATAAAATAAGAAATAAAGGATTAATTCTATATACTGAATAATACTAATATATTTCTGTGTAAATTACAGTATCATACAAATCCATTGAAACATAATATTCTTTATAAAAAATACTAAGTAAAATGACAACTTGTTTACATATTCCATATTGATAGTTTCCATGTGATCTTATAGACACTGATAAGACTGTTTAAGGCAGCCATCTTTGAAGGCAGAAGCTAATGCAGGCCCAAATCTGAAAATATCTGCTGTACTAAACCTGCCACTGGGTTTTTATTTTTCAGTCTATTGTACTGAATTTTATATCAATTTAACAGCTTTTATGAAGTATTTTAAATATGAAAACTATATGCTGATAGTTTAAAAGATAAGAAAAATACAATGAAAAAAAAGATAGACTGTTCATTTTGTTCAAGGATGAGCCAATAATTTTATTTATTTCTGCGTATTAATTCTTTGTGTCTTTTTCATTTTTAAAAATATTGTATTGTGAAAAAAGTGAATTTTAAGAGCTTTCCAAAAGTGTATAGCTTTTAATTTTTGGACCACAATTGAAGAAATTACAAGAAAATAAAATTTACGCTTCTATACAATTCATCTGAAAATCCCTTGAAGTTGCCATCAAAGATAGCTGCCAAGATAAAGGATTTTCACTGATGTGGAAACTATCTAACAAAGACAGCCAATTCCTATCTTTGTTTATTTTGCTCCCTGAATGGGTGATCATAATGTTGCAAATTTGACATAATTTTGTTTGTTGAGTATCTATAAAGCTGTTGCACATCTAGACTTTAACCTTGGAAATTGAGCAGATCTTGATGCTAAGAAGTGTAAAGCTCAAAAACCATTAACTCTACCTAGGTTAATGTTGTAGTTATCTCCCATAGCTTATTTTTCTAGTCCTGAAAATATCATGGAAACTTCTGAATGGATTCAGTTTAAACTTTGTTGGTGCCACTCTGGAGTGCGGTGCCTTTTATGGAGTTTTATATTATGGGGACAAACATGTAGCAGGCAATAACAGGAAATCGCAGCTGTTCTGTGAGACCTTTATCAAAGAAAAGAACAGAGCATTCAACTTTTAACAGTGTAGCTTGCAACAATAAAGTCTTCAGGCATTTATAGGAATTCACCCCTGTTTGGAAAGGTCTTGTTTAACAAAGAAACTGATTATGCTTAAGTTAACAATGCAGCTTGTAATAACAGATGTAGCAGACAACAACAGCAAAGTAGCAGATTTTTATATAACTCTCTAGTTACCATCAAAGTTAAAGTTCATTACTCTTACATAATTATGTAATGAATTGAAAGAGTTTAATTTCCCAGGTTAGTCATCTTCTTGTTAAAAGCATGTGCTATCTGAGTGGCAGGTAGATGTGCAGGGCACAAGAACCATAACTCTGGTTTGACTTGCTTATAATCTTGTGCCTTACATCACTTGGGAGAACACAGCCTGGTTCTACCAGTTTCTTTAATACATATAGGTATTCATAGTGACAAAAACACAAAAGTTGAAGGATTCATTGTCACAAGTCCTGTGCCCAGAACGGGACTCAACCCCATGCGGTGGGAGGCTTAGGAGTTTCAACTGAGAATCCTTCAGAGAAAAGAATGACACCTTTTCCATGAGAGAACCCCATTTTATGTAATGTTTTACATGAATATAATGTTTTCCAGTACATTTAGCAAGTAATCAATCAACCTGGCTGATTGTAAAATAATTAGATATTATGATATGCTGAACGTATGGGAGGAAGTCTCAATGACCATGATCTATCACGATAACAATGTCATCCCACGCAGTAGCATGGTGTTGTTACATGACGGATGAGTGTGGAAGTTACAATGTCCTAAATATGTTCAGGCAAGTTCTAATGTACTTCAGTTTTCCAGTTATACAGAGATTGTATTTTCCTCATCAAAATATCTGTAAATAATATTTTTACATTAATCACCTATATTGTGGCTTTTTATCAATACTGGCTAGTGTTTTGATTTTTGTTACATTGCACCGACACAATTGTTCATATTGGCGACATCCAACTAATTATTGCTGGAGAAAGACAACATACATATGCATGGATAGAACCAATGTTGCACCACAGGTTAGCTGGAAGATCTCCCACATGAAGTTTCTAGCCCCAACTGGGACTCAAACCCACGCAGGGCAGTTGCGATAGCGGGGTGGGGGGTGCGGGCCAAACCAATCATCCATGGGCATCCCTAAATACGTGTTAACCATATTCTGAATGAATCAATAAGCAATGCTTCTTAGGAAATAATATATTTTATTGGACAAGTGTAGCTGGCAATAAGAGGAAATTACAGCTGCTTGACAAGACCTTTTTCAGAGAAAAGATACAAGTATGCTGCCATTAGAGTGTAGCTTGCAATTAAGAAAAATGTAGCAGGCATTAATAACAATTTGCAGTGATTGTCATGGAGCATGACGACGGACCAACAAATTATTGAGAGTTAATTTGGAACTCAGTGCACTTATAAACAGTTATTTTAGACCTAATTTTAGACAGAATACAATCATATAAAATATACTGTAGGTTTAATATATTAATAAATGGGGTATCAGACAGTTTGCCTTTATCAAATGAATGTAACAATATCTCTCTTGTTGCTGGCTTGTTCTTTCTGTTACACCTTTACGTCATTTAGTAAATGTGCCATTTTATAAATAAATCTTAAACAGCAACACCAGTCGTAACACTATGCTGTAGCTTTTGTCCCAATGGTGGTTAACTTGTCTTGTCTGCTTTACAATGCACTGCACAATCGATTTATGATTAAGATTACATTGCAGTGAAACAATTATGCTCATTGAAGTTATGTCTAACAAATATTAGTGGAACAACACCCCAGATAACATCTGTGTAGGACCACCAGCACACCACAGGCCAGCTGCAATAAATACCCTCATTCAAATGTTCTCATTTATCCAAGCAATAAATACCCACATACAAATGTCCTCATTGATCCAAGCAATAAATACCCACATACAAATGTTCTCATTGATCCAAGCAATAAATACCCACATACAAATGTTCTCATTGATCCAAGCAATAAATACCCTCATACAAATGTTCTCATTGATCTAAGCAATAAATACCCACATACAAATGTCCTCATTGATCCAAGCAATAAATACCCACATACAAATGTTCTCATTGATCCAAGCAATAAATACCCACATACAAATGTCCTCATTGATCAAAGTCTTAACTCCATGTAGTGAGATGTCAAGAGGTCTAAAGTGACAAGCTGGCCATTGTACCCCCATGGAGCATCCCCACAATAATTATGTTCTGATGTACTTAAGTAAAAAGCAAATATGTCAGCACTTTTTATAGAATCAGATGATTTTAAATTTACAGAAAGTCACTTATTTAATAAGCAAAAAACTTTGAGCTTCAAATTTATCGCTAACACAGGGCTCTAGGCTCAGCTATCTAGACACCTGCCCTCTTTGCAAGGGGCACTCCAATACCAGCCATCTTCGATAAAATTATAGACTTAAAGTTATAAAGCTTTCAGCCAGAAGACCAATCACAATGCAATGTTGAATTTCTCGTTGAAGCTGAATAAAATGTGATTAAAACTAGAAACTTGATTTCAGCTTTAGATTAATGGCAGAAAAGAGCAAGCAAATGAAAAGTTCATTGAAGTATTTTAAAATTTGATTTCCTAAGCAGCATTCATCCAAAAGCAACTGTCAAGAAATCTCCAAACTAGATCTAGTTCTGAATGATCTAGAAGAACAAAGCTCTGCATTAGTCTTATTAAAGATGACAAATTACAAGATTTCTTAATACCAAGTTGAGGTGAGTTTTTTCTTGTACATTTCCCTGACAATGAAAAAGTTTGTGATTTGGCTCAGAATTCAGCTCAAACATACTAGAAGTTAAGGAATTTAAAACCTTTTTTTTTACCTTTTGTTGTTTTTAAGGTGTGAGTCCAGAACTCTTACTAAAATAAGGCAATTAAATAATGATTTTTGTAAACTTTTTTTTCTTCATTTTTGTTCATTTTTATTTTATTTTTTTTCTTCATTTTTTTATTTTTTTTCTTTATTTTTTTATTATGACCGTGATACTTGAACCAGTTGAGGTAAAAGCAATAAAACTAAAAGTATATCATTTCCTTTGCTTGATTTATATTGACCTTTTAGTTAGCAGTCATTGTGGTGTATAAACAGTGGAAAACTTCACTAATTTTGTATAAACTGTTTAAAAAGCTACAAAATGTTCCCTAATCCTACCCTCATTCTTTGATAATGACAGACTGGTTGACAATCTAGACTTGTTATGTGCCAACAAATGTTTGTTTCTGGCTTCATTATGGCAGAACCAGTCTGGGATTGGAGTCAACTGTATATACAATACAGACAGTGACAACAGAGCTGACTGTTCTTGTAGTAGTTGACTTAACAAAGCTTTAACGACAAGATGTATGGGTTGCCAGATAAACACAAAAGATCATAGAATTTTACTTGTTAAACTTGGCAGCTTGGTCAAAAATGTATTATCATTTTACCAACATCACAACGATTAACTACTGGTACTAAAGGCACAAATAGCAATAACACATTTCATAATTTCATAATCAAAAAGTTACTTGCACTTATTTTGATAATTTTTTTTTTTTACATCGCACCAACACAATTATGGTTATATTGGCGACATTCAGCTAATTATTGGAGGAGGAAAACCCCAGATTTATGCCAGGGTAGAAACGCAGGCTCACCACAGGTAAGATGGAAAACCTCCCTACTTGAAAGTTCTCGCCTGAATGGGACTAGCACCCACGCAGTAAGGGGCTGACGAGTTTCAAGTCAGCGACTTTAATGCTGACTAGCATTATCCTGACACCTGCTAAGAAATTTCTTATTTATCTGAATGTATGAAATATTGTTAACAAGCAATAACTCCTGCAATTTTAAGCTGCTTATACTAAAAGAAACAAATGCGTAGGTTCACAATGTACTTTAACGTTAAGTTTCACCAAAATTGTCACTAAACTGTAGTAGATGCATATAAAATACAGCAGAATCTATGTACAGAATAATGCAAAAATGGACAGATGAATGGATGAACATCCTGATTTCAGTATAGGCGTCATCTCCTTCTCATCTAAGGTGAAACCATGTTATAGTCTTCTTTCAAGCAAGTGCTCGTTCAGCCTACTTTACCCTCTAACCCCTGGGCATTGGCTGTATTTGTCAATCCCATACTATGGCAGCCGGCGCTGGGAAGTCATTGTACTGACCTGAATAACCCTTGCAGGTACCCATTTATACACCTGGGTGGTGTGGAACAATTTGTGGTTAATATCTTGCTCAAGGAAATTAGCGGCGACCTGACAAGGGTTCGAACCACAGGCCCTCGAACCACAGGCCCCATGATCCAATGGACTATTCCGCTTATCAATTCTTTTTTGTGAGGAATATAATAAAATCAACCTTCAGGCGCCTCAAAGTCTCTTTAACTTTTAATCAACCAAACCACTCAAGTTAACGAGAGATGATTATGATAAATTCATGACTGGTATTTATGATGAATTCTCACGCCTCTGCTTTTTGCTAATGGCTCCTTCAGGACCTTTCACACAAATAGACAGACTGTTGGTTAGCAGAAAATGTTGGTTTCTAACCATTGGAGACCCATACAGTGCTTTTCACCCATTTGGCAATATGAATTACAATTGCATACTGTTTCATCCTGCCATCACCTCAGACATTAGATATATAAAGCTTTGTGGGATATCATTTGTTTTTATCAACCAGCTGAGTAATAAACCTACAATGCTGATCTGGAAGGACAACTTTAGATAAAATAAAATGATTTTAATGCCACAGGTGTACATGTAAAACTTTACCTTGTAAAGATTCAGAACAAACAGGGGAAATGTTGTATTTCAGTATAGTGTAAACACAAACAACAAGACAACTAAGCAACTACATCACAAACAATTGAACATAATTGTAAATTAAAGAATCTTACACAAGTTTTCATTTGAGGTAAAGCAAGTGTAATAGAAAATATATAGAATTTAAAAATTAACACAAGTTATGTGTAGTATACTTTAATGAAGACTTGTATGCCAAATTTTAAAAAAATTCTCCATACAAATTTAAATTTATGGATTTTTTTTTCTTCTAAATTTCGTGTTACAGTATCTTTTTTTTTATAAATAAGAAAACTCTGAATATTATGCAATATCCTCTTTAGGAAAAGTGTTCTGCTATTAAGTCTTGCTTGGAAACAAAATATACCATTAGATAAACCAACCTAATATGTTACTTGATTGATAAGACTCAACTAACTCAAATATATAATTGTTTGTTTACTAACCCAGCATGTTTAAGACTGATTTTCCCATTTTTTCTGCTTATGGTTTATTATGCTCCCCGAAAACTTTCGGGGGAGCATATAGTCGCCGCCTTGTCCGTCCGTCCGTCAGTCCGTCCGTCCGTACGTCCCATTCGAGTCCGGCCCATAACTTGGTTATTTGAATTCGAATTTCGAAACTATTTCACAGAAATGACCACCATGTTGAGACAACATGTCGCGCGCAACATTTGGGTCCCTACCTTGAAGGTCAAGGTCACAGCGTGACCTTGCAGCAAAATCGTGTCCGGCCCATAACTTCGTTATTTGAAGTCGGATTTCGAAACTATTTCACAGAAATGACCACCATGTTGAGACAACGTGTCGCGCGCAACATTTGGGTCCCTACCTTGAAGGTCAAGGTCACAGCGTGACCTTGCAGCAAAATCGTGTCCGGCCCATAACTTCGTTATTTGAAGTCGGATTTCGAAACTATTTCACAGAAATGACCAACATGTTGAGACGACGTGTCGCGCGCAACATTTAAGTCCCTACCTTGAAGGTCAAGATCACACCGCGACCTTGCAGCAAAATCGTGTCCGGCCCATAACTTTGTTATTTGAAGTCAGATTTCGAAACTATTTCACAGAAATGACCACCATGTTGAGACAACGTGTCACGCGCAACATTTGGGTCCCTACCTTGAAGGTCCAGGTCACAGCATGACGTTGACAAAGTACCCATTCGGGGAGCATCACCCGTCTCTGACGGCCTCTTGTTATTGAAAATAAATCACCACACGTTTCATAGCAAAACAATTTTCTATAGAGTTGCATAAATTGTTCTATAAAGAATGTTGGTTGATGCTACAAAATATAAAATAATTTCACCACATGGTTTTGATTTTTGTTACACTTTGAATATACCAGGTAACAAATCTGTAAAAAAAAATAGCACAATTCACACAATTAAAATTCAATTACTAAAATTAAATTAAAAACTGTACATGTTTTCTCCTTAATCTGGTAGAGTGATGCAGAAATCAGTGTCAAAGTGAAAATGTAGAAAGAAAGAAAAAAGATGACCGTTTATGCCCATACTGAGATTTGGACCCCACAACCCCCAGTTTTGAATCCTTTTAATCCTAATTTTGATACCCTTCTATTGGAGGTGGAGCATTACCTTTGCTCGACCTTAATACAAACATTTATTTAACCAGTTCAGGAAAAGTGATAGTAGGCAAGCCAGTGGCAAGCTAATTATAATTTTTCCTGGATGAGTTTTATAAATCTTTGTATTAAATGACAACAAGCATCCGGTTGTTTTTTCACATGGGTTTAATCACCAATATATGAAATTTTAACGAATACTTGGTGAAATAGTGGTATGAGATAATCTTCATTATGATGACATCGTTTCAACGTCACCAATCCAAAAGCTGTATTATACTAGTTTAATATAACAAAATAAGTAATGGGTGTATTGATCAGAAAACAAGGGCAAATGTGATAAATAACTTATGTCATAAAAAAATCCTGAAAATGTCAATGTGTAATGTAATATTTCCATATTAATTAGTTTTCAGTTAAATAATAATTAGTTTTAATTGGTTAGTTAAAGACATCGTGCTGTTTAATTAAGCTAAGTGCAAAGGTTAACTTAAAGAAGGACTAAGATTGACAGGACTAATAATCAAAACAAGGAAATATATTATGATGCACAGGAAACTGGTAAAATAGCAATAAAGAGGCACGATTCAGGACAGTGATTGATCAATACGTCAAAATACGTCCAAATATAGGTGGGAAGCCTGAGTTGTGCACTGTAAGAAATGAAATTGTAATTATGGGATGATGTTGCGTTCTACTATGGAGCCCTGTTAAGTCACAATTAATGGCAAAAAAGAATCTTATTATTAAAATGCACAAAAGCCAATGTGACCAATGTCAAAAGTGTAATTTTTTATATCCATGATGCAAGTTTAACCAGAATCATATGATCAGAATTGCAAATTATGTAAATCTGGACCTCAGAGAGCTGACTTGCCATGAAACCTGATATGGCTATGAGGCAAAACTTGGACATAAAATTATTTTTATTTGATCAAAACAAAACAATTCTGAAAACAAAGCAGACAGCCTTTGACAGTTCGTTCATCTTTGAAAGAATTGGGTGAGCGGAGGTTTATTAACAAGTGTTTCCAGCTCATTTCATGACCATGCTCTTTCTTAATTGGCATTCCTTAATTTACACTTTTTTTTTTTAATAAGTACTTCAGTCTTCGACAAAACATGGTGGACTGTGGTCTAAGCCCACCAAAATGTCTGTCGGTCCATTAAATTTAATAAGTTAAATTGGACAGACAGTCCACTGGAATTTTCAGCCACATCATTTTCAAGTCTGAATTATTATGTACATATTTACTTAACTAAACAAGGCTGTACAGCCTTTGACTGAACCCAACCACTCTCGGTCTTACCACCCTTTTGTGTTAAAATGCCAAAATCATACTGGTACAGTAAAATTTAGTCTAGTCCAGTAGAAATTACTAGCTTGGTGGACCGAAGGTCCAGTGTTTTTAAATTTCCTCATGAAGATGGAAAATTTTTGCCGTTAACTGGCTTAGAAATTGTGACAATCACTACACATTTCAAATAAATGATGCTTGGAATTTAAATGTTGATTTAAGGGATAGGAAGGTATTTGCCTGCATTTTTGCCGATACTGTGCAGTACAATTCTATCATTATAGCACAGGGGCACTTATGAGGTGCCCAGGGACTGAACTCGGCCAGTCCATTACACTGACACCAACGAGTCAGGCGTAATGCTGTCCCCTTGGCCCCGAGAGTTAGGCGGGAAGCCACTATAACCAACTTTTAAGTCTTTGGTTTGACCCGGCCAGGGTTTGAACCCATGACCTCCCAATCCGCAAGCCAATTTGATTTAAGATTGCATGCATTTATATGAATACCTTTATAATGAAGTTATTTTTTGTTGTTTTCAATTGATATTAAATAAAGCAATGGATAAACATCCCGGGCCATGACATACCAAAGTCATAAAAATGGTAGTGGAATAGCTTGCTAACACACAGGCAGATAGGGTAATTTCTCGACTTTGGTTGGCCCGGTGTCAGGATAATGTGACTGGGTGTGGTATTATGCCAGGTGTATGGCATGCTATTCACAGTGAAGGCAGCACTTTATCTGTTCCAAGTGGACAACATCTCCAGATAACTGAATTACTTTGGGTGGGACAATAAATCCAATAAACAAATTAACTATTGCTTAGGTAAATAAAGCACAAAACGTTCTGACATTCTAATCTAGCATGTAAGATCACCAAAATTTTTGTTTGGCTTGCATGAATAAATGCTGGAAAACTGACTGAGCCAACTGCCCACGCCTGTTTTCACTATTTGGGATTTAATTAAGCCTTTGTACTGGATTTTGGACTGATGCTGAAATAACCAATTATCAGATCAGATACAGGTTCTTTAAATCCAGAAACTTTCCAATCATCACATAATAAACAGGCATTATCTTAATTGATATTTAGGGTCAATACAGCATTCTCTTAATTATTATTAAGGGTTAATACAGCATTTTCTTAATTGATATTTAGGGTTAATATAGCATTTTCTTAAATGATATTTAAATTTTCTTAATTGATATACAGGGTTAATACAGCATTTTCTTAATTGATATTCAGGGTTAATGCATATTTTCTCAATTGATATTAAGGGTTAATACAGCATTTTCTAAATTGATATTAAAGGTTGATACAGCATTTTCTTAATTGATATAAAGGGTTAATACACCATTTTCTTAATTGATGTTTAGGGTTAAAACATCATGTTCTTCATTGATATTTAGGGTTAAAACATCATTTTCTTTATTGATATTTAGAGTTAATACAGCATTTTCTCAATTAATATTAAAGGTCAATACAGCATTTTCTTAATTGATATCTAGAGTTAATACAGCATTTTCTCAATTAATATTAAGGGTCAATACAGCATTTTCTTAATTGATATCTAGAGTTAAATAAGAGCAATTTCTTAATTGATATTTTTTGGGGAAAAAAATTCTTAATTGATATTTAGGGGTAAACAACTGTTTTCTTAATTGATATTAATACATGTCAGATTCAATTACCAATACATGCAATGCAAAATCAATATAATCTCAATTTAATTGATTTATTGCATCATAATTACATGCATCAAGTAGATTTAACATTGAATTACAATTTATTTGTCACTGACATTTGTCAAACATAACTTAATCAAAATTATCTTAAATAAAATCTTATTTCACTTTATTACAATTTGTTAATTGTGTTTAAAATGATATTCTTGTGAAAAACTGTATGGCTATCAATTTTCTCATATAAGAAAAGACATACAAATAAATAATCATGTAATGTAACTTTATCCAGACTAAACCCACCTACTGGATACATGTATTAATCTTTCGAATATTAGACTGTTTTTTTTTACAACAAATCATAAATCAGATCACCAAACCTGAAATTTTCCGACCAAATAATCTCCCATAATGCCTCAACAGCTATATACAACTGACTTGTGATCTTATCAGGAAATATTATTACAGAAATAAAAACAACCTGATGCATTTTTCTTATACAAGGAACTACTTTATGACATTCTGTTTGCAGCAGTTTGTTGGACAAACGTCCCATATGACAGTATATACTCTCAGTTACATCACAAATTCCAGTTGCTTATTTCATGGCTAAACAGATGTGTATGCACAAAGGAATTATCACATAAAATTCAACTAACCGTAGAAGGAGGTTTTAAGTATATGCAAAGTGAAAATTAAGCATAACAAGAAAAACAATGCCATAACAAATATAAACAGAAATCAACAGTTAATTTAGAATCACCCTTAAATGGTCAGCTGACACAAAAGACTGACTAAAGGTTCTTCACTAAAGTATTCAGGGGACATAACTCTGGACTTCCTCTGGGGTTTACAAGTCATTTGGGTATCCAGGTGACCTAACCCCAAAATTTCTCGGGGGGTTTACAAGTCATTTGAGTATTCAGGGGACCTAACCCAAGACTTCCTTGGGGGTTTATAAGTCAATCGGATATTCAAGGGACCTAACTCTAGACTTCCTCATGGTTTACAAGTAAATTGGATATTCAGGGGACCTAACCCCAGACTTCCTTGGGGGTTTACAAGTCAATCAGGTATTCAGGGGACCTAACCCTGGTTCCCCTTGGGGGTTTATAAGTTAATAGGAACTACCCTGCCATTTCCATTGAAACACCTTGCAAATAGCATGAAAAATACAAGATGTTGTGATTTGCTAAGTGCAGAAAAGTTTGAACTGCTAAGTTATAACTTGAAAAACAAAATAGCATACATGATATTAACCTTATATTTCAATATTTAAAATCTCTAACATTTAATTGTTCAGCATAAAGTATTCTGATGGAGGAACTTAATGTCAACAGGTATTTTGAGTACTGGAAAAATAAGAATTGAGTATTCTTTCAAGACCTTACATGTTTATCTTCATTACAAGCATACATGTTAACTTTTTCTGAGACCAAAGTTGGAGATTTTCACTTGCAAAGTGGGAGATTTGTTATCTTCATATAAACAAAGAAGGAAGTTATCTGTTTCCAGGTAGGGAGATTGCTGAAAATGGGTAAAACTCCCCTAATTTAAAATAATTTTGAACCTTAGAAGAGGGAATCTACCTCCAAAAGCAAGAGAGTTCACATGTATGTACAATCAGAAGTGTCCAAGCTTTCTTTTAGTACTTCAAACTGATATATAAGTGAAAATTAAAGTATCCAATAAAAATAAGGCAACTGTTATTAAGCTTCTGCGATGATTTTTTTTCACCGTCACAATTATCATCATTATGGGCAATGTCCATTTAATTATTGGTGGAGGTAGACCCCAACACACACACACACACACAGATGCACACAAACACAGACACAGACACACACACACACACAGATCTGTTAACACACAAATTGAAGTGGATTACATCCTTGCTCCAACTGTAAGATAAGTAATTTATCTAGGATCTCCACATTTACTATATATAGCACTAATATAGCAGTCCTGTTATGTAAATGAAGCAAATCTAGCAATAACCCTTAGGTTGAAAAGCTCTCACACCAAGTATAGGGACTGGTAAAATTGTATTCCTGAAAAATGTACCAGAATTACAAGAATTAGACATCGATCCAATCCAGTAACAAGATTTATCGACCAACAATTCAAAGCTGCTACTTGCCAAACTTCACGATGATTTATTATTAAAAGCCATATGGACATTCTCATATTATATAATGGTCTCGATTCCAATCCCAAAATGATATTAATACTCGTTTTAAAGCAAGGGAGACATTAACTAATTGCCATTGGCCTTTAACATGATATGGTCATCATTCGTCTTATCAAATATTTGTTGTTAAAATATGAGTCCCACAAGGCAGATCATAATATGTCCAAAGGTCACCACACAAGCACATTCAGTCATTTAAAAAGAAATCCCTTTGAGAATTAAGGGCGGTGTCATCTGCAGAAGAATTTGCTATTAAAAGTAGCAAAGGGTAATAACTCCACACAAAAAACAATGCAATCAGAGTTATCTCACATGTATGCACAATTACACATCATTTTGATGCAAGCATGAGGCAATTTCGATGAATAAAAAGTAGTTGTCCCCACAAAAATATGCTAAGAAAAAAAACAAAGGGCATAACTGAGTTGCTCAATGCAATTGGAGTAACTTCATGCACAACTAACACCAATATTAAAACCATAATATTAAAGATACAATACAAATATGAGGAAATTCTGGTAAAAAAAGACAAGTTTGTTGGGTTTTTTTGCACAAGAAATTACTTCCAAATATAACAAAGGGCAGTCACTCTTGAATGAATGTGGTAATCTGAGTTTTCTCAATTTCATGTGCAACAATACATCAATACCAATAATTGGAGCAAGTATGAAAAAATTCCAATGAGTTATAAAATATATTTATTATATCTTTATATTTATTATCCTTCTAATAAGAAGGAGTACTAGAAACTGCTTTCAAACAAACAGCCTGATGGATATGTGGACCATTTCATGGCAATAAGGTCATAAAAATACCTAGAAAAAACATGTTGCATCATTTGCAAATACTGAGTCTAAAACTAGTCCACAAATGTGCAAAATGAGAGTGTGAGATACAGGAGTGAATGTGTTTCTTTTTCTAGTTCAGTAGGTAAAGCATCCCACACAGGTAGCAGAGGCCAAAGATTCAATCTCAGTCATAAATGGTACTGATGTAGCTCCCATGTTGGCATTAACAAAGGTTTAAAGTCACAGCAGTTGGACAATATGAATGAATATTTTGACTAGATGAGGTATAAAAGTGTCAGCTGTTCATCGCATCCTATCACAGTGAAGATGCCATTTTGTTTATTACCAGTGAACATTGTCTACAGGTAAAAGAGAAAATACTGATGGTTTGCAACAAACCTAATAAACAAAGTACTAGGACCAAGATATGGAATCATTGAGTTGCTGAGAACAGCAACCATATATTTAATAATTGGTTCTAGAAATGCATATGGGGTCATGTCACAGCTTTTAAGAAGCAATCATATTTTTTTAAAAACAGAAATTATTATTCTATTTCTAAGTGTTCTGTTTCTGTTGTTGTGTCTTTTAAAAGAATACTAAATAAACAAAAATAAACATAAGAACTATGAAAATGCAACAAGTAAACTTTAATGCATATTGACTATCAAATTCTTATTTTCAGATCACAGGATTGCACTAATTTGACCACACTGTCTTCCATGCCATATTCTTGATTAAGCATTTCTTCATAAAAAAGTGTTGTTTTTTTGTAATAATCAGTAATCAAAAAATGGCAGGACTGAGATATGGTTATATCATACAATGTTTAGAGCAATTTTATTGGGAAACTATTCCAATGAAAGCAGAGCTTCAACTAAAAGCTTTCTCCGCATGAGGGTCAAAAAGAACATTAAAGTAAACTAAAATGAAGTTGTAAAACTGCTACCATTTGGTAACATTGGCTAACCAAATAATACCATGATTCATGTAGGTGAATGAATGTTGATGGTAATTCCTTCAACAAGAAATTGAGAAATTTATTGTCTCATGAATATTTTAATTTGTTTTCATGATAGTCTGTGATGAAAATAAAGTAGACAAACAGGGTTTAATACTGTATACAAACGTCTTGCTTATTTTCAAGGATTGTTACTGTATCTTCCAGAAAAAAGATCTCAACATCGTCTGGATCCTGGCCAGACCTTGAAGCTCTGACTAGGCTAATCTAATATAATCCTGTCTTGGTAGAACCAGTGATTGTGGGTGGAGTTTTTACTCATACCTTGGGTTCCGTTATAGGAAGACTTAACTTGTTTGGTTAAAAGCTGCCTGGACACTGGTTGGTAGAGCCACGGCTCTAGACTCCAGGTACAAGAGGCTCTGGGTTCGAACCCAAGCTCTGAAATACCAGAGTCCTTAATCAAAGCGCCACATGCACTGGAGTGCTCAGTGCTTAAAATTGGTTTGAGGAATCAAGAATTAGGGAGGTATGCATTGTGTGTATTCCATAATTTACAAGCTTGTCAAATTGCAGCTGGGACTTGGCTGCTGTCCAGATGCATGGGTGAAAGTTGAAAATTTTGAAAAACCTGAAAAATAATGCTGGGGGCCAGGGGGCCGCCAGTTGGATCCAAGGCAAAGTCCTGGCCAGAGTTTGAAGGAATTTCAAGGGTTAAAAAAGCCTTTCCAGAGAAACAAAATAACAAAATTTTATTAATAACTTTGATTGTTTTTCCGCAGTATTCACAAAACACAACACCTGCAATATTTGGTTTTCTAAGCCAATCTCCCCATCGATCATCATATTTGTCAGCCTCGGACAACCATTCCCACCTCCATTTGTTGCTAGCTTTCCCTTCCATGTCCTCAGTGTTATAACTCACAGGCAAAAACTTCATTTTGGTTTTTGTTTTCTAATCAAAACAAAGGTTTCAACATTATAAGCAATCTGATCCAGAGACACACTCTTTTTCGTGGACAGCAATACTGTGCTATACAATCAAAAATGTCGTTTCAGATGAATGATAAAGTTCATGACCTCATTCTTTGTCTCGGTCTCTGATGGGATAATGATTCTGTGTTTCCGAAGAAAGTCTGTCCGAATAGAGTCATTATGGTCGAAATCAGACAACAGCATCGGAGATCTCAGAATGCAAAATAGAAGAATGCATGTTTAGGAGCATAGGCTTCAGATGCTATTAATAGTTTGCGTAATCGGACTATTTGTTGACCTCTCAGACTGATGATTGACCAAAAAACTCGGAGGCCGGAACACTTTCACCCTTGCAGATGTTGCATGGTTTATTAACTATTGCTACAACAATATCTTATACATATTACTCTATGTTAAATATACAAAAAGATGTAGAAATGTTATTCCTTATTACATTTAAGAGAACAAGAGGATCATGAATTGCCTATATCACTCACGTAAGTATCTTTGACATAAAGCAAGAATTTTTTTGACAAATTAGAGTATCTGTATACATGTCAATAGGAACATTTGCATAAAAAAATATTTGATTTGCAATAAGTTTCAATAATCTGAAGATGTGGTCTGACAAAAGGTGTTTTACTTTATGTAGGAATGTATACAGAAAATTGACATGTCCCTGTCAGCTATTTTTTTTTTTTTTACTTTTGATGGATCAAAATTCCCTGCAAATTCTGAAAGGGCCACCCACATATCATGACTCTAACTCTAGTAGTTTCTGACAGGAAGACTTACAAAAGTTTACTATAAAGCTTTATTTGGAAAATTGTTATGAACCTGGCAGCCATGTTTAGATGGATCCAATTTCTATAACTAATCTTTATAGAAGACCTCTGAAGGAACATGTATACCAAATATTTAGGCATTAACTCAGGCAGTTTAAGCAAGAGGACTTTTTACTATAAAGCGGTAATGGAAAAATAGCAACATCCATAGTAGCCATTGTTTTAAGAAACAAAATCGTTTACAACTTTATAGAAGGTCACCAAATAATATGTATATCAAACATTAAGGCTCTAGCTCTAGGAGGGAGAGGGACATTATGAGGGAAGGCTTGTTTTGTTTGTTTATTTGGTTAATTTGTCCCAACGGTATTTTAGCTATCTGGAGACGGTGTCCACTCGAGGCAGATATAGAGCTAATGTGACTGGCATGATACCGCACCCAGTCACATCATCCTGACACCGGGCCAACCAGTGATGGAACTATATTTGCATTATATTTGTTTGAGCGTTAGCAAGGAAGCTATACCACTACCATTTTCAACTACTTTGGCATGTTGCGGCCCGGGATCGAACCCAGGGCCTTGAGGGAAGGTCTTCCCGCTGACCTGTAGTGTGCTGGTGGTTCTACCCAGACATAGTCTGGGCTCTAACTCCACCAATATGGCTTGACATCACTATAACGACCATATTTGGTCACTGCAATGTATTTTTTAAAAATGAAAAAGATACAGATGTTTGTTTTAATAATTTCTGGCCTGTTATAAAATATTATAGTTACAGATTAGGCACCCCCCAAAACAGAATTCTTAATTAGATAACCAAAAGTGATCAAATCATCCAATTAAGAGTCAATAAAGCCTTCACGCCTAGCAACACTTGGGAAAAAATTAATTTTGGAGCTCAATTAAAATAATGATCATATTAAGAAAAGAAAAAAAATTTTTTTGTTGTTTTGTGGCTACATCGCATTTTCATAATTATGGTCCTATTGGCAAGGTCCATCTAATCATTGGTGAAGGAAAACCCCAGACTTATGCCTGAGTAGAACCACTGCTGCACAGCTGGATAGCTGGAAAACCTTACCATGTAAAAGTTCTCATCCCGACAGGGATGCGAACCCATGTGGTGAGGGGATAAAGGAGTTACAAGTCAGCAACTTTAACTGCTTGACCATTGGGCACACCACAAAAAAAAAAATAGAAAAAATAAATAAATTTATTAAAAGAACATAAAACTATCATTGCTTCTAATCTTTAATTACAACAAGTTGAACAAAATCCAAACAAAAATTAAACTTTTCAATTTATTTGGCACTAGTGAAACTCAAGCATATAATAAGAAGTATAAAATATTTTTTGACAGAGGAACACACATGTCATTTCATACCTTGTTGCTTGGGTTTATCATCCCACAAACAGTATTTCAGTAATCTGGAGACTGTGTTCACTTGAAGCAGATATAGTGCTGCCTTCACTGTGAATAAAATGTTGTGAACACCAGGCATGATACCACACCCAGTCACATTATCCTGACACCAGGCCAACCAGTCATGGAACTACCCTTATATTTGTTTTAGCATTAGCAAGGGAGCTATACCACTACCAATGTTAACAACTTAGGTATTTCGCGGCCCAGGATCGAACCCGGGGTCTCCCGTACCTGGAGCCAACACTCTACCGATGTTGAGATGATTCATCACGTTAGACTGGTTCTGTCAAAGGTATTTTCATAACATTTGTAGCCAGGTGATAGGGAGAGAATGTGTAAGCGGTCCGGTTAGCTCAGTCGGTAGAGCATTTGCCCTGTTAGTGAATGGTCCCGGGTTCAAGTCCAGGACTGGCTGCACAAATTTCTTCCTATGTTACAATGGCACCCAATGTAAATGACCTACGGTCATAAAGGTACAAATGCTTGAGAAGTGTTTGTGACTTGTTTGAAGAGCATAATATAGTCTTTGGAAATTCGAGGACCAATTTCAAGTTGCCTGGGGTGTATGTAGCCGAGCAAAAGGGAAAGAATGTGTAAACGGTCCGGTTAGCTCAGTCGGTTGAGCAATCACCCTGTTAGCAATAGGTCCCGGGTTTGAGTCCCGGAATGGCTGAACATTTTCATCACATTCACCCATTTTAAACAATGCAATAACTTTTATCATGTTTATATTTGATTCAATCCGTAATTTTGAACCACTTAGTAACTTTTAATCAACAGTCTGTAAAAGTCCAGCCGTCTGTCAGTTTGTCAGTTTAATTTTGAACAATTTTCTGAAAATGATAACACGACCACTAATTAATTTTTAAACAAATTTAATTACAAGACATGTTATTGGAGCTGATTCTAACTGGGATCATTGGTGAAATGAAGATTGTCTCCCTTATTAGTTAATATCCAAGGTATTCCAAACAGTAAGTAGGTCCTTTTAGATGGAATTATTGGACTTTATCACCTGTTCTTTTGTAGATATTGCAATATCAAACAGTGAAAATTCTTACTTTTGCATTAATTTAAGCTTAAAATTCATTTAAATACTTATAGACATCAGTTATTTTAAAAAGAAAATAGAAGTGTTTGCTGATTATGGTTAACCTGTGTATCACAAGTAAGGCAGAAAAGTCAACCTACACTCCATAGAGCACAAGCATAAAAAACATGTAAAGCATATGGTAGGACATACTTGCATTTCAGGATTATTCAGGGGAGACTTTTCATTAATGTTTCTCATTCTAAATGTCATTTACATAATTACAACCTGTTAACTTTTTGTTTGCATTTGTAAAAGAGACAAATTATGACAATCATTTTGGTAATACCATCAGATAAACACTTATTATGTTTGTGAGCAATTTCCATTCCCAACAACCCAAAGTGCTAATTCATAAGGTCCCCAGTCTAATATAACAATTATTATTAGAACATGATTCTTTGATGGCAATTTTCATTTGTCTACGACAGAAGTGCTAAGTCATAAGGTCCATGGTCTCCTATTTTATTTTCTGAATGACTGTTTTATGCAAAGGTATAATTAATAGTTGATTACATGTAAGAAATTAAAATAATACAAATCTTTATATTGCTAGATCAAAAGTAACATCTAAAAATAGTTTCTAAAAATGCTTAATTCTTAAACACACAAATCTTACTACATGTATTGTTATTTCAAAGATTATCTGTAACAATAGTTTATCTTTTATCTTTATGACAATGTGTGAAAACGTTATCTTTTATAGCAACTATAAATTATGTGTCAATAGCTTTTGCGGACATTGTATTAAGACATTTTCTATCTCCTCTTAAAAAGAGTGTTGAGAGTAACTCAAGGGAAATCACTATGAATGACTTGAGACGGGAAAGCTTTGATTAGAAAAATGACAGACAATCATCTCAAGCTGTGGTAGAATGCCAGCATCCTACCAGAGAGTGATTTGTATGGTGTGGAAATATGAAATCAGTTTTGAATGGAGTCCAAAGGGCAAAGAAAAAATGTTTATTTTAAGTATTTTTGCTGAAAGTACAAGTCAGCATTCCATTTTATTTGTTATTAAATAGAGATGGTGTTGGCAACTTAAGATACAATGAAAGAGGTAAAAACCAATTCTATAAACATTAGCAATATTACACATATACTTTCAAATAACACATGGACCATGCAAAACAAATGTTGTATAGTAGCCCTTATTTGAGAAAAAATACTTTTAATTTTACTTTAGAGTTAAATTTTTATATTCAAAACATTATTCAAAAACACCATTTTTTTCTTTTTGACCATGTTATTTCTAATGGACAATTCCAAAACAGTCAATGATGCCCAGTTAGCATAATTAGGCTTATCAAATCAGGGTAACTGTAAACCACATGGTGGCCTATTTTGCACTTTGCAAGTGAAAATCTCCCACTTTGGCATCAAAAAAAGTTCACATGTATGCACATGGTGGCCTACTTTACACTAAAGAACATGTACCGTATGTTTTGTTTGTGATCCAGTTTGTGAGCAATTAAGGTAGGCGTGATCTGAAACTGTCAAATTAACAATAGAGGGAGAGGTTAGGTACAAATCATGTAACAGTCCATTGATAGTCTAACTTTCGACAATTGTACAGGTAACTATTTGACAATGTAGGAAGACCAAAGCACGTACCAGGAATTACAGTGTATTCATGCTACTACTTTTGGCATGTTATTTCAAAACACATACAGACAAGACTATTTTCTGAAAATGCACACTAGGGCCAAAAATTATACTTTTATCCACAAAACAAATGCACACAATATTGCATATTGTCATCCCACCTTCAAACAACAAATAAACGTTCTTTTCTTTAAAAAAATTTACTGCTCATGGTTGCTCTTCGTTGCTGTTGATTTGAACAGGTTTATTTCTTTTTGCATTCTGCTATTTTAAACCAAAGCAATCACAGTGGCCATATCAATGAAGTAACTGGGATGACATGGATTAAACGATTTTCAAGAAATCAATTGAAAGGTGTTGTAACATGCACAATCCATTTCATAATACTGTGATCATGACAGGTTAATTAAATGGACAGAAACAGAAATACACTATATATTAAAAAAGAGAAAATTAAAAAATATATAATTAAAATTAAAATATAATTAAAGAATATTGAAGAGTAAATACAAATTGTAAATAAAAAGGACAAAAGACGAACACAAAAAAATACTCTTTTGGCTTAAGGAGGAAATTCCCTATTTCTGAAGATGTTTCTTTCTAATGAAAGGTTTCCAGACATTAAAATTAATTACATACAGATGTATCTTCGATTCTAACAAATGCCAGAGCATAAGACACACTTTATGCCAAGAATCTTTTTACCCATATTCAAAGTAAAAAAAAACCTTCCGGGCTTGATTGCCATCGTCACATACCAAAGCAAACATTATGTTTTCACTCCATACATGTCTATACTGAGGGTTTACTGGTTAGTTAGCAAAACTTTGTTGGCATGGAAATTCAACCAATGGATGGGATGGGATAGGATTTGCCGGCATTTTTGCCGATACTGTGCAGACATTTCTATCATTATATCACAGGGGCACTTATGAGGTGCCCTGGGACTGAACCCGGCCGGTCCATTATACTGACACCGACAAGTCAGGTGTAATGCTGTCCCCTTAGCCCTGAACATTAGGAGTGAAGCCACTACTACCAACTTTAAAGTCTTTGGTTTGACCTGGCCGGGGTTTGAACCCCCGACCTCCCGATTTGCAAACCGATGCTCTACTATTTGAGCTTTTGCGACCGATTTCAACCAATGGAACGATTTAACAAATTTTAATTCATAGAACTTACAATAATACACTATGATGATGTTATTTGTTTTATGATAAATAAAAGAAAAGGAACACTTATCAAGCTTTCTGTAAAGAAAAAGGTTAATACTCACCAGACTGTTGTATAACCAAACTCTTACCATCCCAAACTAATATTGAAACAATAAACCAGGCATGGTTATAGCAGTTCTACATGACAACTCCTGTCAGGTCACAATTCAGTAACTAGAAATGGCCAGCTGGGTCTAGTGGTAAGGCTCTTATCCTCGCAAAATTATTTTGTACATTCAAATCTTGACCAAATCTGTTTTGTTTTATTCTCTACAAGTATAAGTACTGCTTTTACTATGTTTTTATTCCATTTCATGTTGATGTACCGGTAAATGCCTGCATTGTTATAGAAATGCCAGAAAAACGCTTCCAAATGACTTTAGAAATCAAACAGTATCAAATTTTTATATAGGAAAACAAATCGAACCATTGCTTTTTGTACATGGATTGGGATTTGCCGGCATTTCTGCCGATACTGTGCAGTGACATTTCTATCATTATAGCACCACTTATGAGGTGCCCAGGGACTGAACACTGCCGGTCCATTAGAATGACACCGACGAGTTCAATAATTGCAAGCAATAGCGAATACTTAAATTCCCTCTTTTTGTAAGTAAAGGGACTTAACCATATCTATTAACAAACTACATTCTTACCTTCCTTGTGGGTAGGTATTTGGTGTATATCTACACACACACACACACACACATATATATATATATATCTCCACTTTTTAAACTTGTGAAAAACACGTAAGATTGAAGCATGCGCATAACATGAAATCTTATTGATTTAGATAAGAATATATTAAAAAGGATTGGGCACTTTTATTTATTTATTTATTTAGAAATTAGTAAATTAAAAATAAAATGTATTATATTTCTTATATAAAGTATATGAAAATACCTTCCCACAAGGGAGATAACTAAAACATTTCTTTCATTTTGAAAATAGGGAATTATTGTCCTCAGGCACAAAACAACTTTTTGAATAAAATAAAGTATGAATGGTCATTTTGCCAATATTCTTGACTGATAATTGGAGAGAACCATCTCATTTACATACATTTTCGTTAGTTCAGTTGCAGCCGATAAATATTCATGAGTGGTATGAGTGAGTTACTAACAACGTTGACCATAGATAGTTCTGCCAAGTTTTTTTGTAATGGGTCTTTCTCAAACAGATAAAAACTTATTTTCTACAATATGACAAAAGACAAAAATGAAAAAACAACAACATTATGTTCTGAAAATACGAGCTTATCTCCGAAATGAGGAGATATCTACTGAAATAAGTCCTAAAGAATGAAGTTTATATATAGCTGATCTAGTAACTAACAAAGGGACTATTTAATGAAATGGGGATTTTAGTTACAAACATTGATTATTAAGCAAACTGATGTGCTTACTACGAATGAAAAATTAAACTTAAATTTCCAATAAAACAAAAATATTTACTACACACTTATTTATCAGGTTGATTAATTGATCTTCTCTTATCTTGTCTCAGTGATTGCTCCTGAAATGTAAAAAACTCTCCCTCAAACCATTTAGGTTTGTTTATTTATTAGGTTTACTGTCCCACCAACATTATTTCTGTTATCTGGAGACGGTGCCCACTTGAAGCAGATACAGTGCTGCCTTCATTGTGTATAGCATGCCATGGACACATGACACACCCGGTCACATTATCCTGACACCAGGTTGACCAGTCATGGAACTTCCCTTATATTTGCTTGAGCATTAGCAACTAAGCAACTACTTAGGAACTATACCACTACCATTTTTAACGATTTTAATATGTCATATCTTGGGATTAAACCCGGGGCCTCCTGTACCTGGAACAGATGCTCTACCAATTGCGCTACCAGGGCTGGTCACCATTTAAGTTAATGTTATGACTGTTTGATGTAATCAATAGTTAGCTATTGAAACACCAAGTTTCATTCCCTGGAAATGATTCATTCAGCCAGGAACCTAATCGTCACCTCATAAAGACAACACTAGAGGACATCCCAGGAAGCCCATCCATTTCACTTATCAGTAAGGATCTTTCAACGATAAAGCTCACAACAGAAATCTCTCCACAAATATGGCTGAATTTCAATAGCCATGTAATTACTGGAAGAATAAAAAATAAACACATTAGCTGCCGAGGAAATAAAGGGTAACAGGCAGTTTAATGAGTTTTCGTCAGCAGAGGATACTTGCTGAAATACATGCAGTATAATACATGATAATAGGGCTTCAGGATGGTCAATAGAACAGTACTGGTTTCAACTAGACATTATATTTATATGTAAGCTTATAGTTATAGGTTATATATTATACATTACATGTTATATATTATATATTATGTTATATGTTATACTTTCAGTTAAAAATTATACACTTTATTGTATATTAGAACAATATGTTACATATTAGAATTACATGTAATATAATAAAATTATGTAATATTCTATCAATTATGTTATATAATATACATAATATGTTATATATTATACATAATATGCTATATATTATAATTATATGTTCTATATACACAATATAAGTTTGACAAAATTGTATTAAATGAAAAAGAAATTGTACAGCTGTCATTTTCCCAAAAGGTTAAAAATATACTCTTTTTTCTTCAATATTAAAAAATATACAAATCTGGATAAATTCACTATTGCCCTGTGCTGGTTATGTGCCCTGAGATGCAGCAAATACAATAGGAATGAGTACCATAAAGGATTTGATTGGCTACTGAGGACACAATAGACTGTCAATCTGCAATGGCCATTTAACTTTAAAATATAAGTTCGATTTTTCATTAGTTATACATGTATTTTTATTCACAGATACCTTTATTGAACATAAATCCTACTACAGGTTTAATAATTTATTTAGGGTATTGAAATAAAAATGTGTAATCTTTTAACAATATCCAAGACAGTAGTTTTTTCAAAAGATAAAAAAAAACAACAGGGGATAAAACTTTGAGCCTGCCTTCAAGTTGTTCTCAAGCATCTGGTTGGTCAGATTTTAAACAGAAGTCAATTCCTGACCAATGAGAGGATAGGAACTATTTTCAAAGTTTTGTATCCTTGACCAATGCCTAAATTTGTTTGTATTCATTTGTTTTATTGTTACATCACAGTGACAGAAATATGGTCATAGTGGCGAATTCCAGCTTATTATTGGTGGAGGAAGACCCTAGAATTAAGTCTAGGCAGCTAAAAAACATTCCATTTTTCACAAGTCTGGTATGTCGCAACCAAATATTTGATACAATCATCACCACTTACAGTGTAAAATCAGAACAATGATTGTATCAAGGCAACATTAAAGGTGGTATGTGATAGTTTGCTAATATCTAATATATGTAACAATATCTGACCTCTGTTTGGGGTATTTGTACATAATGTCTGCAGCATCATACTTTGTCTAAGCTTTGATGATTTTCAACAGTATCTCAACTTTAGGGCAGTAAAACTTATCAACACTAAAATAGTCATTCTTTTCAAAATCTTTAATTAAGAACTATTAGGATTCCTGCTAAAAAGAGACATTGATGTCACAACGGATGACGTTTATGAGCTAAAACATAAGTTGTCACATGGTTTTCTTAGTTTAAAAATAGCTAACTGTGCAGCGTGGCTCAGATAGAACATACATGTTTGAAATGTCTGTGATGTTATTGTTCACTTTAGAAACAGGTGTAGGACATCTATAAACAGCTTTTTGCGAGATCTGTTCAGGTAACCATGTTGTCATTTTACGATGTTTAATGAAAATGTTTTGTTTCAAACTGTAGGTTACCACCTTTAATAAAACTTCACCTCAAACTACGGCACCAATCGCAGACCATTATCCAGTTATAGATAGTTATTTTTCCAGTAATATTTCGCTGTAAACAAAGCTGCTTCACAATTAAGCATTGGCCATCGAGGGTCAAGGTCATGTTATCTGTCATTGGCCTTTGTTGACAGAACTCTTCAAGTGCCTGAAACGCCAGCATGATTGAGCTCTTGGATAACTTTGTCCGGCTTCTGTTGCTTATAGTCGGCATAAACTTCCTGTCCTAAAGACTGTCAGTGCTGAGTCGTATCAAATCTGTCTTGGCATGTCTTTATTTATCTTTGGTTTTGGGACAAAAACAAAACACTACATGTGCAATATTGATTTTGGATTGACATATAGTGGGCTTCTTGGTTCATATTGCCCGTAATGAAAATTACCACTACAGGAATTGTTTTTGTTTTGTTTCTTTGTTGGGTTTAAAGTAAAGTGCAACAGTTTGTTGGTTGGGTTTGAAGTAAAGTGCAACAGTTTGTTGGTTGTCTTTAAAGTTAAGTGCAACAGTTTGTTGGTTGTCTTTAAAGTAAAGTGCAACAGTTTGTTGGTTGGGTTTAAAGTAAAGTGCAACAGTTTGTTGGTTGTCTTTAAAGTAAAGTGCAACAGTTTGTCGGTTGGGTTTAAAGTAAGTACAACAGTTTGTTGGTTGGGTTTAAAGTAAAGTACAACAGGTGTTGGTTAGGTTTAAAGTAAAGAGCAACAGTTTGTTGGTTGGGTTTAAAGTAAAGTACAACAGTTTGTTGGTTGGATTTAAAGTAAAATACAACAGTTTGTTGGCTGGGTTTAAAGTAAAGTACAGCAGTTTGTTGGTTGGGTTTAAAGTAAAGTACAACAGTTTGTTGGTTGGGTTTACAGTAAAGTGCAACATTTTGTTGGTTGGGTTTAAAGTTAAGTACAACAGTTTGTCGGTTGGGTTTAAAGTAAAGTGCAACAGTTTGTTGGTTGGGTTTAAAGTAAAGTACAACAGTTTGTTGGTTGGGTTTAAAGTAAAGTACAACAGGTGTTGGTTGGGTTTAAAGTAAAGTGCAACAGTTTGTTGGTTGGGCTTAAAGTAAAGTACAACAGGTGTTGGTTGGGTTTAAAGTAAAGTGCAACAGTTTGTTGGTTGGGTTTAAAGTAAAGTACAACAGGTGTTGGTTGGGTTTAAAGTAAAATGCAACAGTTTGTTGGTTGGGCTTAAAGTAAAGTACAACAGTTTGTTGGTTGGTTTTAAAGTAAAGTACAACAGTTTGTTGGTTGGGCTTAAAGTAAAGTACAACAGTTTGTTGATTGGGTTTAAAGTAAAGTACAATAGTTTGTTGGCTGGGTTTAAAGAAAAGTACAAAAGGTGTTGGTTGGGTTTAAAGTTAGTACAACAGTTTGTTGGTTGGGCTTAAAGTAAAGTATAACAGCTTGTTGGTTGGGTTTAAAGTAAAGTACAACAGTTTGTTGGCTGGGTTTAAAGAAAAGTACAACAGGTGTTGGTTGGGTTTAAAGTAAGTACAACAGTTTGTTGGCTGGGTTTAAAGTAAAATACAACAGTGTGCTTGTTGGGTTTAAAGTAAAGTACAACAGTTTGTTGGTTGGGTTTAAAGTAAAGTACAACAGGTGTTGGTTGGGTTTAAAGTAAAGTGCAACAGTTTGTTGGTTGGGTTGAAAGTAAAGTGCAACAGTTTGTTGGTTGGGTTAGAGTAAAGTACAACAGTTTGTTGGTTGGGTTTGAAGCAAAGTGCAACAGTTTGTTGGTTGGGTTTAAAGTAAAGTACAACAGTTTGTTGGTTGGGTTTAAAGTAAAGTACAACAGTTTGTTGGTTGGGTTTAAAGTAAAGTGCAACAGCTTGTTGGTTGGGTTTAAAGTAAGTACAACAGTTTGTTGGTTGGGTTTAAAGTAAGTACAACAGTTTGTTGGTTGGGTTTAAAGTAAAGAACAACAGTTTGTTGGTTGGATTTAAAGTAAAGTACAACAGTTTGTTGGCTGGGTTTAAAGTAAAGTACAACAGTTTGTTGGTTGGATTTAAAGTAAAGTACAACAGTTTGTTGGTTGGGTTTAAAGTAAAGCACAACAGGTGTTGGTTGGGTTTAAAGTAAAGTGCAACAGTTTATTGGTTGGGTTTTTAAAAACGTACAACAGTTTGTTGGTTGGTTTTAAAGTAAAGTGCAACAGTTTGTTTTGGGGTTTACGATAAAGTTCAACATTTTGTCTGTTTGTTTATATTAAAGTAAAGTTCAATGGTTTGTTTATTTATTGGGATTAAAGTAAAGTACAAGAGCTTGTTTGTTTGTTGAGTTAATAGTCCTACCAACAGTATTTCAAACCTTAATGTAACCAACATATGAAGCAATGTTGGATCATAAATTATTTTGAACATTACTTATTTATCATTAAGTCATCAGAAAGTTAAAGACCAAGCTGGAAAAATTGGCCAGGTGTTGATGAACAAATCCTAAAACCATAAAGACATAGACTTTAGGTTTGATGATACAATTTGTAACAGGCTCCTTTTCAGATAACGGAACAAATAACGACCATTACATTTTTGTTTTTAGTTTCAAATCTGTTAGCATAAATTGTATTATAAAGGTATTTTTTTATTTCATATAAACTGCAAAGATGTTATTTTAAAAAGTACATTTCTTTGAATTGCTTGCCAAGACTTAGTCATTAGTACATTTTTGTCAAAAATGTCAAAACTTTACTTCAAACCCAATCAACAAAAGTTTTTCATTTTTGACAAAAAAATAAATATTTAGTCAAATAACACATGGTAATATAAAATTCATTTTAATTATAATTTAGATTTTTATTAAATATAAAATAAGTACAACCAAATCATTGAGTTTATACAACCAGATATGAAATTAAGCAAAAAGCAAGTGATGGCCGTATTTTTTTCATTTATCTGAAAAAGATTCAAAACTGTAACAACTAACAACGCAAATATTAGTCCAAAGACCATTTTCAGCCACTTTCCATCCTGGCAAATAAATTGACAATGCTGGCAAAGATCTCTCGCTGCTAAAGCAACAAATTAAAATCACAATCTTAAATTAGCCTACAAACCCCCAAGAAAAACTTCAAACAAATTGGAAACTGGCAACATATTCACTTCCTGATTGACAGGTCAAAACTTCTCTCATCATCATTTACGAGATGAAAAAGCCAATTAGATTTGAGACAGTAGTTTTGGGGCACATTGTGTTGGACCACTGAAGAGGAAATCTCCTCCTAGGCTTGAACAATAAAAACAAAACAAAAATAAATGCATTTGGACAATTAATTACTTTTTTTCCTCATTCAGTTATAATTTAATATGTTCCACAGATTCCACTAAGATCAATTATGGGGTCTGTTATAAATTGTGTTACATTTGCAAGCTACTTCCTAGCTGAAAATGTTGAATGAAATTTGAATTTTATGTTATGGAACTTACAAGACGAAAGTCTATGATAAATTTAATAATGTTAAACTTTTTGACTTGTAATACATTCAACAGCAAATTTCTAGTTTTGACTTGTTATAAATTCACCAGCAACTTCCTAGCTCTGACTTGTAACATATTCACCAGCAACTTCCTAGCTCTGACTTGTAATAAATTTGCCAGCTACTTCCTAGCTTTGACTTGTAAAACATTCTCCAGCTACTTGCTAGATTTGACTTGTAATAAATTTGCCAACTACATGTTCTTCCTAGCTTTGACTTGTAATACATTCCCAAGCAACTTCCTAGCCTCGACTTGTAATACAATCACAAGCAACTTCCTAGCTTTGATTTGTAACATATTCACAAGCAACTTCCTAGCTTTGACTTGTAATACATTCACAAGCAACTTCCTATCTTTGACTTGTAACATATTCACAAGCAACTTCCTATCTTTGACTTGTAACATATTCACAAACAACTTCCTAGCTTTGACTTGTAACATATTTGCAAGCAACTTCCTAGCTTTGACTTTTAATACATTCACAAGCAACTTCCTAGCTTTGACTTGTAACATATTCACAACAACTTCCTAGCTTTGACTTGTTTTGTTTGTTTATTTATTGGGTTTATCGTCCCACCAACAGTATTTCAGTTATCTGGAGACGGTGTCCACTTGAAGCAGATATAGAGCTGCCTTCACTGTGTAAAGCATGCCGTGAACACCTGGCATGATACCACACCCAGTCACATTATCCTGACACTGGACCAACCATTCGTGGAACTACCCTTATATTTGCTTGAGCGTAAGCAAGGGAGCTATACCACTACCATTTTTAACGACTTTGGTATGTTGCGGCCCAGGATCGAACTCGAGGCCTCTCGTACCTGGAGCCGACGCTCTACCGATTGCGCTACCAGGTCCAGTCTCTTTGGCTTGTTATAAATTTGTTAAGTACATCTACTTCCTACCTTTGACTTGTAATACATTCACAAGCAACTCCCAAGCTAAATTTGCCAGCTACTTCCTGGCTTTGACTTGTAATACATTCATCAGCGACTTCCTAGCTTTGACTTGAAACATATTCACAAGCAACTTCCTAGCTTTGACTTGTAACATATTTGCAAGCAACTTCCTAGCTTTGACTTGTAACATATTTGCAAGCAACTTCCTAGCTTTGACTTGTAATACATTCACAAGCAACTTCCTAGCTTTGACTTGTAATACATTCACAAACAACTTCCTAGCTTTGAATTGTAATACATTCACAAGCAACTTCCTAGATTTGACTTGTAACATATTTGCCAGCAACTTCCTAGCTTTGACTTGTAAAACATTCACAAGCAACTTCCTAGCTTTGACTTGTAATACATATACCAGCAAATCCTAAGCTGAGAAATTGCAAATCACTCTAACCACTTTTTGGTAACCCCCAGTTAGGAATTCATCTAGATTCAGTTATGAAATAAAAGAGATTGATCTTTTGTGAACTGGTGTAAACATTATCAAATTTAACCGATGAATAACAATTCATGCACCCCATTAAAACGTTTTCATTACTTCTGCTTTCAATATAAATGGAATCACATCGTAAAATTAATAAATAAATTTGACTAACTCCAATGATAATAAATAATGTTTTTGGCCTGATAATAAAAGTTTCAGACATGGCGATTTTAATCTCACTGCTTAATTTGCAGGTCATAACTGAAAATTTTAGCTATTTTAGACATTTGTATAAAATAGTGACTTTAATCTGTTTAAACCACATTTTGTACATGGAAATATTTGTTTATTGGGCTTCTATTCCACCAACAGTATTCCAGTTATCTGAAGATGGTGTCCACTTGAAGCAGATATAGTGCTGCCCTCACTGTGTTAGTATGCCATGAACACCTGGCATGATACCACACCTAGTCACATAATCCTGACACGGGGCTAACCAGTCATGGAACTACCTTTATATTTGCTTGAGCCTAAGCAAGGGAGCTATACCAGTACTCTTTTTTGATAACTTTAGCATGTTGCCGCCCCATTCAAATGCGGGACATTTCATACAAGGAGTCACACTTCTTCCTTTTGATTTTTACTAATGAGAACCATTAACTAATAGGGAAATGTCATTTAACATCATTCATTAACCTATCCTGGACATTTAACCAGTTATATGGTGGTTAACCTATCCTATATATTTAACCAGTTATATGGTGGTTAACCTTATCCTTAGACATTTAACCTGTTATACATGTATGGTGGTTAACTTATCCTTAGACATTTAACCTGTTATATCTTGATTAACTTATCCTAGACATTTAACCTGTTATATGTTGGTTAACTTATCCTTAGACATTTAACCTGTTATATGTTGGTTAACTTATCCTTAGACATTTAACCTGTTATATGTCGGTTAACTTATCCTTAGACATTTAACCTGTTATATGTTGGTTAACTTATCCTTAGACATTTAACCTGTTATATGGTGGTTAACCTATCCTAGACATTTAACCCGTTATATGGTGGTTAACCTATCCTAGACATTTAACCTGTTATATGGTGGTTAACCTATCCTAGACATTTAACCTGTTATATGGTGGTTAACCTATCCTAGACATTTAACCCGTTATATGGTGGTTAACCTATCCTAGACATTTAACCTGTTATATGGTGGTTAGAAATTCCTAAACATTTAGTTTAACCAGTTATATGCTGGCAATCCATCCTAAACATTTAGTTTAACCGGTTATATGGTACTGAGGATAAGAAACGCATTTTAACTTATATCTATTATTTTCACTTCCAAGTATCCTTTGCAAATTTCAAAAGCTACATTGTAAACATTTCCCTAAAATTCCATAAATATTAGGCAAGAATGATTAAAGATTAAGGTGCAATTTTGTAAACTGTTTACCTACATTTTGTACAATGGGACAAAGTTAACCGGTTCACTATTCCCATATCCCCAACCTAAACCATCACATGTGGATTTTAACCATTTATCTTTAGATTTATTTATTTATCTATGGCAAGCATTTTCTGGATACATATATTTAACAGTTTGGATTTTATTATATCTCAAAGCAGTTTTAATTTATATTAAATCTAAATTTTGTTCATTACTATTAAAATGTGTCATAACACTTTAGATAAGCTTATGCAAGTATTAAAAACTTATATTATGTGTAGAACAGAGAATCATATGTTTGGCTTATTTAAATTGAATCTATGCACGTTTTATCTACTGCAGAGCTTTATACATCACCAAGCATTGATACTTAATTAACTTTAAAGGTGGTATCTGACAGTTTGGCAATATCAAATACAAGTAACATATCGAACCACAGCTTTAGGAAATTTGAGCATAATTTTTGTATAAGCCCATACTTTTATCTTAAGAAATACAATTTTGAACACTAACGGAATTGCTAGAAGTAATTGCTAAAAACTCACTCTGAATGTGTATTCTTTACAACTCTGTGAAAATCTGGATAGATGACTATATAACAGTATCTCAAAAGTAAGTGGTCACATGGTTTTCTTAGTTTAAAAATAGCTAACTGTGCAGCATGGCTCAGATAGGAAATACATGATAGCAATGAGGACTGGTGATTTATGCTTCACTGTTCACAAAGATCTAGGACATCAATGAACAGTATTTTGCAGGACTTTTTCAGGTAACAATGACCTATTTGGTTGATTGAAAACAGAAATCTTGGTCCAAATTGTTGGATACCACCTTTAACAAATTATCTACTGATTCTATACAAATTTTATCTACTGAAGAGTTTTATGCCTCAGTAATTTTTGATTCGTTAATTAACTTTAATAAATATCAATTACATCTATGCAAATTTTGGATAATGAAGTAGTTAAAACCTAACATTGAGGATTTGACACAAGTTGTCATTTATTACAAACTTTTATTAAATGACTTTAGGAAAAGAGATAGTAAGCGAATCAATGGCAAGCTTACCATTATTTTACCTGGACAAGTTTTAGAACTGTTTGTGTAAAATGACACTCGTAGTCTTTTTATCACATGATTATTTATTGCTAATATGTGATTTTATGAAATTTTAACAACAATACTTGGTGAAATAGTGGTGGCGGTAATCTGCATTATGATGATGTCATCAATCCAAAAGCTGTATTACACTAGTGTGATATAACAAAATATGTAATGGGTGTACTGAATGGAAAACAATGGGTATCATGTGATAAATAACTTTATTTGATAAATATCAATTAATTTTGTGTTCCAAAGAGACTTTTTAACTAAATATCAATTAATTTTGTGTTCCAAAGAGACTTTTTAACTGTTTGATACTGTCCTGTTCTGGGTGGTACATTAAACAAAACTGAAGTTTTTTTTAGAAATGCATTTTGCTAAAATTCAAGTGCGGTACACATTATAAAGTGCAACTATGTTCCACTATAACGCAACTCTTAATAAAGTTTTAATGGAACTTTTGGAAGAAGTTTCCATTTTGTGTTACAATAAGACTTTGCTTGATACTGACATGTAAATTAAATTAAAATTCTATTTAGAAACATTGTTTTAATAAAACTCTGTAATGTGGTAATGTCAGGAAATATCTGTTCCAAGTGAAAAATTCATAAAATTGTTTAGTTATGGCTAAATGTATGTTTAAATCTTGCATTAAAGCTAGTAACTGACAGTTTGGACCATTTTATGTCTCATGCAAGCAAATAATTCATTGATACCTGAAAAGATTTATCAAAGTATTTAATGCATTGTGAGATGGTTTGTACTGTCATCAACTGAGGTACATCTTTAGCTGAAATACCAATTGTGAGATGATTTATACTGTCAACAACTGAGGTACATCTTTAGTTGAAATATCAATTGTGAGATGGTTTGTACTGTCAACAAATGAGGTCCATCTTTAGCATAAATACCAATTGTGAGATGGTTTGTACTGTCATCAACTGAGGTACATCTTTAGCTGAAATACCAATTGTGAGATGGTTTGTACTGTCAACAAATGAGGTCCATCTTTAGCATAAATACCAATTGTGAGATGGTTTGTACTGTCAACAACTGAGGTACATCTTTAGCTGACATACCAGTTGTGAGATGATTTGTACTGTCAACAACTGAGGTACATCTTTAGTTGAAATACCAATTGTGAGATGATTTGTACTGTCAACAACTGAGGTACATCTTTAGCTGAAATACCAATTGTGAGATGATTTGTACTGTCAACATCTGAGGTACATCTATAGCTGAAATACCAATTGTGAGATGATTTGTACTGTCAACAACTGAGGTCCATCTATAGCTGAAATACCAATTGTGAGATGATTTGTACTGTCAACAACTGAGGTACATGTAATGTTATAAACTACCTTTACTTAACCAAAAGTAGAAGTCTATGCAGGAATTATGCTTAAATAGGGGTAAGATGTTGTTAAATATATTTTAAATAGACAAACTGATAGATTCCATGTTCTTGAACAGCTAAAAAATAACAAATATTTTTTAACTATTGCCATTTCTCCCGAGCGATAAATTATGATTAACATAGTGATGGCCAGCTACAAATGCCCGCGTAGAACCATAGGCTCACTGCAGATCATCTGGAAGACTTTCCCACATTAAGTCCTTCACCCCAAATAAGACTTGAACCCATGCAGTGGGAGGATAAGCGGTCAGAGGAGTTAAAAATGGGTGACTCTACCCCCACAACACTGGCGCCCCCAGTTTCCCAGAGAGATAAAAAACAACAGAGAAAAATGAAGACAACTTGGTTTGTAGCTCACATTCATTCACACATTCTCCACTGTCAGAAATGAAAGAATGAAGATCATGAAAATTGTCTTTTGTGATCATTTTGCTAATATACTTTAACCCACCATCTCTGTTAATATCGGTTGATATAACGCGTGTGATAAAGATAAGCTTTATCAACCGATATTCGCGCACCTGCTCTAAGCCGGACGACTTTTTTGACGAAACGATCAGGAGTGTTTACGAGAACGAAACTCATTTATCCCATAATTATGCTTGTGGTCACCCCAAAAATGTCCATAATATAAATATTGGTTAAATAGAGCAAAATTAAAAAAAAAAAAAGGGCCATGATGGCCCTTAATCGCTCACCTTAATCTCTGTCCTGCAGGATTGAAAATTTTAGTAGCAGCGTCTTAACCGACTGAGCTAACTGGACAGTTCCTCGCAATCTTCCAAAGTTTTATTTAATAATGATATAGAAAAGTTGAAAACAAAAAAAAAATCTATCAAAAAATTGAACATGTATTACAGGATCAGAAAAATGAAACATGTATTACAGGAACATGACTAAAATTGTTTAGTAATAGTAATAAAATCAATAAAAGTACGAATTTGTAATTTGCAAAAATAAAAACAACTGTCGAAATGTCAGATCATGCGAGTCCCCGTTGTTTTGATGTTATTTAGTGTGAATTGAAAAAATGTGATGAAGAATTGTGCAAAAACCTAAGCAGTGTTGAAGAGATGAGCTACGAGGATTTCGAGGCAAAATCTGGCTTTAATCCGAACATTTTTGAGAAGGAAATTGATCTTGAATCTGTGGTGACTGTCTCAGATTGCAATCATCTGCCTAATCTTAGGACAGACCCTGATGATAAAATGTCGATATGATGAACATTAAAATGGTTTCGATAGAGCTCCATCTTTAGTCAAACCAAATACAGCTGACTGCACAGATCTGGACAAATATGCTAAAAAATCACAGTTTCTAGACGTTAACATGAACACCAACCCACCACCTCCAATCCCAACATTTCTTCAAATTTCGCAAGTCACCCTGTCAAAAACACAACTATCTTCGAAATTTTAAAGCACTATATTCAATCTTCATAATTTCAATGTCATCAACAATTAAAATCCATAAGCTACTGTTTGTTACATCCACAAACACACACAAACCTCTAATGTAATTCGCGTTTCTTAATGCCAAGTGCGTAGCAACTTTAATGTTACACAGCCTTGTCATTACACACTACATGTATAACTTTACACGGGGGTGTGATTTTTTTTTTTTTTTTTTTCTAACCATTATTCTGAGTCATTGTAATCAATAAAATTACAACATTATGTATAGCGCAAATAAAATAAAAGAAATAACATGTTTATTGTCTTATTTTTTTATTGTAAAATATAACGTTTTCTTATAGCCGAATTACTCTATTGCTCGCGCATGAATTTCGTGTATTGCATTGGAAAGTCAGATCATGTAAGGTAGGAGCAGTAGCGGTAAATTTAAATGTTTTCCTTTGAAAAGCTGTTGATGGTGGGTAAAAAGAATACCAGGTTAGTGTTGATAAGCCTCGTGCTTTCTGATTTTCTTAGCCTCGCATGATAACATTTATCTATATCAAAACTAACATGGTATTCTCTATATGTGTGCTGTTCAGATTTTCAGACCAAAGTTCTTTAATTCTGAAAAAACAACAAAGATGGGATATTTTTATTTACACTGTTTGATAGAAAAACCTTCCGAAAGTATGAGGCTGGAGCGCTCCACAAAACAGGTTTAAGCACCCCAGTCGTTCCTTTTGCTGACTGACCATTCAAAGGCGGTAACTACTGGCTTGTCTTTTTGTGTGTTATGTCTCGTCTCTGTGTTATTGTCACATTTACATTTACCCTGTTTGACCTTGTCTAGAGGTAGTTTAGATTTAAATATCTGTGAGAATTCTTAGAGGACCTTTTCTTATTTATCTATTCACTAAGATTTTGCAGGATGATCATTCCAAGGCAGTAACTGTTGAGTTTGCTCAGTTTTCTACAAAGTCTCGTCACAGATTTGATTCAACGTTTACATTTGACTGCCATATGAGAACATTGTCCTGTGCCTTTGCAAATATTAATATATGCTGCAATACTCAAAGGACCTTGCCTGACTGTCTTATAATTGGTTTATAGTTTTGTCCCAATCTTTGTTCTGGGTTTAGATCTAATGAAAAACGTGTATCAAATAGCAAAATTTGTGGCTGTAATAACTGTAACTTCCAAGTGTAATAACTGCAACTTGTAACTCAAAGGCTTCAGGCTTATATTATTTTCTCATTGTTCACTTAAGACTCTAGAAAAAGGAGAGAGATTACAAGATGTCAGTGACTGAGAGAGCTTAAATCTAAATGATAACATCTAAATGACAGGCCAACAAGAGTTATGTCTGTTCGCTGTTGCATAAGGATAAAATTTGAAATCGATTGACATTTTGTACCCAATGAACATGTTGTGGTAAAGATACTCTATAGTTTATAACTCATAAAAAAAGACAGAACAGATCACCATAAGAAATTAGCAAATGTATTTTGATAAGTCATTAATTGTGCAATCAAATTTTGGTTTACCAAGTATATGTATTATGTAACTAATTTAGTCAAATTATGGTAAAGGTAATCTAGTTTATAATTTTATTGTTTATTGGGTTAATCATCCCACAGTATTTCAATTATCTGCAGACAGTGTCCACTTGAAGCAGAAATAGTACTGCCTTCACTGTGTGTAGGTTGCCGCAAACACCTGGCATGATACCACACCCAGTCACATTGTTCTGACACCAGGCCAACCAATCATAGAACTGCCCTAATAATTGCTTGAGCGTTTGCAAGGGAGCTACCATTTTAATGACTATGGTATGTCGCGGCCAGGGATCGAACCCGCGGCCTTGTATACCAGGAGCTGATGCTCTACTGATTGCGATACCTTGTCCAGTTAGTTTATAATTTATATAAAAAAATTCAACGGAAGAAATTGGCTTAGATATTTTCATCAGTCATTGTTTGAGCAAATCAAAATATTTGGTTTACAATGGGCATGTTTTATGCAACTATTTTAGTAATTAAACATAATCAACTGACTGAAATATCCTAAATCATATTATATGCAATCCAATACATCATACCTATACATTATTAAATACTATTATTGTTATAAGATGTTTTTTGTGATGTGTTCAGATTTATTGTGCTAAATTGCCATGCTTCTGCTGTTAGCACAGATACAGACCTCCAGCAAGAATAAAATAAACCTCAGTTACTGGCAATTTCAATTTGTGACATTTGAATGATCAATTATATTACTGATGATCAATTATGTTGATGAATTTCAATTATACGTGATTATCAGGTAATCTCTATGAGATATAAAGCATAATTATAATGTTCATTAACATGCCAGCAAAGAACAGAGAAAACAATAAAGTTCTATTAAACTATCCAAAAAAGTTGGTATATCAACCTTAGTGTTTTAAAATGTAAAAATTGTAAAAAATAATTAGGGCCAAGACAAATATGGCACAAGTAGCAATTTACAAGGAATGACATTTTTTTATCTCTAGTGATTGAACTTGTAAATGTAATGTAAAACACACATTCAGCATACAAGTGAACTCTTCCAATTTTGAACGGCGACTCCCACTCTTAAGGTTCACAATTATTTGACAATGAGAGTGTTTTTTCACATTTTCAGGAATCTCCCTACTTTGAAACAGGTAACTTCCTTCCTCATTTAAAAGAAATAACAAATCTCCCACTTTGCAAGTGAAAATCTCCCACTTTGGCCACAAAGTTCACGTGTATGCTTCAGTTCAAATGTATGTCTGTACAATGGTTGAGTTAAATTCATTTTATCATTTAAGTAAATAAGGTGAAAACTAGGACTAAGGTAGGAATGGGATGAACATATGTATATATGTTTGTTTTGTTTTATTGGGATTATAGTCCAATTAACAGTATTTCAGTCACCTGGAAATGGTGTAAAAATAATATATTTTATAATTTGATTGTTTGCTTGTTTATTGGGTTTAATAAATTAATAAACACCTGGCATGATACCACACCCAGTCAAATTAACCTGACACCAGGCCAACCAGTCTGGCAACTACCTTTATATTTGCTTGAGTGTTAGCAAGGGAGCCACATTGTATACCACTACCATTTTTAAAAACTTTGGTATGTCGCAACCCTGGATTGAACACTGGACCTACAGTACCTAGAGCCGACATATGTATGCATGGCGGGACAGTGAAACTGTCATATACTGCCATTTGGAGCACAAAAAAAAAACTATACCTGTGCATTTTCTTAACAGAATTACTTGTATGATGTTCTTTTTTCTTAACAGAATTACTTGTATGATATTCTTGTTTTTTTATTATTCACTGTTCATTATTTTGAAAAATATATTCAATCACAAACAACACAAAAGTTAACAGATTCAGAACTTACTGTTGACTGTCAAACACCAGTTATTGGCCCACACCAGTACAATGAACTTACCTGAAAAGAGAACAAAATAAAACATAATCAAAACACAACATCATTAAGATCTACCAGACTATACATGCTTGAAAGCCTCACAGAAAAATAGCCTTGTTTGTTCATACATTTTTTTGCATTAAATGCTGCTGTCGTGTCATTTCACAAATGCAGCATGTAACATCAAAAGCATTTTCATGTTTTGCTTCTATAAAGAACAACTTGAAGTTCTTCAAAATCAATACAACAGACTGAACCGTTATCTATGTGGAACAAGATAGGTAAAGAACTAAACATTTATTTTATTATCAAAATCAAAAGAAAGAATCCGGAGTTGTCAATAAAGTAATAAACCTACTTTATATAGATGAAGACAGCTGCCTACCTAACAATTTAAGACTATTCATGACTACAAATAAGTACTTCTTCACATTTTCAAGATTTGACATGAAACAATAGGCTGTGTCACAGATTAAAAAATCCAGTGGTACACCAAAGTCATCATGTGTCAACATTAGAGCCCACAGGAAATATTCCATTATCAAAGAATTGATATACAGTTACTTGGCTAGAAAAAAATTGTTCTCAGTAATACATGCATGAAGCCTTTGATTAACTCTAAAATGGCATGGAAATTCAGCCAATGAAATTATTACAATTTTGTAAACAACAGGCATTGCAGATTAATGCGGCCATCTTGAGATTGATAAAAAAAAGTTTTTAACTTCAATCGGACAGTAGCGTGGATATTACATGCATTTTTATTGGATTGCTAGTTGCTTTCAATATTCAAGAAAACAAACTTTTACCAGACAGATTAATATCCAGTGCTAGCAGGGCCTTTAATAATGAGATCCTTGTTACTAGTGCTAGCAGTGCTGTCAATAATGAGATCCTTGTTACTAGTGCTAGCAGTGCTTTCAATAATGAGATCCTTGTTACAAGTGCTAGCAGTGCTCTCAATGAGATCCTTGTTACTAGTGCTAGCAGTGCTCTCAATAATAACATCCTTGTTACTAGTGCTAGCAGTGCTCTCAATAATAACATCCTTGTTACTAGTGCTAGCAGTGCTCTCAATAATGTGATCCTTGTTACAAGTGCTAGCAGTGCTCTAAATAATGAGATCCTTGTTACTAGTGCTACCAGTGCTCTCAATAATGAGATCCTTGTTACTAGTGCTAGCAGTGCTTTCAATAATGAGATTCTTGTTACTAGTGCTAGCAGTGCTTTCAATAATGAGATTCTTGTTACTAGTGCTGGCAGTGCTCTCAATAATGAGATCCTTGTTACTAGTGCTAGCAGTGCTTTCAATGGTAACATCCTTGTTACAAGTGCTAGCAGTGCTCTAAATAATGAGATCCTTGTTACTAGTGCTACCAGTGCTCTCAATAATGAGATCCTTGTTACTAGTGCTAGCAGTGCTCTCAATAATGTGATCCTTGTTACAAGTGCTAGCAGTGCTCTAAATAATGAGATCCTTGTTACTAGTGCTACCAGTGCTCTCAATAATGAGATCCTTGTTACTAGTGCTAGCAGTGCTTTCAATAATGAGATTCTTGTTACTAGTGCTACCAGTGCTCTCAATAATGAGATCCTTGTTACTAGTGCTAGCAGTGCTTTCAATAATGAGATTCTTGTTACTAGTGCTGGCAGTGCTCTCAATAATGAGATCCTTGTTACTAGTGCTAGCAGTGCTTTCAATGGTAACATCCTTGTTACTAGTGCTAGCAGTGCTTTCAATAATAACATCTTTGATACTAGTGCTAGCAGTGCTTTCAATAATGAGATCCTTGTTACTAGTGCTAGCAGTGCTCTCAATAATGAGATCCTTGTCACTTGTGCTAGGAGTGCTTTCAATAATGAGATCCTTGTTACTAGTGCTAGCAGTGTTTTCAATAATGAGATCCTTATTACTATTGCTAGAAGTGCTTTCAATAATGAGATCCTTGTTACTAGTGCTAGCAGTGTTTTCAATAATGAGATCCTTGTTACTGGTGCTAGCAGTGCTTTCAACAATAAAATCATTGTTACTAGTGCTAGCAGTGCTCTCAATAATGAGATCCTTGTTACAAGTGCTAGCAGTGCTCTCAATAATGAGATCCTTGTTAATAGTGCTAGCAGTGCTCTCAAAAATAGCATCCTTGTTACTAGTGCTAGGAGTGCTCTCAATAATGAGATCCTTGTTACAAGTGCTAGCAGTGCTTTCAATAATGAGATCCTTGTGACTAGTGCTAGCAGTGCTCTCAATAATAAGATCCTTGTTAATAGTGCTAGCAGTGCTCTCAAAAATAGCATCCTTGTTACTAGTGCTAGGAGTGCTCTCAATAATGAGATCCTTGTTACTAGTGCTAGCAGTACTTTCAATAATGAGATCCTTGCTACTAGTGCTAGCAGTGCTCTCAATAATGAGATCCTTGTTAATAGTGCTAGCAGTGCTCTCAAAAATAGCATCCTTGTTACTAGTGCTAGGAGTGCTCTCAATAATGAGATCCTTGTTACAAGTGCTAGCAGTGCTTTCAATAATGAGATCCTTGTTACTAGTGCTAGCAGTGCTCTCAATAATGAGATCCTTGTAACTAGTGCTAGCAGTGCTCTCAATAATGTGATCCTTGTTACAAGTGCTAGCAGTGCTCTCAATAATAACATCTTTGTTACTAGTGCTAGCAGTGCTCTCAATAATGAGATCCTTGTTACTAGTGCTAGCAGTGCTCTCAATAATGAGATCCTTGTTACTAGTGCTAGCAGTGCTCTCAATAATGAGATCCTTGTTACTAGTGCTAGCAGTGCTCTCAATAATGTGATCCTTGTTACAAGTGCTAGCAGTGCTCTCACTAATGAGATCCTTGTTACTAGTGCTAGCAGTGCTCTCAATAATGAGATCCTTGTTACTAGTGCTAGCAGTGTGTTTGATAACAAGTTCCTAGTAACTAGTACTAGCAGTGTGTTTGATAACAAGTTCCTTGTGCTAGCAGTTTGTTTTATAACAAGTTCGTAGTTCCTAGTGCTAGCAGTGTGTTTGATAACAAGTTCCTAGTGCTAGCAGTATGTTTGATAACAAGTTCGTAGTTACAAGTGCTAGCAGTGTGTTTGATAACAAGTTCCTAGTGCTAGCAGTATGTTTTATAACAAGTTCCTAGTGCTGGCAGTGTGTTTGATAACAAGTTCCTAGTGCTAGCAGTGTGTTTGATAACAAGTTCCTGGTGCTAGCAGTGTGTTTGATAACAAGTTCCTAGTTACTAGTACTAGCAGTGTGTTTGATAACCAGACATGATATTTCCTGATTTCCCTGCGAGACTCCTGATATCAAGGGTCTGTCTCACGCCTCACACATCAATTCTACCGCTTTAATGTTGCCAATAATCTCACTCCTCCTAACTTCTTTCTCTAGCATTTTCTTACACTTGTTGCTGCCATTGGCGACGCGCTGGAGCAATGCTGAAAAATTGTGCACATGCGAGCGGAAGTCCTCGGACATTCTCGTTCTAGCTAGAGAATGTTTGAGCGAAAATGGGTGAGGTGTTCCGAATTTCGGAAGTTCTGCGATTTACGCGTTCTCAACATACTGATCCAAATTCGGTTAATTATATTTATTTGTATTTGTTCTTTGTTTGTAACTTCCACGCAAACGAGGTATTTTTACTTTAAATTTGTAAACATTAACATAATCTGACGGTTATACTTGTTATACTTGTTATATAAGACATGCTTGTCCTTTTTTTAGGATTGTACATATAAGTAGCCTTATATACCAGAATTGAATTATTCCAGTGATTTTAATGTTTACTTAATAATTATAAATCAATAATCTCTAAATTTCTAATAAATATTATTTTTTCATTGTTGCGTCGCCCTTTGATGCTCCGCATCAATGCTTTTCTTGTATGTTAATCTGTAAGCTTCTATTGCAGAGTGTTGATTTAAGGGTGAGTGGTGTTTAGAAATGCACAGATTGTGTGTATGAGCTTCATGTCCTCAATATTTTAGTTCAACCAGGTTTTTAGGCTTTGTTTCACATAATTAATTTTTTTAGGCATTTGGTAGTCAAGAAATATTTATTATTGTTTTCTTTTATAGACAATCAAATTATTTAAATATAAGCAGATACTCTACATGATTACTTGTAAGTACATTTTCTTTTATATGTTTGATTTATTTGTAATATTGATGCATTGTTTGAATTGTAAATGTATTTGAATTATGGTTAATACACAGTGACCAATTATGATCCTGATAGCGAAGTCCAGCAATTGGTGGTGGAAGACCTCAGACAAATGTCTGGATAGAACCACTGGTGCACTGCAACTCAGCTGGAGGACCTTCCCACATTAAGGCCTTAGGCCTGACCGGGACTCGAACCCACAGGGTGAGAGGCTAAACAGTCAGAGGAGTCACAAATCTGTGACTACCACTACACCACGGGTGCGCCTCAAGAAAAGAAAAGAACTCAAACTTATCACTCATTATTTCTAATTATTTTGCCTGGTTAAGTTCTAAGTTCTATCAAACTACCTAACCATGAGGGTTTATGCAAATCTGTAAGTTTAGTTGCCATGGTTACACAAGTAACTGAGGTTCTAGATTTACAGTTCTCACATAGAGCAATGAGTATAGTCCATAGTTACCAAAAGCTAGGTCTTGTGCTTTCCTTTAAGATTTTCACACTATTCCTATATAACCATTTATGGAAAATGCCTCTTACGAAGCAAATGAAATTGCAGCTTATGAAGGTCCATGACATTCCCCATATTGTCCGTGAAATATTCTCAACACTGCCTGATAAAAACCAATATTATTTCTTATGACCAACTTCACCAGCCCAGCAATTACCCTGCCCAATGTAAACGTTTGTTAATGTCCAAACTATGGATCATTACTCGAAGACTTTCCGGACAAAAGTGAATGGGGCATGCTGGGAAATCTTAAAATAATCCCGTACTCAGCAGTGTCTGTCTGTAAGTAGCAATCTTGTGAAGGCAGCCCACTGATTAAGTCTAGGACAATGGCCAGAGTAACATGCATGCATTTATAAGTCTCCTGGTTTTTTTTTATGGATTAGAACCAAGATGTAGAGGATCACACTATACCAATCTTACCAAAGGTTTTCCATGGAAATGAGGAAAATATTTATCATTCTCTGCAAGTGTTCTTTTCTATGGATTCAGAAACTTTTACAATTCTCTGCATGCTTTCTTTGACTTCAGAAACTTTTATAATTCTCTATTCATGTAAGCTTTTTATGGATTCAGAAACTTTTATAATTCTCTGCAAGCTTTCTATGGCTTCAGAAACTTATATAATTCCATGTAAGCTTTCTATGGATTCAGAAATTTTTATAATTCTCCACAAGCTTTCTATGGATTCAGAAATTTTTATAATTCTCCACAAGCTTTCTATGGATTCAAAAACTTTTATAATTCACTGTAAGCTTTCTATGGATTCAGAAACTTGAAATTTTTATAATTCTCTGCAAGCTTTCTATGGATTCAGAAACTTTTATAATTCACTGTAAGCTTTCTATGGATTCAGAAACTTTTATAATTCAGAAACTTATAACTCTAAAAACATAATGATTATAAGTAGTAAGTTTCCTCATTCCTGGCTGATCATGATAGCAGCAATAAGCTCAGAAGTGCTATATTACACTTTAACATATTCTTTCCTATGTCCAACCAACAATTACCCTGCCCAAAGTAAGTGTTTATTGATGTCCCAACCTGGGATGATTTCTCGCAGATTGTCCGACAAAGGTGAATGGTGCATGCTGGGAAATCTTAAAATAATCCTGTACTCTATACCGTCTGTCTGTAGGTAGTAATCTTGTGAAGGCAGCCCACTGATTAAGTCTGTCTCAGATGTCTCGAACAATAGCCACATTAACATAGGTACAAACATTTTATTAATTCTTTTTTTTATTTTTTTGGCTAAGGACAAGAGGGAAACAGTTGTTGTTTTTTCTGCATTATTTCTTTCATGAAGTCTTTTTTATTCTTTTGGCTAAGGATAAGAAAAAAACCCAGTTTTTTTACTGCATTATTTCTTTTTGTAATGATTACAATTCAAGATTAAAGCAGCCATGTTTCCAGAATATTTGAAGCTGTCAAGTTGGGACAATTTCTCTTTAAATTATGTCTAAGCCGTTAAGAACTGCATGTAAGGTAGGAGCTTAGGAAAACATCCCCCACTTACACACATGCTTGCCGTTCTTAAATCTGTCTTTTATATCAACCTCAGAAATATGGTTTAACTGTATCAATTTTCATCTGATCTTAATGAAAAACAGCATATACAAAATGTACCTAGGGTGTGTATGATTATTATAAAGTTTCAACAAAACTAGCAGAAGAATCCCAGACAAAATTGTGTCCAGATTGACAAATGGACAGACAGACAATTCTAGTATGCCAACCTTCAGAAAGTTTGTTGTGGTGGGTGGGTTATATCCTAAACAACTCTAGTATAGCATGGCCACAATAAATTGGAAACCATTACTTTTCAAGAATGAAATCGTCTAGTCTTGGAGATTTTATGGTCTTGTATAAACAAATGCATGGATATTGTGGACTAAAGCAGTTTCTTCGACCAGTTTGTTTGTTTTATTGTTGGATTTATTGTCCCACCAATAGTATTTCAGTTATCTTGAGACAGTGTACACTTGAAGCAGAAATAGTGCTTCCTTCACTGTGTATAGCAAGATGTGAACACCTGGCATATTTATTGTTTGTTGGGTTTATCATCCCACCAACAGTATTTCAGTTATCAGGAGACAGTGTCCACTTGAAGCAGAAATAGTGCTAGCTTCACTGTGTAAAGCATGCCATGAACACCTGGCATGATGCCACACCCAGTCACATTAACCTGACACCGGGCCAACCAGTCGTGGAATTACCTTAATGTTTGCTACGGAGCTATATCACTACCAATTTTTACCACTTTGGTATGTCGAGGCCAGGGTTCAAACCCGGAGCCTCGGGTACCTACCGATTGCACTACCAGGTCCGGTATGACCAGTTTGTAAACCATTAGCCATTATGAAAACATGCAAATATGCCTAAGTGCTCTGTTAATGTTGCCAAACTGCACTTGGAAGCTCCTATGTCACTCTAATGAAGAAGTCCAGATAGAGACCATAGTAACATACACTGAATACTCTAGATTTTACCTATATTATGGGATGGGATGGAAATTTACTGGCATTTTGGCTGATACTGCAGCAACATTTCTATCATTATAGCACAGGGGCACTTATGAGGTGCCCAGGGACTGAACCTGAACCCAACCGGTCCGTTATACTGACACAGACAAGTCAGGCGGAATGCTGTCCCCTTAGCCCCGACTGTAAGGAGGGAAGCCTGCACTACTAACTATAAGCCTTCTGTTTGACCCGGCAGGGGTTTAAACCCACAACCTCCCAATCCGCAAGCTGATGCTCTATATTATGGATGAAAGGAGATCAGAATGACCAGGATTCTACATTAAAGGTGGTATCAGAAAGTTTGCCTATCCAATGCATGCAACACTGTTTTGGGAGAATTTAGGTATAATTTCTATGTAAACTCATACTTAATTCCAAGAAAAGATGATTTATGAACACTATCTCTACTGTAAGACAATATAAAAATGAAATCGCCAGTTATAAATGTTCATTTTTTCCAAATCTACAAACAAAAGCACAATGGTGAGGTCCGCTAAAAATAGTTGATTAATGTCGGAGCAAATTACCGGGATATGATACAGCTTAACCTCAGAAGCAAGTAATCACATAGTTTTCTTGTTGTAAAAATATCTAACTGTGCAGTGTGCCTCAGATGGGAAATATATTTGAAACTGCAAATATCTAACTGTTCAGTGTGCCTCAGATGGGAAATATATCTGAAACTGCATGTAAGGTCCATGCTTTAGAGGATGACATTGAAGCTTCCTTCAATCGATTAACTACTTAATTCTGTCACAATTTAACTAATGCGGACACTCCTCACTGTGTTTTCACACCTCTGCAGTTGACCACAACTCCCCTACTCATAATTTTGATTCATGTTACATTGTAATCATACTTGTAAACTTTTTCTGAGGCCAAAGTGGGAGATTTTCACTTGCAAAGTGGAAGATTTGTTATTTTCATATAAACAAAGAAGGAAGTAATCTGTTCCCAAATAGGAAGATTTCTAAATGATTAAAACACAATAATTTATACTTGAGATTTTATAAACAATCACTAGATATAAAATTATACAAGACTGTATCAACAGAACAATGTACTAGAGTTCATATAATTTTAGCACATCAACAATTGTTTGTTTATTGGGTTTATCTTCTCACCGACAGTATTATCCCTGTTAGTATAATTTTTCACCCCCAAGAATAATTGGCTCTGTTAACTGTCACTGTCTGAAGTGTGTGACACACTTGACTCCAATCCCAGACTGGTTCTGTGATAATGAAGCCACAAACAAACATTTGTTGGCACTTAACAAGCCTAGATTGTCAACCAGTCTGTCATTATCAAAGAATCAGGAGGGGACTGGGAGGAAATGGTAGAGTTTTCTCACGTTTATACAGAAAATAAGTGGAGTTTTCTGCAGAGCCACACCATAATGACTGCGTTTTGAAAGGTACTAGCAAAAAACAACAACATTGTGATGGAAAGTCATGATAGTCAATCCTATACATGGGTACATAATTATAAAACCCCAGTCACTTACAATATAAGTTCACCAGCCATGCTTGCCCTTAAATCACTCATCTGAGGACATTGTAAGTACGGCCTCTGGGGTGATTACATGTACATTTTCTGGGATTTGACCTAGTAACCTACTCTTTGACCCCACATGACCCAGTTCCAAAAGCATCAAAGATTTCATGTAGGCAAACATTCTGACCAAGTTAAGTGAAGATTGGGTCATAAATGTAGCCTCTAGCATGTTTGCAAGATATTTCTATGATCTGACCTAGTGACCTATTTTTTGACCCAGTCATGAATTCATCAAGGATTTATAAGAGGCAAGCATCCTGAAGTTTCATAAGGTTAAGTAAAAAGTGAGAGAAAGTCACCTTTGTATGACTATCAATTCCTTACATAGTTGCATTTTATAAAAAAATAAGGAACTGAAGCCCAGAATGAATCTGCAGTATCTATCTAATATGTCAGGTTAAGCAAATAATCTTTGCCAATTATGTATCTTCCATTTTATTTCAATCAACCTCTCTAGGTGAAGATCTTCTCAACCCTATAATAATTGAACTAAAGACTTAAGAAACTATATTAAGAAAATCTTAAGCCATTTACCTATTGTATACCGGGCCCCGTCAAGTCGAACAACACATTTTTTCCGACACGGTGCCTCATCAACACAATTATCCCTGAATACCGGATCACGTTGATCATCATGCTCATCTTCATCCATAAATAGTAACTCCTCACGCGTACACATATCCTCATCTTGCATACACATATCCTCATTTTGAATAAACTCCTCATGTGATTCCATGGTGACCATTTTATCCACTGAAAACTGTGTAGCGACAGAATTTGCATAAATACATTTGGCAACCAGCACAGATGTACACCAAACTTAATTTGTTCTCACGGTCATTTATTCCACTGTAATTGGGCTTTTGTCCAGCCACAAAAGAATCTTTTAGTGGTTGCTAATTACATTTTCTAGATCTCCTATTGATATACCGAACATATTTCGTTTCCAAATTTTAAAAATATGCTGCAATTAGGGGCCTATATGATTTTTTAATATGAATAATTTATTCCAGTTTGGCAACATTTAATTCCTCAGCTTGAAGTTTTGCACATAAAGATAAACTTGTCATTTACATATCTACAATTTACATTCCACATGGGGTTTATGCATCCAAAGAACTTTGCATTATAATCAAAATATTATATATTATTTACTTATTTGGTTAATGCTTTAGTCATCCTGTAATCCACAAAATACATGCACTTCAATGACATTCAACCAAACCATTTTAACATTCTTCTCAATTGAATATAATTTACAACACTTAATTAATTTAATGCAAATTTTCCAATTCCGAATTTCACTCAAATAATTCCATTTGCATTTTTAACACAGTTGCATGGTTCCATTTCTGGAGAGACAACAACTATTCTATTAATATATAGTAAATCAGGTTTGTCTTTTTTATACATTAAACTGTATATATTACAAGCAAGTTGCCATTTGCCTGCATCTGCGACTTTTATTTCCAATTTTTTCTAAACAGCATTAAAGGCTTTAAAAAATTATCAGAAGAAATAATGGATTTATCTGAGCAGCAAAATCACTAGGAGTTAGTTTATTCTTGCTACAAGTTGTTGAACTTCTTGCACTGACTTGTGTTGTAATATACTGATTTATTTGTCAAGGAAGAGAAAACAACATGACAAAATAATAGTATTAAGCGACGCTGTGATATTTATCTGTTTTTTATATTTGCACGTCCTTTAGCTCTGATGATATTTATCTTCTTTTACATTTGCAGTGACAAAGTTATGGTCCTTATGGTGAGAATCAACTACTGCGATGAAGAAATACTTCTGTCAAATGTCTGGGTAGAACCACTGACACTCAGCAGGTCAGCTGGAAAGTATTCCCACATAAAGTTCTTAGCATTGACGGGGTATCGAACCCTTGTGGCGAGAGGCCAAGCAGTCAGAAGGGGCACAGGTCTGTGACTCAGCAATATATTTTGCATGTAAGATACTTAATTAGCATTTTAACGATAGGTAGTGAGCACACACAGTAGCACAGAATGACAACAAGAAATGCAACAATATCACCATATCAATGTATAAAAAGTTCAATATCTGAATATCTAGAAATCAGCTAAATTTGAAATATGAACCCAAACGTAAGCAGAATAACAACAAGAAATGCAACAAAATTCCCATATCAATATATACACAATGCAAAATCTGACTTCCAGAATTCAGCTTCATTTTGAAGCCAAAAGATATCTTGACACTGTATTGAAAAGAAATTATACGATACAAGTTCGAGGATCACACAAAATTAAAAGGAAAAATGTAATCATGCAAACTAACAACAAACAGTTTTTACTAAAAAACAACAACAACAAAAAACATAAAACGGTACCCAACCCCCGCAAACAACAGGCCCCAGATGCAGGAATATTTCTCAGTTTGCTTAAGCACAAGTTTCTACTAAGAATATGTCTTAATGGCACATAATGCTGCATTTCTTTTTTGAAAAGATCATAATCTTGGTTTGGTTAAAAATAATGTCAGGAGTAGCAAGGACACAGCTTTTTTGTGCATACTAAAAAATAATAATAAAGTAACACCACACAATGTATTTTTTGTATTTTGAAATTACACCATATTTGCGAAGTTTCATAATTAAAAACTAGTATTTGTACATCAAGACAGTTATTAACATATATTGATATTTAACTCTAGATATCATTCATATATATATGATTATAAACTTTAACTTTCTTTAAAACAATTTAAAGTATTTCTAAAACATGTATAAAGTGGGAGATTTTAACTTGCAAGGTGTGAGATTTGTTCTTTTCATATAAACAAAGAAGGAATTTGTCTGTTTCCATGATTTCTGAAAATGTTTAAAAGAGGAAGACCTTAGAAAAATGTCTGGGAAGAACCACTGGCACACTGCAGGTCATCTGGAAGACCTTCCCACATTAAGTCCTCTGTGTCGAACAGGACTTAAATGGTGAGAGACTTTGCAGTCAGAAGAGTTTCTAGTCAGCGGGTAGGGAGTGGGTAGTTTAAAACACAAAAGTCCATTTAAATGAAAATTTTAAATCACAAAGAAAATATGATAATTTCTCGGCAGGCAGTTCAACATAACAACAATTTCATGGCACCCTTTTAAAGTATATAAAGTATAAGTTTTAAAGTTAAGTTTTCAAAGCATTTCATTTATAGCACTTTTATATAAGATCAAATCAGCAGAGATTTAAAGAACCTTGAAAATAAAAATGCTTTTTTGTGGAAATTTTTCCTATAAAAATGCCTTACTGTCTAGATCCCTATGGAAAAGTATCCCTCCCAATCGAAAACCATTACCAGACAATATTTCAACGGTGCCTTTTGGAATATTATCTGCTGCAAATTGTCCTGCAATGATTAAAAATTTAGATCTTAGAATATTTAATTAGCAACTTGATAAATTTATTCAATTGTCTCCTGAACCCATTGGGGAATATAGAACTGTATGATATGGCCAAGAAACCTGCTAGCTCAAAAATTAAACTAGATGAGCTGAGCAAGTTAAATTTTATTATCTACTCTTATCATGCTACATGAGGGCTGTAAATCGCCTAACTGAGCACCCTGACATTCAGAATGCTTTAAAATCTAACTAACCTGTGGAATGCCAGTGGTTCTACCCAGACTTCTGTTACCCAGACTTCTGTTACCCAGACTTCTGTTACCCAGACTTCTGTTACCCAGACTTATGTTACCCAGACTTATGTTATCCAGACTTATGTTACCCAGACTTATGTTACCCAGACTTATGTAACCCAGACTTATGTTACCCAGACTTATGTTACCCAGACTTCTGTTACCCAGACTTATGTTACCCAGATTTATGTTACCCAGATTTATGTTACCCAGACTTATGTTACCCAGACTTCTGTTACCCAGACTTATGTTACCCAGACTTATGTTACCCAGTCTTATGTAACCCAGACTTATGTAACCCAGACTTATGTTACCCAGACTTATGTTACCCAGACTTATGTTACCCAGACTTATGTTACCCAGACTTATGTTACCCAGACTTATGTTACCCAGACTTATGTTACCCAGACTTATGTTACCCAGACTTATGTTACCCAGACTTATATTACCCAGACTTATGTTACCCAGACTTATGTTACCCAGTCTTATGTTACCCAGACTTATGTTACCCAGACTTATGTTACCCAGACTTATGTTACCCAGACTTATGTTACCCAGACTTATGTTACCCAGACTTATGTTACCCAGACTTATGTTACCCAGACTTATGTTACCCAGACTTATATTACCCAGACTTATGTTACCCAGTCTTATGTTACCCAGACTTATGTTACCCAGACTTATGTTACCCAGACTTATGTTACCCAGACTTATGTTACCCAGACTTATGTTACCCAGACTAATGCTACCCAGACTTATGTTACCCAGACTTATGTTACCCAGACTAATGTTACCCAGACTAATGTTACCCAGACTAATGTTACCCAGACTTATGTTACCCAGACTTATGTTATCCAGACTTATGTTACCCAGACTAATGTTACCCAGACTTATGTCTGGGTTCTTCCTCCACCAATAATTATCTAGATGTTGCCAATATGATCATAATTAAGTAACAAAATTATTATCAACATAAGTATGTTGTTGTGATGTAACAAAAATCAACACAAACATTAAAATCCAATGACAAGACTAAATTTACACAAGCGTACCTACATGTATGATGATCAAGATATTCAATGAATCCTTGTTCAAGTTAATCCATGCAGACAAACTTAAGATTCAGATATGTTTTGTGCATATTAGGCAAAAACACACCTTCTTTTAGTATGTTTATTGAGTTGTTAAATTATTTGACCTAGTGACCTAATTTTCATCTCAAGTGACTCAGAAACAAACTTATCCAAGATTTCATTCTCACCAAGTTTGGCGACAATTTGCCTATAAGAGGTCATTAAGTTTTTTTTCTAAATTTTATACTTGTGATCTACGTTTTCACCCCATTTGAGCCAGTTAAAAACTAATCTAAGGCTTTATTCAGTAAAAAATCCTTACCAAGTTTGGTGTCAACTGGATCAAATTGCAGCCTCTAAAATGTTCATATGCAAATTGTTTTGTTTTGTTTGTTTTTTCATTCCACCAACAGTATTTCAGTTACCTGGAGACGGTGTCCCCTTAAAGCAGATATAATGCTGCTTCCACTGTGTACAGCATGCCATGAACACCTGGCATGATACCACACCCAGTCCTATTATCCTGACACCAGGCCAACCAGTCGTGAACTACCCTTAAATTTGCTTGAGTGTTAACATAGGAGCTATACCACTACCATTTTTACCGACTTTGGTATGTCGTGCATGCAAATTGATCAGGCTGGAAGACACACAGCAAATGGAAGGGTGATTCGAAAAGCTCACCTTGAGCACATTGTGGTTCAGGTGAGCTGAAATGCTTACATGCAAAATTACATACTGTTTAAGTACAATTAGTGCAATTCTTATCAGGGATTTCCTAACGAGAGAAGGCGGATCTAGATCAACATTATTTTCCTAAGCCTGGTCAATTAGTACTTATCAGACTATACTATATAACACTGAAAGTAATCACTGTACATTTAATTCTTTTTTAGATATACAATGGTTCCTTTATTGCACAAGGAAAAAGTTAATCTCTTGTTTGTTTTGTTGTTTTGGGTGTTTTTATTGTAACACAATCTTTGGTGGAGGATGCTGGTAGACTAATGAGTGGGTAGAACCACCAGTGCACTGCAGGCTAGATGGAAAGCCACCCCACAAGAAAGAATTTTATTGCCATTTAGCACACCATGGTCACCAACATTTTTTTCAAATCATGAAAGAGGGGATTACTTTGTATATTTGATGCAGCCAACACTTCTCTGCAGTGGACTAGTCATTGATAATGTAATTCTGACATAATGCTTATGTTTTTTGCCTTTATTTGTTACAATGCACAGGCACAAGTACGGTCATGTTGGTGATGTCCAGTTTATTATCGGTGAAGGAAGGTCCCAGACTTACGTCTGTGCAGAACCACTGGGGCACTGCAGGTTAGCTGGAAAACCTCCCCACATGAAAGTTCTAGCCCCGACCGGGACTTGAATCCTGCCAATATGGAGTTAATGAGATACAAGTCAGCGACTCTAACCACTCGGCCACGGGTGCCCCCGATGTATGATTAACAAACTCAGCCACGGGTGCTCCCGATGTATGCTTAACAGATTTCTGTGGAGAAGTCTAAAAGGGTCCCAGATATATGATATCCATGTAGCAAATCATACTTACCATCCACCATCTACCTTTTGGCAGAGTTGGAAAGATTTGGGTATTTATTTCCCCCCAGGGTTATTAATACCTAGTCAACTTGCTGGCTAGACTATTAAACGCCCCGGAAAGATGGTCTCAATTTATCGAGAGACTTAGAAATAAATGAGGCAACCAATCTCAGTATTTCTTGAATTCCTCAAACATAGGCTGCTTCCCTACCTCGAGGACATTGAAGATAATCGAGAAATTTTATTTGTCTTGACTTTTTTATATAAATGTCATAAGAGGATATATTAAATGTCTCAGACACATTGAAAATGCTTTTATATTGTAATTTAACACTGTAATTGTGACAATAAGTACTAGTAAGTAGAAACACCATACATATTTAGCAATGAGAGACATTAATGAATAGTCTCCCCTGATTATTCCCCAAATGCAAGCAGGTCCTTTCATTTGTTTTACTCGGTTTTTATGCTTGTGCTCTTTGGCGTGTATGTTGACTTTTCTGCCTTTCTTGTGATAACCAGGTTAAAGATCATCAACAGACACTTCCTTTTTCTTTTTGAAATAACAAATCTCTGTAATTATTTAAATGGTTTTTAAGCTTATATTTATGCAAAAGTAAGAAATTTCACTGTTTGTAATTGCAATATCTACAAAAGAACAGGCGATAAAGTCCAAGAATTTCAACTGAAAGGACCTACCTACCGTTTGGAATGCCTCGGATATTAACTAACAAGGGAGACAATTTCCATTTCACCAATGTACCCCATTACGTTACATTTCCTGGTATGACAATGACTGATAAAAGATGTAAAAAAATTATATGCATGTTTTGTCTTAGATTTACAAAAACTCTTACCAACTTGCAGAAAACTGGGTAATTCCAGAAATTATTTAAGACAGTGTCTAATTTTATTTTCAACTAACCTACAGAAAGATCTTACTCATTTTCTGGAACCCACTCAATGTAGTAGCAGTAGTTCAAATTTTTATACATGTGTTTATTGTCAAAGGATTTATTTTATATTTGTATATTCCTATTTAACTTCCATCTGTTGACATTATGGCAATGCTAGTATTTGAAGATATTTGTTCTAATATTTACCAATATAGTATAATCATCACTGACGACATTAAATACTATTTTATTGTTTACTCTCCACATAAATCAGTAACAGTTTATTGATTGGATCTTTTATATTTCCTGATACAACCAGTTATGACAGATAATACATCCAGTTTTAACAGATCAAGAATGAGGCTGATGCTAAACTGTACACTTCTGTTCACAAACTCATGATTAAATTTTTATTGATGTACATAGAATTTGAAAATGGCTTAAATGATAAAAAAACAGCTGTTGCTTCTTCACAAGGTTTTCTCACAGAAATAAGCAGGACCTCACAGAGAAATTCAAAGACAAAGCCTTGAACACCTGGGATTGTATTTACAAAAAAAATCTTATTTTATTTTTCCAGACTTTAACGAAAAAAACTTCCTTTAATCTGAACATATTTCTTTAAATTAATTTGTTAAATCATTTCATCCGAGAAATTTCATAGTATTTTTTTTGTGAAAGTTTAAGGAAATTGTTTAGTTTAAGTAAGAAGAATATAACTAAGATTCTCTAAGAAGATGACCCCTGGTCTCATTTGCAGACAGAAACAGTTGTAAGTTGAGACTTTTCTCAAGCTAAAATCTTCTACCACATAATTTATTTATTGTATTTGTTTTGTTTTTTGAAATACATCGCAGCGACCATTTATGATCATTAAAGTGACATCCAGCTATTTGGTGGAGGATGTCTTGAAGAACCACCAGCACACCGCAAGTAAGCTGGAAGACCTTCCCACATTAAGCCATACGCCCCGACCAGGAACCCATGTGGTAAGCGGGTAATCAGTCCGATGAAATTACATATCGGCCACTCTACCAATACATTACGGGCATCCCACTATTTAGTGTATCTTAAGCGCTGCATTCTAATATCTAAATACTAAAACCTTAAAACCTTTCCAAGATGATGAAATATTAAAAAGAAGTTACACTATCATGTTTCTGTAAAAAAAATATCTTGGACTCATTATCTGAGCTGGAGCAAATCTCTATTAAGAAATGGATCTACAAGTGGGGCCAGGATATATTTATAGAAACAGTTCTCAGTCGAGATTTTGATAAAGCTCAGAAGCTCAAATTCTGAATTTCAAGTATTTTACTAAGTGTATCTTTTACACATGAAAGTAAACAGTCAAACACCTGAACCTTTCCAGTTACATTTTTACAAAAAATAGTCATTTTTGTTGTTGTATTTTTTTTCATTATATTGCACAGACACAATCATGGCCATATTGAAGACATCCAGCAAGTTATTGGTGGATGAAGATTCCAGACATATGTCTGGGTTAAACCACTGGCACTCAACAAAACAGTTAGAAAAACTCCCAACATGAAAGTTCTCAGAAGCTCAAACACATCAGTAACTAACCACTTGGCCACAGGTGCCCCTTAAATTAAGTGTAATATGCCTTTATTTGACTATTAGTTCTGAGACTTTTTTTTTTAACCTGATGCTTTCCATACCTGGAGCCAATGCTCTACCCCATTACACTTACAAGGTCTGATTTTGTCTTTTTTTTTACTGTGCAATAAAACATTTAACAAAAACAAAGAATCTACAAACAGTTTTTGCAAATATTTATATTTGCCATATATGATTAAAAGTGTTTCATTGCATTGACATTCATACTTGTGAACTGTTGCCGAGAGTGGGAAATTTTCACTTGTAAAGTGGGAGATTTGTTATTTTTATAAAAACAAAGAATGAAGTGACCTGTTTCCAAGTAGGGACATTTCTGAAAATGTGTAAAACAGCCCTCATTTTTAAATAATTTTCAACCTTAAAAGTGGGAGTCTCCCTCCAAAAGTGGGAGAGTTCACATGTATGGAGATTTATATAACTATGTCAACCTGACATCTCTCGAACATGGCTTAAATATTTGCAACATGGACGGTGCTTGCAAACAAGAAAATTGCTGATAGAATTTACCATGTTCTCACAGACATCTTCCAAGACAAAGACTAGAAGACGTGAGGCTTCCTAGCGATGGTCAAAAGCAGGCGATTCCTAAAAAATCTTACATAGAAGAAGTCTGGAGAATTATGTATCAAAAATAAAAAAAGTCTTGAACTTGCTGAATTATATGCCAAGGAGATAGAAAGAGCATCCTTTTGGCTCTGACTGCAGAGATGCAGGTATTGTTTAAGATACATTTAAAAGAATGGACTTTTACTTTTTGTTGGGATTATTGTCCCACCAACAGTATTTCAGTTATCTGAAGACAGTGTTCACTTGAAGCAGATATAGTGCTGCCTTCACATTGTATAGCATACCATGAACACCTGGCATAATACCATAACCAGTCACAGTATCCTGACACCGCGCCAACCAGTAGTGGAACTAACCTTATATTTGCTTGAGCATTAGCAAGGGAGCTATACCACTACCATTTTTAATGATCTTGGTATGTCAAATCCCGGGATTGAAAACGGGGCCTCCCGTACCTGGAGCCAACGCTCTACTGATTGTGCTACCCGGTCTGGTAAACTCACAGCTTGGTATTTAAAGCTGTGAAATCTTAAGTGTTTTTTTTTTTTTCAATATTATTTAGAATTCAAGTACAGTGTGGTCCCTCAAACACTCCCATCAGAATAATATTCCAGTTTGAGTGATAAGAATGTTAAAAAGGGAAAGACATATTTTTGTTTACATAAGAGTTTCCCTGTTGTCATGAAGGTTGAGCTTGTGTAACAAGAGAACTGGCAGAACCGATGGATGATCCTCCCAAAAAATTTTTTTTCAAATATTTTATCATTCAAATAACTTCAATATTATGCTTAACAGAGTAATGGTTCTTGTACACTGCACTTCTCCTCATTTAAGATCTATCTGCCAATGAAGTTTCATTTTGATAACTCTTACAGTTTTTGTGTTATGCTATAGACAAAATTATGATGGACGAATGGACAGTGAACTGTAACAACTTAAAATAATTTTTAGCAAGCTTTTCAATGTTGTTGTTTTCTTAAGTTTATTTTTTAACTTAAGCATTAATTTCAATTGTGTTTCTTATCGTTCACTTTATGGATAGAACCAGTACTCAGGTATTAACTACCTGGAACACTGCATAGTAAAAAGTCTAGTTGAAGGATCAATGTCTCATGTCAGATATGGGGTTTGAACCCGGGACTCTAAGAAAGGCAAATAGACCACTGAAATTACCACCAATCCATTGATATTCATAAACCGTCTGCTTTAAAATTCTAACTGAAATGGCATACAAATTGTATGTTTCTAGTTTGTAGTTACGCATACCATATTGCTTCTTTTAAGATGGACAGTTCATGCTGAAAATATTGAAAGAAAAAAAAAATACAACTTTTACGAGACATATCTTTATGAATATTTTTATGAGGACTCATTTCCCAAGAGGGTAATTCCAGAGGATAGAATCTGAATAGTGAGGAACTTGATATTCTGGACTCTGCGGAGTTCATGGACTAATTTGCATGTTCCAGGAGCCAAAATTGGTTTACAAGGCATGATATGCATTGTAGGATGTGGTAGTAAGAGATATGGTGTTGTTCTTTGTCCAATATAAACTGGATTTTCTTAATAAAAATGTGATTTTGTTGGTTTTATCATCCCACCAAAACTCTTTCAGTTATCCAGACATGGTTTCCACACTTAAAGCAGATATAGTGCTGCTTTTAAAGTGTATAGCATGCTGTGAACACCTAGTTACATTATCTTGTTTATTGGGTTTATCATCAAACCAACAGAATATCAGTTACATGTATTTGGAGACGGTGTCCACTTGAAGCAGAAAAAGTGCTGCCTTTACAGTGTATAGCATGCTGTGAACATCTAGTCTTATTATCTTGTTTATTGGGTTTATCATCAAACCAACAGAATATCAGTTACATGTATTTGGAGACGGTGTCCACTTGAAGCAGAAAAAGTGCTGCCTTAACAGTGTCTAGCATGCTGTAAACATCTAGTCTTATTATCTTGTTTATTGGGTTTATCATCCCACTAACAGAATATCAGTTACATGTATTTGGAGACAATGTCCACTTGAAGCAGATATAGTGCTGCCTTAACAGTGTCTAGCATGCTGTAAACATCTAGTCTTATTATCTTGTTTATTGGGTTTATCATCCCACTAACAGAATATCAGTTACATGTATTTGGAGACGGTGTCCACTTAAAGCAGATATAGTGCTGCTTTTACAGTGTATAGCATGCTGTGAACATCTAGTCTTATTATCTTGTTTATTGGGTTTATCATCAAACCAACAGAATATCAGTTACATGTATTTGGAGACGGTGTCCACTTGAAGCAGATATAGTGCTGCCTTTACAGTGTATAGCATGCTGTGAACATCTAGTCTTATTATCTTGTTTATTGGGTTTATCATCAAACCAACAGAAAATCAGTTACATGTATTTGGAGACGGTGTCCACTTGAAGCAGATATAGTGCTGCCTTTACAGTGTATAGCATGCTGTGAACATCTAGTCTTATTATCTTGTTTATTGGGTTTATCATCAAACCAACAGAATATCAGTTACATGTATTTGGAGACGGTGTCCACTTGAAGCAGATATAGTGCTGCCTTTACAGTGTATAGCATGCTGTGAACATCTAGTCTTATTATCTTGTTTATTGGGTTTATCATCCCACTAACAGAATATCAGTTACATGTATTTGGAGACGGTGTCCACTTGAAGCAGATATAGTGCTGCCTTAACAGTGTCTAGCATGCTGTAAACACCCAGTCACATTATCTTGATACCTGGCTGACTAGTCATGGAATTACCTTTATATTTGAGCAAGGGAACTATACCACTACCAATTTTATCACTCTGATATGTCGCGGCCTTAGTTTGAACCCTGGGCTGCCTGGGTAAATAGAGCATATATATGGTCTGTGTTTTTTTTGTATCTATTTATATTTGGGGTTTTATGGCACAGCAACACTTTGTTGTTGTTTTGATGTTTGTTTTTTTTAAATTTATTTACTATACAATGACAAAATATAAGATTATCAGCACACAGTTTTTGTACAAATTGTCCTGTAATGAATACAAGTGTTTAACATGACTAATACAGTCAATAAACATAGAGTTTTGTAAGAACAGGGGGAGGAGAGATGGTATATTTTATCATCATAGAAATCAAACATCCAGCAAGTTTCTGTTAAACAGCAATCAGTAAAAGAACTTTTAAGACTTAAATGTTACATTGCCTGAAAAAATTTAAATGTTTTTTGTTCAGGGGGGCCTTCAACTTTCTTTGGCATAATTATACATCAATTAGTCTTCTTTGGATGTTGTTTTTTTTAATCTATTTTGTTGATAAAAACATATACTATGCAATTGATCATAACCACCACCATAAGTTTTATGAATTTGACTTTTTATTGTATATTTATACCAAACTTGCATGTACCATTAACCAGTGAAATCTTAAGTGTGTAAAAAAAATTTTTTTTCCTACAAAACAGAAGTTCGCCTAGAAATTTTTTTATTGAAAAATAAATGCCGTATATACTCTTGTTCCATCCACACACAGTCTGTATTATTCAGATAATAAAACATCATTGTAGAAAGGAACATCAGGGTACAAGTCTCACAAACAAGCTGTAATTACATAACATGGTGAAGTCCCTATATGCTGACACTACCAAATATCCGGGTCACTTTAAAATTGTAATCTAACCACACAAAAATTCTGACACAATTCTGTTACCATGCCAACCAATTAAGATGCATAAGGGTCTGGATTAAAGATATCAACTACCACAAAGGCGGAACAGCTTTTTGTTTTCTCCGGAGATTGAATTTGCTTATAAAACAATTACAACACTTGAGCAGATACATTTTTATGTTAGATACGTGCTGTTGTTTTTATCGGCCTTCTAATTGCACATCACACTGACACAATTATGGTCACCAGACTCACCAGACCTGATAGCACAATCGGCAGAGCCTTTTATTCTCCACATAAATTGACTTGACAGTCATAAACATAACAGAAGAATCTCAATATCTAATGGGTGGCAGAATCCTGTGTTTGAATTTTATCAAAACAACTATTCAGAATTTATTTTCCTAAGATCAAATCAGGTGTTCAAAACTTTAAAAGGGCCACTTTGTGGCACATTTATCGAGTATTTGGATGTAGTCTATTTATGTTAAATGGTGTAATGAGATTAAAAATGGGTGGGTGTTCATAGCATGCTTTACACAGTGAAAGCAGCACTATATCTGCTTCAAGTGGATGCCGTCTCCAGATAACTGAAATATACACTGTGTGTGGGATGATAAATCCAATAAACAATTATGGTAAAAAAAGTAATGAGAAACTATAATTTGTGGTGGCTGTTGCCTGACAAATGTCTGGGTAGAACCATAGATGCACCACAACTGAAGACAAACAAGTTTTTGTCCTGACTAAGACTCAAACTCATACAGTGATAGGTGAGGGGCTCCATGGGAGGTAACTCTAATCACTCAGCTACAGATTCCCCATTAATGTACTTATTAGAATGGGGAATGGTTATTCCAGACACAATAAACAGTTAAGACATTTACAATACATGTAGCAATCAGAAAATTGTCATAGCCAGGGGCCCAAAGGAACCACACACAGCTAGACACTGTCATTTCAGATATACATCCAATGGCTCCAGATAAATAGGAACAGTCATCCAAGCTCTCAGCTCCTGTCCAGATCGGATCAATCATTGGTAACACTATTAATTATTTATACATATTTGCAATCAATAAATTTGTATAATTTTTCTTAACACTCAAACTCGAATTTTAGGCAAATTGCCTTTTTCAAGAGTTTTCTAATATGGCATTGCACATGAGCATTTGCAAATATGTAGTGAAAGCAATTGTTTGTGTTTAACTCTTGAAAAAGGCAATTTGCTGAAAATTTGAGTTTGAGCATTTAAAAAAAAAAATATAATAAATACAGTTCCCTCTGGAAGAATTTACAATGTATAAACTTTTATTATTGACTAGTTTAATGAATGCAAAACTTGCTTTCAATTAAAAGGAAAATCTTATATGGTTATTTCAGCAAGGACAGTAACTCAATGATATACCGCTTGGGCTTAAAGTTGGAGGTACATTCACCATACCAGTTGTCTGCATGACTTTTATATTTGAGGAATGGAGTGATAACATACATATCAATATAGGGCTCTTGACACTGACTAGAAGGGGCAGTTGTAATAGGTATGCCTTAAGTGTTAAAGGCAATAAGTTAACCATGACAACTAGATTTTAAAGTATTTGTAAAACAGAGCCACATTAAGTGAGAACATCTGAATGAGAATTGCACACAAGAACACAGCAGTCTAGGCAGATATATCTAGGAACTTGCATTATTCTCGCACAGTCAAATGTGGGAAGAGGGTTAGCAGTTCTTGGTTCTCAATCTTTACGCTGCTGCTGTTGGCCAATTAAATCAGAAGTCAGAGACTCGCCATTTTATTTTCAAAAGTACATTTTTTCTTCCAAACAAACCAATAAGGATGATGCAGACAATTATATCTGAAAACTGTGAATGGTGATTTTGAAATTAAAACAACAATGCCCTTACAGCACAGCAATATCAGCTTTTTGATATAAGTGAAGCAGACTAATATTTAATTTAAGGGAACTTTAAAGTATATAGAAATATCATTATTTAAAACAAAAGAGTAAAAGCCTTGAAGACATTTATAACTACTTGTTAATACACTGTATAGGGTAAAGATTGTTAAACAAAAGTATATTAAAAATGTAAGGATCAATTTAAAGCAACATGATTTCTGTTGGCCAAATATGCTTTAAAGGTAGTATTCGAAGTTTGCCTTTATCTAATATATGTATCACTATCTGACCACTGTTTGGGATATTTGTGAATAATTTCTGTAGAAAAACATCATACTTAAATCTCAACTTTGACGATTTTCAACAGTATGTATCTCAATTTTAGGGCAATAAAACTCATTAATCAATACCTAAAACGTTTATTCTTTTCAAATCCTTAACTTAAAAAAACGATTGGGATTTCTGCTAAAAATAGACATGGTTGTCACATCAGATGACGTAAAGGAGCTAAAACATAAGAGGTCACCAGGTTTTCTTAGTTTAAAAATAGCTAACTGTGCAGCGTGGCTCAGAAAGGACATCAATAAACAGCATTTTGCGAGATCTGTTCAGTTAGCAATAGTTAATTAAGATGTTTAATGAAAACAATTTTGGTCCAAACTGTCAGATACTACATTTAAAACAACACATACGCACACTCACACAATGTTGAACCACAAAGGATAATGAAATAAAATATGACCTCTGCAAATTGTATTAGATTTTAATTATGTAAACATGGTTTTGTGTGTAAATGTGCCTTGGCTAGGAAAATCAAGAGCATTGCAATGTTTTTATCTGATTATACCCATTGCAGCTCAACAACCTCGTATATGTCTCGGACTAACGCCTTCAGTAATATATGTCAATGTGTATGTTAGTCATAAAAAGTACATCTATTGGCTTGATAGTGAAGCATAAGATCCTGATCTCAAAGGAGGCTTGCACTGGGAAAATACGTCTAATTACCTCCCCTGAATGGGTAGGGAAGGTTATTGGTTAAGTTTTACCATACTAAGTAAGTATTATTATTTCAACAGCCCAAAATAATTATATATTTTTACCAACTATACCAAGGCAAAAACGAACAAGAATTTCTATAAACTGCTACAGTGATATATAAAAAAAATTACTGACTGCTGTAGATTTGCCTTGGACAATAGCAGATTGACATGCCAAATGTGTCCATGAGACGTGTAAATTAATCAGGCAACAACATGTGATTGAACGGTGTTGTAAATTAATTCAATAGCTGCTTTCCGATATTGAATGGTTCAAGACCTCCTGAAGTTGAGCAGTGCAGATGGAAGGAATCCAATAACCTGGGACAATGTAACCCAACAGGCTTAAAGGTTTTCTAAAGGCACTTTTAGCAGTGTAAATTTAGAAGCAGGGCTGTGGAAATCCTTATTTTTTCTACTTGTCCATAGACAAGTCGGCTTTAAAAATCGATTTGTTCCTCACGAAAGATATGTCCGGATATGAATTAATATTAACTGAAATTCCGATATGTATCCAACCATTATTCATAGCATATACAAGTAGGCAACTGAAATATATATTAAAATTATTCTTTAATTATAAATTTATCCACATTTCACATGATTTTTATCGAACACATCAGCCGGACATTGCTAATGTTAATCCCCACTATGTTCTATAGATTTTAACAAAAAATTCTTGATATAAACAGCATTATACAATAAATAATAAATTGTCCACGGACAACTTAGATGAAAAATTGCACTTGTCTGACAATAAAATTGCCCGTGTGGGACAAGTCTGGAATGGGATTTCCACACCCCTGATAAGTCCTTACAAAGTACAGGATAAGTCAAATAAGAATAAGTCAAATTTGCAATTATATTTTTATCAAATTTCACAAAGTACAGCCTCATGTTCTTACAGCTTATTTAAAATGGTGTTAATCTTTGCAGAAATAGTAAAAAAGGAATGTTTTTCCTTGTTTATGTAACAACTCCTTGAGTAAGACTGAAGGATTTCACTTTAATCTTTAATGGTATTAGATTTTCAAAAAATCTTTTAAATGTGTTCTAAAACAAGCCATGCAATTCTTTACCTACCATTCAAGAAGTTTATTACCTACCATGCATTCAATATCATTCGAGAAGTTTATTATATATACCATTCAAGAAGTTTATTACATACCATTCAAGAAGTGAATTCCATAACATTCAAGAAGGTTATTACAAACCATTCAAGAAGTTAATTCCATACCATTCAAGCAGTGTATTCCATACCACTTAAGAAGTTTATTCCATACCATTCAAGCAGTGTATTCCATACCACTTAAGAAGTTTATTCCATACCATTCAAGCAGTGTATTCCATACCACTTAAGAAGTTTATTCCATACCATTCAAGATGTTTATTCCTTACCAGTCAAGAAGTTTATTCCATACCACTTAAGAAGTTTATTCCATACCATTCAAGAAGTTTATTCCATACCATTCAAGAAGTTTATTACATACCATTCAAGAAGTTTATCCCATACCATTCAAGAAGTTTATTACATACCATTCAAGAAGTTTATTCCATACCACTTAAGAAGTTTATTACATACCATTCAAGAAGTTTATTCCATACCATTCAAGAAGTTTATTCCATACCATTCAAGAAGTTTATCCCATACCATTCAAGAAGTTTATTCCATACCATTCAAGAAGTTTATCCCATACCATTCAAGAAGTTTATTACATACCATTCAAGAAGTGTATTACCTTCCATGCATTCCATACCATTCAAGAAGTTTATTCCATACCATTCAAGAAGTTTATTCCATACCATTCAAGAAGTTTATTCCATACCATTCAAGAAGTGTATTACATACCATTCAAGAAGTTTATTCCATACCATTCAAGAAGTGTATTACATACCATTCAAGAAGTTTATTCCATACCATTCAAGAAGTTTATTCCATACTATTCAAGAAGTTTATTACATACCATTCAAGAAGTTTATTCCATACCATTCAAGAAGTTTATTCCATACCATTCAAGAAGTTTATTACATACCATTCAAGAAGTTTATTCCATACCATTGAAGAAGTTTATTCCATACCATTCAAGAAGTTTATTACATAACATTCAAGAAGTTTATTACATACCATTCAAGAAGTTTATTATATACCATTCAAGAAGTTTATTCCATACCATTCAAGAAGTTTATTATATACCATTCAAGAAGTGTATTACCTTCCATGCATTCCATACCATTCAAGAAGTTTATTCCATACCATTCAAGAAGTTTATTACATACCATTCAAGAAGTGTATCCCATACCATTCAAGAAGTGTATCCCATATCATTCAAGAAGTTTATTCCATACCATTCAAGAAGTTTATTACATACCATTCAAGAAGTTTATTACATACCATTCAAGAAGTGTATTACCTTCCATGCATTCCATACCATTCAAGAAGTTTATTCCATACCATTCAAGAAGTGTATTACCTTCCATGTATTCCATACCATTCAAGAAGTTTATTATATACCATTCAAGAAGTGTATTACCTTCCATGCATTCCATACCATTCAAGAAGTTTATTCCATACCATTCAAGAAGTTTATTACATACCATTCAAGAAGTGTATCCCATACCATTCAAGAAGTGTATCCCATATCATTCAAGAAGTTTATTCCATACCATTCAAGAAGTTTATTACATACCATTCAAGAAGTTTATTACATACCATTCAAGAAGTGTATTCCATACCATTCAAGAAGTTTATTACAGACGATTCAAGAAGTTTATCCCATACCATTCAAGAAGTTTATTCCATACCATTCAAGAAGTTTATTCCATACCATTCAAGAAGTTTATTCCATGCCATTCAAGAAGTTTATTACATACCATTCAGGAAGTTTATTACATACCATTCAAGAAGTTTATTCCATACCATTCAAGAAGTTTATTACATACCATTCAAGAAGTTTATTACATACCATTCAAGAAGTTTATTACATACCATTCAAGAAGTTTATTACATACCATTTAAGAAGTATATCCCATACCATTCAAGAAGTGTATCCCATACCATTCAAGAAGTTTATTACATACCATTCAAGAAGTTTATTACATACCATTCAAGAAGTTAATTCCATACAATTCAAGAAGTTTATTCCATACCATTCAAGAAGTTTATCCCATACCATTCAAGAAGGTTATTACATACCATTCAAGAAGTTTATTACATACCATTCAAGAAGTTTATTACATACCATTCAAGAAGTGTATCCCATACCATTCAAGAAGTTTATTACATATCATTCAAGAAGTTTATTACATACCATTCAAGAAGTTCATTACATACCATTCAAGAAGTTCATTACATACCATTCAAGAAGTTTATTACATACCATTCAAGAAGGTTATTACATACCATTCAAGAAGTTTATCACATACCATTCAAGAAGTTTATTACATACCATTCAAGAAGGTTATTACATACCATTCAAGAAGTTTATTCCATACCATTCAAGAAGTTTATTACCTACCATTCAAGAAGTTTATTACATACCATTCAAGAAGTTTATTACATACCATTCAAGAGGTTTATTACATACCATTCAAGAAGGTTATTCCATACCATTTAAGAAATGTATTACATACCATTCAAGAAGTTTATTACATACCATTCAAGAAGTTTATTCCATACCATTCAAGAAGTTTATTACATACCATTCAAAAGGTTTATTACATACCATTCAAGAGGTTTATTACATACCATTCAAGAGGTTTATTACATACCATTCAAGAAGTTTATTCCATACCATTCAAGATGGTTATTACATAACATTCAAGAAGTTTATTCCATACTATTCAAGAAGTTATTTCCATACCATTCAAGAAGTTTATTCCATACCAATCAAGAAGTTCATTACATAACATTCAAGAAGTTTATTCCATACCAATCAAGAAGTTCATTACATACCATTCAAGAAGTTTATTCCATACCATTCAAGAAGTTTATTCCATACCATTCAAGAAGTTTATTACATACCATTCAAGAAATGTATTACATACATTTCAACTGTTTTATAGTAATCAAACAAGCTTTTTAATAGTTATTATGAAGATAATGTTGTTGTATTTTCAGGAAAACAATAATGAGATGAAACTGGGAAACAATTTGAAAATGTAAAAGATCCCTAAATTATTACAAAAACTGTCATGTAACTTTGTGCCAATTAATAAACTTACATCAACCTTGCATTATAAGTGGTTAGTGGTTAGGGAGCCTCCAGTCATAGCATTTTTCCCAGTAAACTACGGCACCTCTAAGCAGCGGCTACCTCTAAGCATTGGCAGTTAAATTTCCCCCAGTAGTTTTCAGCGCATTTTAACCTCTAAGCAGCAACTCCTCCGCGAAGCGGTAAGCGGCCGTGTAATTCTCTTCCCTGAGGCTAGTTTAACCTCTGCGTAGCAACACCAGTGCAGCTATTTTTAGATCAGTTTGTCGCGTACACCAGAAATGTCACGCGGTCGGCTAATCACTGCTTGTACCCTGTTGAGAAGGTGGTAATTGGAATCAAGTAACAGTTGGACGGGAAACTAGCCGCATGCTACAAACATGCCGTTGTAGATCTAGGGTATTGTGGGAACGTGTGAAACTATTGATGCTGTTAACAGTAGGCTTGATTTCTTTAATTGATCGGAAGATTAAAAGATATCACTGTATTGATTGCTTACTTAAAAGATGTTTACGTTAGTGCTAAATGCAAACTGTCATTGTTTTAGGATGTCGGACTATAAATTCAACAACTAAATGGTGCAAAACAACTAAATAATGCTGAACTTACATATACAGTATGAGTGTACATGTACATACGTTTACAAGTTTTTTCTATGTTCAACAGCTTGCTTTTTCATCATGTACATACATTTTTAAGTTTTTTGTGTTATACAACTTGTTTTTTCATCATCAATAAATTATTTAAAAAATCATCTTGTTATCTCTTATAATAATATATTGCATTTTCATTACCAAATCAAAATTAACTAAAACATATACTTAGGAAAATCTAAGATCAGTACAAAACTATTAAAAAAAAACACATTTTTTCTCGTCTTATTGAAACCTCTGAGCAGCAACACCTCTGAGCAGCAACACTTTTTCGTGCCTCCGCCAGATGTTGCTGTGGAGAGGTTTTACTGTTATGTGATTATGGTTGTGAAGTTTACACATATATGGTATCTTAATGCATACCTACAACAGTTTGTACTCAGTGCTAAAAATGTGCATATCCTTCCTATGTAAATTGTACACAGTGTATACACGTTAAATTTAACAATTTTCGAATGTATTTCTCATGAAGATGTTCATTGTCTATTATTCCATATGTACTTTAATACTAAGTGCTTGAGGCCATAATGTTGCATTTTGTTTAGATGATGATATCATGCTCATGTTATTTGATAAAGCATTAAACAAACATGCATAAATTTTGATTTGTATTTATTTTGCAAGCAATAAATGGCAAAAATCTTCTTTTTATTATTATTATTCATATTTTTTTTCTAACAGTAAATGTTTTTTTATGTTTCACTGTAAAAAGCATTACAAAATATGAATTTGTTGTCCTTTTACTGCAAGGAATTACTTGGTCTAAAATCGTGGACTACTAGTCTGATAATTTGGTAATTGGAGGCCATTTGGATTTTTCTAACCTATGCATTTTTAGAAGTAAATCGTCAGTCCCACCAACTTCATACAACCAAAGTTTGACTCTAGAGGTATTAGTAACGTAGCTGAGGTGACAGTAGAAGTGATAATTGTAGAAGTTGTTGTAGTACCATGTGGTTGTAGTAGTAGTGGTAGTAGTAGTTGTAGCAGTAGTGGTAGAATAGTAGTAGTGGTAGTATTAGTTGTAGTAGCTGTAGTAGCAGCAAAAGTAGTAATAGTGTAAGTTGTAGTAGTAGTTCTAGTATAAGTAGTAGTAGTAGTTGTAGCAGTAGTTTGTTAATTGGGTTACGGTCCCACCAACAGTAACTCAGTTATCTAGAGATGGTGTCCATTTGAAGCAGATACAGTGCTGCCTTCACTGTGTATAGTATACCATGAACACCAGTCACATTATCTTGACACTGGGTGAACCAGTCATGGAACTACCCTTATATTTGCTTGATCGTTAGCAAGGGAGCTAGAAGTTGTAGTTATAGAAGTAGTAGTAGTAGTAGTTGTAGTAGTAGTAGTAGTAGTAGTAGTAATAGTAGTAGTAGTAGTAGTAGCAGTAGTAGTAGTAGTAGTAGAAGCAGTAGTAGTAGTAATAGTAGTAGTAGTAGAAGTAGTAGTAGTAGCAGTAGTAGTAGTAGTAGTAGCAGTAGTAGTAGTAGTAGTAGTAGTAGTAGAAGAAGCAGTAGTAGTAGTAGTAGTAGTAGTAGTAGTAGTAGTAGTAGTAGTAGCAGCAGTAGTAGAAGTAGTAGTAGTAGTAGTAGAAGCAGTAGTAGTAGTAGTAGTAGTAGTAGTAGTAGTAGTAGTAGTAGTAGTAGTAGAAGCAGTAGTAGTAGTAGTAGTAGTAGTAGTAGAAGCAGTAGTAGTAGTAGTAGTAGTAGTAGTAGTAGTAGTAGTAGTAGTAGTAGAAGTAGTAGTATTAGTAGCAGTAGTAGTAGTAGTAGTAGTAGTAGAAGCAGTAGTAGTAGTAGTAGTTGTAGTAGTAGTAGTAGTAGTAGTAGTAGCAGTAGTAGTAGTAGTAATAGAAGGAGGAGAAGGGTAAGGAGTTTCAAATTTGCTCTCTAAGTTGATTCAATGCCTGACATTTCATTTCTGCTCTAAGACCACTAAACAACTAGACCATCAGGTAAACATTCAAGTCATGTGATTCAAACCTGTTACAAGATTAATTGCTTAAAGACATGCTGATTTTTCTTATCTGTCAAATGTGTACAGGGGTTGGGTTGTTGACAGGTCATCAATAGTGTCAGTAATTACACAAAGATAAAGCTCATGGCAGGTCTCTTAATGTTGCTTGGATCATTTTGTTGTCAATAGAGCTTAAATTTATTGCAAACAGGCTGGCAAAGATTCAATTCTACAAACATTCTGCATTAAGGCTTTAAAGTTTCGTGATTCTTGTGTCAACAAATGGAATGAGAAGTTGATATAAAAAAATGACATTTTATTGTTTATATAAAAATTGGTCACAATGCTCAATTTTTTTTTAAAACAGATTATGTCATTGGAATTGGCAATTGCCTCTGAAATAAACAACCTGACTTTTTTTTATATATATATTTGTTGGTTTTGTTGTCTCACCAACAGTATTTCATTTTTTTAGATGGCAAGGGAGCTATTCCATTACCATTTTCACTGACTTGGTATGTCACTGCCCAGGATTAAACCTAGGGTCTTTCTTACCTGGAGCTGACCCCCTATCTATTAGCACTACAAGGTCTGGTATGATAGCATGACCTTGACCTTAAGGGCTGCACTTATGTAATGCTGAAACACTGTCAAGTTTGTTTTTTTTTGTTAAGGATGAAGTTTGATTGAAGAACAGTAATAAATATGGACACTACAGCTGAAACATGGAAATGGAATGGGCGAACAGATGTCCGGCCTGTCTAAAGCGAGTATTATCTGGTAATATAACAGTCTAGTCAGCACTGTTTATGATAATATAACAGTCCAGTCAGCATTGTCTCTTATAATATAACAGTCCAGTCAGTACTGTATCTGATAAAATAACATAACCGTCCAGTCAGCACTGTATCTTATAATATAACAGTCCAGTCAGTACTGTATCTGATAAAATAACATAACCGTCCAGTCAGCACTGTATCTTATAATATAACAGTCCAGTCAGCATTGTCTCTTATAATATAACAGTCCAGTCAGCACTGTCTCTTATCATATAACAGTCCAGTCAGCACTGTCTCTTATATCATAACATTCCAGTCAGCACTGTATCTTATCATATAACAGTCCAGTCAGCACTGTCTCTTATAATATAACAGTCCAGTCAGCACTGTCTCTTATCATATAACAGTCCAGTCAGCACTGTCTCTTATATCATAACATTCCAGTCAGCACTGTATCTGATAACATAACATTCCAGTCAGCACTGTATCTGATAAAATAACATAACCGTCCAGTCAGCACTGTATCTTATAATATAACAGTCCAGTCAGCACTGTATCTGATAACATTCCAGTCAGCACTGTATCTGATAATATAACAATCCAGTCAGCACTGTATCTGATAACATAACATAACAGTCCAGTCAGCACTGTATCTGATAATATAACATAACAGTCCAGTCAGCACTGTATCTGATAATATAACATAACAGTCCAGTCAGCACTGTATCTGATAATATAACATAACAGTCCAGTCAGCACTGTATCTGATAATATAACATAACAGTCCAGTCAGCACTGTATCTGATAACATTCCAGTCAGCACTGTATCTGATAATATAACATTCCAGTCAGCACTGTATCTGATAAAATAACATAACCGTCCAGTCAGCACTGTATCTTATAATATTACAGTCCAGTCAGCACTGTATCTGATAACATTCCGGTCAGCACTGTATCTGATAATATAACAATCCAGTCAGCACTGTATCTGATAACATAACATAACAGTCCAGTCAGCACTGTATCTGATAATATAACATAACAGTCCAGTCAGCACTGTATCTGATAATATAACATAACAGTCCAGTCAGCACTGTATCTGATAATATAACATAACAGTCCAGTCAGCACTGTATCTGATAATATAACATTCCAGTCAGCACTGTATCTGATAATATAACATAACAGTCCAGTCAGCACTGTATCTGATAATATAACATAACAGTCCAGTCAGCACTGTATCTGATAATATAACATAACAGTCCAGTCAGCACTGTATCTGATAATATAACATAACAGTCCAGTCAGCACTGTATCTGATAATATAACAGTCCAGTCAGCACTGTATCTGATAATATAACAGTCCAGTCAGCATTGTCTCTTATAATATAACAGTCCAGTCAGCACTGTATTTTATAATATAACAGTCCAGTCAGCACTGTATCTTATAATATAACAGTCCAGTCAGCACTGTATCTTATAATATAACATTCCAGTCAGCACTGTATCTTATAATATAACATAACAGTCCAGTCAGCACTGTATCTGATAATTTAACAGTCCAGTCAGCACTGTATCTGATAATATAACATAACAGTCCAGTCAGCACTGTATCTGATAATATAACATTCCAGTCAGCACTGTATCTGATAATATAACATTCCAGTCAGCATTGTCTCTTATAATATAACAATCCAGTCAGCACTGTATCTTATAATATAACAGTCCAGTCAGCATTGTCTCTTATAATATAACAGTCCAGTCAGCACTGTATCTTATAATATAACAGTCCAGTCAGCATTGTCTCTTATAATATAACAGTTCAGTCAGCACTGTATTTTATAATATAACAGTCCAGTCAGCACTGTATCTTATAATATAATAGTCCAGTCAGCACTGTATCTTATAATATAACAGTCCACTTAGCACCGTCTCTTATAATATAACAGTCCAGTCAGCACTGTATCTTATAATATAACAGTCCAGTCAGCACTGTATCTTATAATATAACAGTCCAGTCAGCACTGTATCTTATAATATAACAGTCCAGTCAGCACTGTATCTTATAATATAACAGTCCAGTCAGCACTGTATCTTATAATATAACAGTCCAGTCAGCACTGTATCTTATAATATAACAGTCCAGTCAGCACTGTATCTTATAATATAACAGTCCAGTCAGCACTGTATCTTATAATATAACAGTCCAGTCAGCACTGTATCTTATAATATAACAGTCCAGTCAGCACTGTATTTTATAATATAACAATCCAGTCAGCACTGTATCTTATAACATAACAGTCCAGTCAGCACTGTATCTTATAATATAACAGTCCAGTTAGCACTGTATCTGATAATATAACAGTCCAGTTAGCACTGTATCTTATAACATAACAGTCCAGTCAGCACTGTATCTTATAATATAACAGTCCAGTCAGCACTGTATCTTATAATATAACAGTCCAGTCAGCACTGTCTCTTATAATATAACAGTCCAGTCAGCACTGTCTCTTATAATATAACAGTCCAGTCAGCACTGTACCTGATAACATAACAGTCCAGTCAGCACTGTCTCTTATAATATAACAGTCCAGTCAGCACTGTATCTTATAATATAACAATCCAGTTAGCACTGTCTCTGATAATATAACAGTCCAGTTAGCACTGTATCTTATAATATAACAGTCCAGTCAGCACTGTATCTTATAATATAACAGTCCAGTCAGCACTGTATCTTATAATATAACAGTCCAGTTAGCACTGTCTCTGATAATATAACAGTCCAGTTAGCACTGTATCTTATAACATAACAGTCCAGTCAGCACTGTATCTTATAATATAACAGTCCAGTCAGCACTGTATCTTATAATATAACAGTCCAGTCAGCACTGTCTCTTATAATATAACAGTCCAGTCAGCACTGTATCTTATAATATAACAGTCCAGTCAGCACTGTATCTTATAATATAACAGTCCAGTTAGCACTGTACCTGATAACATAACAGTCCAGTCAGCACTGTATCTTATAATATAACAGTCCAGTCAGCACTGTACCTAATAATATAACAGTCCAGTCAGCACTGTACCTGATAACATAACAGTCCAGTCAGCACTGTACCTGATAATATAACAGTCCAGTCAGCACTGTACCTGATAACATAACAGTCCAGTCAGCACTGTACCTGATAATATAACAGTCCAGTCAGCACTGTATCTGATAATATAACAGTTCAGTCAGCACTGTATATGATAATATAACAATCCAGTCAGCACTGTACCTGATAATATAACAGTCCAGTCAGCACTGTATATGATAACATAACAGTCCAGTCAGCACTGTATCTGATAACATAACAGTCCAGTCAGCACAGTACCTGATAATATAACAGTCCAGTCAGCACTGTACCTGATAACATAACAGCCCAGTCAGCACTGAATATGACAACATAACAGTCCAATCAGCACTGTCTCTTATAATATAACAGCCCAGTCAGCACTGTCTCTTATAATATAACAGCCCAGTCAGCACTGTCTCTTATTATATAACAATCCAGTTAGCACTGTATCTGATAACATAACATTCCAGTCAGCACTGTATCTGATAATATAACAGCCCAGTCAGCACTGTCTCTTATAATATAACAGCCCAGTCAGCACTGTCTCTTATAATATAACAGCCCAGTCAGCACTGTCTCTTATTATATAACAGCCTAGTCAGCACTGTATATGATAACATAACAGCCCAGTCAGCACTGTATATGACAACATAACAGTCCAGTCAGCACTGTATATGATAACTTAACAATTCAGTCAGCACTGTATCTGAAGACATTCCAGTCAGCACTGTATCTGATAACAGTCCAGTCAGCACTGTATCTGATAACAGTCCAGTCAGCACTGTATCTGATAACATTCCAGTCAGCACTGTATCTGATAACATAACAGTCCAGTCAGCACTGTATATGATAACAGTCCAGTCAGCACTGTATCTGATAACAATCCAGTCAGCACTGTCTCTTATTATATAACAGCCCAGTCAGCACTGTATATGATAACTTAACAATCCAGTCAGCACTGATAACTTAACAATCCAGTCAGCACTATATCTGATAACATTCCAGTCAGCACTGTATATGATAACATTCCAGTCAGCGCTGTATCTGATAACAGTCCAGTCAGCACTGTATCTGATAACATTCCAGTCAGCACTGTATATGATAACATTCCAGTCAGCGCTGTATCTGATAACAGTCCAGTCAGCACTGTATATGATAACATTCCAGTCAGCGCTGTATCTGATAACAGTCCAGAAGAGACAATTAACAAAGCTTCCTAAAGAATTCTAACAATGGTACTACTTTTATAATGGTCCAGCCAAATGTTAGCTACACAAAAATGTTCTTACAGTGTACTACTTTTATAATGGTCTTTCTCAATGTTACCAAGCTGCTTAAGAGATTTCTTAGAGCTGGTACTATTTTAATGTCCAACCAAATGGTTTGTTGAAGAAAAGAAATCAAGGGCTGTCTATTGACAGTGTGCAGCACTTTTCTCACTGTTAGATAGCATAATGTTACAGATAATAATTAACTAAAACACACAATATTGTTTAAGAAATTTAGGGGGCATAACTGTGGCAAAATGAAATTAAGGTTACCCACCCTTTAAAAATGGGTTCCTTTTTTCGAAAGTAAACAAATATTCCTTTTTTGAAGTGAATATCTAGGACAATGTTTTCGAGAACAGAGGAATTAACAAAATGGATACACAGCTGTTTGCAAATTAAGAATATGAAACTTTCATCAGTTGCATTTATTTTATAAATCAAAGTATAGACATTTGTCATTCATGTATGTTATCACTTAAACAACTTTTCAAGCAGCCTTCAAAGTAATAAAAAAAAATTCTTAATAACGTAACAAGTAAACCCAAACAAACAAAAGGCCATCACCACTAACTTGCTACATGTTCTAGATATTAAGACCGGCCACAATAGCTCAGGTGGTAGAGCGTCGACTTGCGGATCGGGAGGTAGTGGGTTTGAACCCTGGCCGGGTCAAACCAAAGACTTTAAAGTTGGTAGTAGTGGCTTCCCTCCTAACGCTCGGGGCAAAGAGGAAAGCATTATGCCTGACTCGTCGGTGTCAGTAAAATGGACCAGCCGGGTTCAGTCCCTGGTCACCTTATAAGTGCCCCTGTGCTATAATGATAGAAATGTCGCTGCGCAGTATCGGCAAAAATGCCGGCTAATCCCAATCCCAATCCCTAGATATTGAAGACTTGTTCTCTAATTTCTGGACCATTGGTTTTTGAGCTGTGTGGCTTGCCACACCGGCAGAGTTATGAGACAGGATTGACACTGTATGACCTCAACCACACATGGTTAGGTGTCATGTCTGGAAAGAAGTATTTGTATTTTTGTATATTGGGTTTTACGGCACACCAACACTTGATAGGTCATACGATGCCGAAAACATTGAAATTTAATGAAAATAGGATATAATAAAATAAAAATCTATCAGGTTAAAAATGTGAATTATAAGTTCATATTAAACAGTTAAAAAGTATAACGTTAGCATAATAAACAGTTAAAAATTTATAACTTATTCTGGACAGAAGTAGTATGTGTACAGAAACCAATAAGTATGTCAAAGAAGACTGACTATAAGTGTCAATCATGTCCAGGTAGGCTTCAAATGTTAACCTTATCATTATAATCTGTTTCAACTTGAAGTTCAAGTGATTATGTTATGTAATGCAGACAAACATGAAATACATATTTATGAATGAACAATGCTCTGTTGTAACTTTTAATTATAACTATTATTTGCACACCTTTATAACTAAGAGGATTTAACTTACACCTTGCACACAGTGCTTTTCAACACTTTGATTCAAAACCTTTGTACTACAGTTAGTGATTTTATTTAACTGGTTTTCAATGTCTTTTATACTTGAGAATTTTGTTACAGTGAAAATTCCTTGTACCACTTTAGTGACTAAAATAACAATAACTGTTTTATAAAAGATAAATAATATTACCATTTTGTATATTTTGTTTAAAAGACAACCATAGAAGACAAAAATGTCAAGCCTCATGCATCTAAAAGGGACAAAAAAACACTAGAATATGACTATCAGAAATGTAATGGCAGTTTTGAGACCAAAATTTGTATTGATTATAATTTTCATTTGTCTTTTGCTGAGATCAACCTTTGAGCTAGATCATTCTATCTATGGAAAGATGCACTCACAGGGTTGTCACTAGAAATATTTTGAGCAGGCTCAATTAACTTGTGGGGAGGCTAGGCTATGTGAGCGCCAAAGGCACGAAGCGCTGCTAGGGGGTCCGGAAGCATGCTCTTGACCGATTTTTTTTTTTTTCTTCAAATTTGAGCCGGCCCGATTTTTATTTGAGGCGGTCAAATCGGCCACCAGCCGCCTCCTAATGACAACCCTGCACTCACATGGTCAGTTTATTACATTTACAGGCTAAGTGTTTTTAGCCATGTGATTCAATATAACTTCAGATTTTACATTCAATAGGAATTTGAAAATAATGTTTTAATGCAGCTACAGACCGGAATGGATCCAGGGGTGGGGATAAAAGTGGTATCTAACAATTTGTATCAAATTTTCTTCTCTGGAATAATTAAATAAGTCATTGTTACCTTAAAAAAAGTCTGAAAAATGCTGTTCATTGATATCCTAGATCTGTACGAACAGTGAAGCATAAATCACCACTTGTCCTTGCAAACAGGTATTTCCTATCTTAGCCACGCTACAGAGAAAGCTAATTTTTAAAGCTAATTTTTAAACTAAGAAAACCATGAGACCACTTACTTTTTGAGATCACGTTATATGTTCATCTAGAGAATCCGACCTGACGTCGATATCTATTTTTAGCAGAGACCACTATCCAGCTTTTTTTATGATTTGAAAGAATGCACATTCAGAGTGATTTTTTTTTTTTCCACAATTAGTTCTGTCTAACAATTCAGTTAGCATAAAAAATCATATTTATTAAAACTAAATTATGGGTTTATACAAAAATTATAAATTTCCCCTAAGCAGTGGTTCGATATTGTTTTATGTATTTGATATTGGCAAACTGTCAGATACCACCTTCAAGTACCACTGAGTGCTTCAAATTTTCCTAACTGTTAGTTGTTTCACTTTGATGGGATATTTTTATTTACACTGTTTGTTTGATAGAAAAACCTTCAGGAAGTGCGAGGTTGGAGCGCTCCGCATACCAGGTTTAAGCATCCCAGTTGACCCTTTTGTCGACTGACCATTCCAAGGCGGTAACTGATGGTTTTTCATTTTGTGTGTTATGTCTCGTCTCTGTGTTTTTGTCACATTTACATTTACCTTGTTTGCCTTTGTCTACAGGTAGATACAATTTAAATATCTGTGAAAATTTTGATAGGACCTTTTCTTATTTACAGTACTGAAAATCACGAAATTGACAATTTTCCCGTTTCCACTCCGTTTCGTTTCCATTTCAGTTGGAAGCGTTTGCCGCTCCGTTTCCATTCCGCTTCCGTTGCGTTTCCGTTTCGTTTTATTCGCTTCCAGTGCTGCATTTCAAACGCTTCCAGCGTTTCTTTCGTTTCTTCCGTTTCTACCGTTTCAAGCGTTCCGTTTCGCTCCGTTCCGATTTTGACTAAAAATTTTGTTTAATAAATTTCTAAAGGTAAAGTACTTCCGGTGTGTTTGCAAAATGACGAAAGAAGTAAACATTCTAGGGAGAGGCAAAAGTCTTCCATCACATATAAAGGAATCGGCAGTAGATTGTTTGCGACGAGGATATTCAGTGTCAGTCACCGGAGGGAAATTGCAGACAAAAAATACCTTTAACAACCAGCACCTGCAAATAATCCTCAAAATTCAGGGAGTGCAGTATTGAGAAGATGCCTACCTACTTGTCTTCGCCAGACGTCATATCCCGGAATAAACTAACAAGAAATAACTTTCAAATATGGTCCACACACACCCAGTATCCTAAAAAGTTACTTCTCTGTGACGTGTTAATCCGCAAAAAAAGCGTAATGGTGATCCGACCTTAAAATAAGACGATATCACACACATTTTTTTTTAAAACTTGCCCCCGGAAGTTTGCCCCCCGCCCCTATAAGTGCAGACCGGACGTTTGCAACCCCCTATCCCCTTCAAATAAAAAGGTCCTTCAAATAAAAAGGCCCAGCGTTTACCCCCATCCCCACTGCCAAAATAAAAAGGCGAATGTTTGCCCCTTTCCGATATTTGTTATATGGCGGACTTTAGATTTAACGTCTCGCTGATAGTAACGTGTAATATCCAATAATTTTAGATAAGTATTACTCACTACAGTCACATTTCATGGTTAAAATGATTATCTCATATAAACATGAACATGTTGTTTTGTCGAAAACAGGCACATACATAAAGTCTCATAGAACAAACAACTTTCTTAGAAACAAGTGTGTGTTGTTGTGTTTTCGGTTTGCACATATTAGCGCCAATTAACGGCTGTTAACAATATTGTTCACGCACTTATAACATGAAGTCGCTAATTATATCAATGTGATTTTAATTTCTCCAAGGTTGTAACAAATAAATGCGGTGAACAAATAAATCATTAGATGCGGTGTAATTTCTTTCTGGAGAGGAGGGCTCTCTGGCTAACACTGCAACATCAAAGAATATTCTGGGAAACAATCGCCAGTCACTATCATTTGAAGTCGCCGAAAAGATTTTTTTTTTGTTTCAAATTGACGACCTATTATTTCTCTCAATACTGTGCAACATGATATCGATCGATAATTGCCTTCAAGCTGCCATTTAGAAGAGAGAGAGGGTGTGAACGCTGGGTACTGTTTAGGGATTAAAAATGGTAAGTACGCGTGACTGGCGTGTGCTATGAAAAAATATGCCACGTTATTGACGATTTACCTTCGCGGCATAAATATAAGTTCTAAAGGAATAATAGTGGAGGGAGGAAACTGTACTATGTAGTAATATTTCAGACTGCGCATGTTTTTACTTATATAAATGTCCTTACAAAAACTTTTTAGTCCTTTGAATGATCATGAACACTTTTATAAAAGTATTATTTATATTTAAGGTATGGATTAACTACAAAAGAATAGGCGAGCCATTGAAATAATACATTTGCAATAAACACGAGATGAAAATATACATTAGACTGTGTTCCTTGAGGTGTCTTCTCTTGATAACATTATTTACAAAAAAACACGACAATTAATGTAGTATTTACTGTAAGAAATCCCCAATCCCCACATCCACGTTTCCTCTTCTTAAACTAAAAAATAGTGGGTGGGGAAAGGGTGCACCATTGTGGGTACTACTAAAAATAGCGTTAGGTCCTTTTATGAGCCAAAAAAGATATTGTGCACCTTAGTGTTTTGTCCTTTTTGTTGTCAATAATGCATATTGCTCCTTAAAAGGTGAAGGTCATAAACCACGCGACTGCCATAAGGTGACATTTTCAAACACAGCTGCATAGAGATTGCATGTGTTCTTGCGAAGTGAAAAAGACGCCAAAACACGGTCACACTTCCTGTCCACTAGACAAACAAGGTGTCATAAAACTGCCAATTAGCTTAATTAGTTGGGGTGTCCGCTCATGTCTTAAAATTAGGGATTCAATTAGAGTAGAACTTTATGATGGCATGAACCCTACCCACGCGCATGGAGAAACATAATATCAATTTACAAAACGATATATTTTAAATTAATATTTTTCTATCTTTAAATGGGTACAAAAATTAAGTACCCGGTAGGGCCCTCATTAGACCACATTTTGGCATAGAACATTCAAGACATGAATGGGAAAATGAGCCGTAGCCAGGCCTCATTCAAATAGTTGCAAGTCAAGTAAAGTCAAAAGTTGTACGCAGATTCTTAATCGCGGTCCACGAATTCCGATTAATCCTATATATGTAACAGCGCATTATGGGAACTATGCATTTAGAAATAGGAATTTTGATACTATTGTCCAAATTTACAACATTGTTCATTATAAGATATATAACAATTAAGATTAGAAGCAGAAGAAACTTTGCTTGACAAAGAGGCAAGATAAAATAAAATACATATCCATACCCCTGTAACTAAAGTAATGATGATGTAAATGACGGTGCTGCTGCTGCTACTGCTGCTTCTGCTGATAATGATGATGGTGATACCGATGCTGTTTATGATTATAATGTAAATGGTAATAACGGTTACGGTGATGCTGATGCTCATGACGATTATGATGTAGATCGTGATGCTGGTGATGCTGCTTTTGATGATGATTAGTGGTGATTATATAAGTAATATGGGATCCTGATGATGATCATGTGTGATCAGGTGAATTTAATGGCGGTAATGATTATTATGTCTTTAATATTTATCGTGATGTAAGTTTTTATCATGGTTGTTTCATTTAACTGTCAATCGATGATTGTATACGTGCACTATTTGGCAATCTATGGTTATTCGGACGTTGAACTTTAGGATCATACTTGTCATTGGCTCTGAGTGCCGGGGAGGATGTTATTGGTTCTTGATTGGGTCACACTTTGCAATAATACATAGCATTGTTTGTTTGTTTTATGTGTAGTTGTTTTATGTTTTTTGTGTTATATGAGATGTGTTACCTTCTTTTGGTTGAGGTTTAATTTCATTAAGTAACTTTATTTTGTACCACGCAATGCATTCTTTGTAAATGAAAAATACTTTAAGCAAGTATGTTCACACAAAAATGATTGGCGTAGTTGATCCGGGAACGGACCATGCAGCTACAAAGTAATTAGCGAAAATTCAAACTCGGGAAATGCTGCGACATTGCGCGCGCATACGTGTAATGACAGCTGTGTACACACTATCTTCATATGCCAAACAATGAAGACTACGAATGTCGATCCAAGGCGGATGTTAAGCTATTCATTGGAATTAATTAAAACATCAGTTTCGACAGAAACGCAATATTATAGTTAAATTGCGTGTTTTATCGTGCGGAGTGATTTTTAGTGCAGTTTCTGTTTTAACGGTACACGATGACTTGGACAACTCGTGCGGTTTCGGAACTGTAATGTACAAGTTTGATAAATACGATTTTTTGATAATAATTTATGTTATTTCTTTCTGCAGAGTACATATAAAAGCGCATTTGTGTTGATAAATTGAAGCCAGTTATTGTGTTCGTTTAAATTTATTTCGTACCAAGAAACGGTTGAAATGTTACTATAAATAATCGGGTGACCTAGAAACATTACGAGCATTCCGATTTTTCCGTTTCTACCGTTTCTAGCGTTCCAAGCGCTCCGGTTATAGCGTTTATACCGTTTACACCGTTTCAAGCGTTTGTAGCGCTCCGTTGCATTTCCATTTCCACTCCGTTCCGTTTCTGTTTCAACAGGAAACGAAAAACGTTTCATTTCCATTTCCACTCCGTTCCGTTTGTCAATTTCATGATTTTCAGTACTGTACCTATTAAAGGGTCTCATATTTCCAAACAAGGTGAAATTGTATGTCATTGTACATTTTACTTTTAATATCAGGTTATACCGTATTTTCTCACTTATAAGACGGGGGTTTTTCCTTCAAATTTCGTGTTAAAAGTGTGGGGTTCATCTTATAGGTGGGGTCTAGTGAACTGGCAAAAAGTTTTCACGTTATTTTAGGGTGAAAATATACCACATGAGATAAGTTGTTTACAAATTAACCCTTTTGTTGAGACAGCATGACTGGTCGACGCTTCCATTCATTTTTTAGACTCATCTTATAAGCGGGTCGAAGCAGAAACTGGCAAATAAGTGAGAAAGTACGGTATAGCCACTCGGCTAATCCATTCTGATGTTGATATCTATTTATAGCCGAGATCCTGACCATGCTTATTTATAGACTTGGTAAGAATGAACATTTAGAGAGATTTTTTTTCATTATTGCTACTATCAAACAATATAGTTAGTGTTCAAAATTGTAGTTGCTTAATTTCTCCAAGCAGCGGTAAGATATTGTTATCGAAAATTGCCTTTAATCTTCCAATGTTGTTTTTTCTCCCAATTTGTATTGCCTAACAGTAAAGATAGTGTTCAAAACAGCCTTTGCTTAGCTCAAAGTATTAGTTTATGCAGTAATTGTACCCAAAGTCCCAAGGGCAGTGGTAAAATAATGTTGCATATATTTGATATAGGAAAACCGTTGGATACACTTTCAAATTAAAGAGCAAACAACTGCTTTCATCTGCTAGATTATGGATATTTCCTAACAGCAGCTTGGTGAAGATTCATCTGCAGTCAGTTTTCAGCAAAAGTTATATTTGGAAAGAATCGCCATTCAGAGTGATATTTTTTCATGAAGGCAAACTGTCGTATACCACCCTTAGGCTAAACAGACAGCACACTCTATCTCCTAATTGTTCTGTAATATAAAACTTTAAAGTTATAAAGGCCAGTCATTAGTAGTAACAAGAATAGTTTGATAGTGGCACAATATCATTAAAATTGTTCAGACCATGCGGTTATATCTCTCATTTACAAGTTAGACTGCCACCAAAGCAATTAAAAGTCACTTTAAAGAGAAAAGAACTAATAAAAATGGACTGTAATTACAATATTGCCTTAATTGTATTCGATATATAGCAATCAAAATGTATTTGAACACATAACTCCTTCTTGTGTCATCTCGTAAATGGTTTGCCCTCTCATAAACAGACACTCACTATAACTAGATCCCTGCTAGGAATCACAATCTGTTACTATGGAAACAGTTACATTATTATTCAAGATTGCTAACAAATTCCACAAGGGGATTAAATATGATTAATTTTCAGACAATATAATTGCATAAGCCTTGGTAATTACCACAAATATTAAGCTCCATGATCAGTTTTGGTACCAATTTATCTTTATAAGGTTTAATAAGAACACATAGTTAAAATACTTTACATACATCCAAGGATCAAGTATAATCTAAAAATACCTGGCAGCGCATAGGCTCCAGGTATGGGAGGTTTCAGGTTTGATCCTGGGCTGCGACATACCAAAATCATACAAAATGGTAGTCGTATTGCTTCCTTGCTGTGACTGGGCGTGGTATCATAGCAAGAATGTTCAGGGCATGCTATACACAATGAAGGCAGTACTATAAGTGGACACCGTCTCCAGATAACAAAAATACTGCTGGTGGGACGATAAACCTAATATATATAATCTAGAACTTGTTCCAAGTTGTCAACAGACTGAAAATTGACAGTTGTGAAAATAAGTTATTATCTGTTTTTTGAGGGATTTAACCCTGCCAAAAATATTTCACTTATTCGGAGACAGACTCAACTTGAAGCAGATATAGTGCTGCCTTCAATGTCTAAAGCAATCTATAAAAACTTATGTATTTTAATTTAAACTTACCTATACTTTACTTCTATAAAACCTTATCATATTTGGTGCTGAATATGATAGTGCCAAATATGACCTATACAATGTAACAAGCATCAGTGTGCCGTAAAATCCAAAATCCAAAAATACAATTATAATGTAATATACAAAATCCAATCACGTCATTCTGATGACTGTCTTGTAACTCCTCTGCCCGCTTAGCTTCTCACCGCGTGGGTTCGAGTCCCATTTGGGACAGAGGACAAAATGTGAGGTCTCCCAGCTGACCTGCGGCGAGCCAGTGGTTCTACCCAGACATTTGTTTGGGGTCTTCCTCCACTAAAACAGCTGGATGTCACTATAATGATCATAATTTGTCACTGTGATGTTTTTAAAAAAACACAAAAAAACATTTATTCTGATGTTGGGCTGACTAATGAACAGGTTGTACCATTTTTACAAAATAAGCATGTCCCAGACCATGTTTGTTTTATTTTGTTGGAAGAAACACAACACAGTGACACAAATATAGTCAGAATAGTGATATCTCGCTATTTTGGTGGAGGAAAGTTGAGGATAAATGTCTCGGCAGAACCATAAGTGCAAGTCTTTCACCCCAACTGAGCTCAAACCCATGGGATGCGAGGTGAGCTGTCAGAGGATTTACAAGTCAAGACACAGAAAGTAAAGAGCTGAAGTGCAACTTTAACTTAAGACCTATCATCCAGGTAATCAGCTATGACATCGATATCTATTTATAGCTGACATTCCCACTGTACTTATTGATAGATTAGAAAACAAGAGACTGTCGAAGATGGGTGATGCTCTCAGAATGGGTATTTTGTCACAAAAACAATTTGTTGTATAACTAACTATGAAGGTGAATTGTGTAAAAGAAGTAGTGCCAGAAAATCAGACATAATCAAACCTGTACCTATGAAGGGTAAAGGGAATGGCCATTTCAACCAATGCAAATAACAAAGTTAGGAATTGTTACCGATACTGTGCAGCAACATTTCTATCATTATAGCACAGGGGCACAAGGGACTTAAGAGTCAGGCGTAATGCTCTCCCCTTAGCCCTGAGCGTTAGGAGGGAAGCCACTACTACCAACTTTAAAGTCTTTGGTTTGATCCGGCCGGGATTTGAACTTGCGACCTCCCAATCCGCAAGTTTGGAAAGAGGTACAGTATTAGTTATTTTATGGGGTTTATCCCTGTTTTACAACCAAATTATCTTTAAAACAGAAATGACAGTATTCACTGTTTCAATTTTATTGTACCTACATAAATACAAGGGACAAAGAATGTTATGCTTTTTTAAGGCATAATGGAATCTTAACTTTTTTTTAATACTTTTTTAATATTTTACAATGTATTGTCTGACTTACCCAACATCATAAAACACAATTTTAATAACATTTCTCACTTTGTCAATTTTAAAGTGAGGAGTATTTCGGTTGGAAAATTGGTTTCTCACCTCATCCTTTTGGCACATCATGACATATGAAGAGTTAACATCTTCTCAAGCTGCAAATTCCATTACTTGAGCCTGTTGCAACTCTAGAGCCAAGCCCTGATAACTTTTGGTTCTAATTGTCGATAGTAATCGCTGAAAGACATAGCTCTTCTATTTATGCACCTTGGTGATTTGGATTTATCAATTACAATTCTGTCCAAACAATATAATATAACGGAACCTGTCTGTGAGGATTGTGTCCGCCATGCAACACTAGCCTCTTTATCATATACAAATTAAAATATCAACATTAACAAAAGGATAATATCATTCTAGGGTATTTATATTCAACTATAAATTTTCTTCTTTAGTAAGGAAACTATGTATTTACATTTTTTTTGCTTATAACAATTTCATGAATATGAAACTAAATTTAAATGAAATTTGTTAAAAGAACATGATTTGCTGCAAGGTCACACTGTGACATGAGTGTGACCTTCAAGGTAGCATGCCTAATTCTGGACATGACACGTCTTCTCGATATGTAATCATTTTTGTCATTGACCGGACACAATTTTGCTTCAAGGTCAGGCTTTGACCTTGACCTTCAAGGTAGCGCCCTGAATCTTGTTCACGACATGTCGTCTCGATATGAGTACTATTTCTGTTAATTATTAATTTTAAAGTGCAACTCTATATAACAAAGTAATGGGCTGGACATGCATGCGAGATGGCTAGATGGATAAATAGACAGATGGATGGACGGACAATGCTGTGACTATATGCTCCCCCAAAAATATTCATTTAGGGAGCAATATATTTCACATTTTGTACTTTCTAGTAATTGACATAATGTCATAAAGAACTAAAGTTTATGTAGCAAATATGCACAAATTCCACCAGAATAGGGTAAGATGTTATAACATATATTTTAAATAGGCAAACTGTCAGACACCACCTTTAAATAGCTGTTACATGTATTAGATATGGACACACAGTCACATACCACCTTTAAATAGCTGTTACATGTATTAGATATGGGCACACAGTCAGATACCACCTTCAAACACTTCTGATGCTATGATATGTCCAAATTACACCTTCAAGCACCTTTTCCATTATCTGTGAACAGCTGCATTAATATTAAAACCAATGCTGCACAGAAGACTTGCAATGCCATGATCAATAAGAAGGTTGATTGCCTTGTTGACACAAACACACTCTGACAGATGTGGCCGTATTATAATACTTGTGGCTTATCACTGAATAGGATCTGCCTCTGAGCTTGCCATGTCATAATAATTCTGACCGACAGTCAGTCATTAGAGAGACCCCAAGTAAGGCTGTCTAAGATTGTTGCTAGTCTGATGACATTCTGCCATTGTCTGCAGAGTGCCATACGACACCATAGTTGTAACAGGAGCAGAAATGGTGAGCCTCCACTGACATTTGAACCACCGATCTTCCCAACAGCAGCATGTCTCTATACCAACAGAGCTATAAATGCTCTGTGAATGAACTACCAGTGAAAATGCTAGATCCCTCCTATTTCTCAGTAGGAACCACCCTGATTCTCACACGGTTCTACTCTACAGCAAATACAACCAGGCTACTGTAGTAAGTCATGACACATAATGTAACAAGAGCAGAAAATAATGAGCCTCCACTGGGATTTGAACCACGGATCTTCCCCATACAAACAGGTGGCTCTACCAACTAAGTTAATCAGAGCTAATAAATAGAGACTGTAAACAAACTACCAGGTAGTCAATTTTTTAATTTTTTTTTTTTATTTTATCTTGCACCATCACAATTATGGTCTTATTGGCGACGCCAAGCTAATTATTCATGGTGGAAGACCCCAGACTTATAACTAGGTAGAACCACCGGCATAGCCAATGGTCTTGCTATAAAACACCAGTATCTACAATAGTTCCCAACACTGTTCTTCTGTACAATCACACATGTACCTTAATGCAGATAATAAATAATGAAGATTGTAAAAACGGTTGCAAGACTTGTCACAAGAGACTCATTCTACATTTTACAAAACACCTAAAAAGCAATTGAAAAACTTACACCAATTCAATGTAAAATGTGGTTAAGATTTTTAATAACAAAACTTTCATGAATTCAATGTAAAATGTGGTTAAGATTTTTAATAACAAAACTTACATGAATTCAATGTAAAATATTGTTCAGATTTTTAGATAACATACTTTACACTAATTCAATGTGAAATATTGTTCACTTTTTAAATATCAAAACCCACTTGCCCAAAGCTCGGGGCAAGTAATTTTGATTTCAGCAAGCAGAAACCCCTAGACCCCAACCGGAACAGACAGTGACTTTTTTAGCTTTTCCAATTATTTTGGAATGCTCTTTAAGCAGAAATGCAAAACAAATTTCTAAATAGCGTGTCCCTATACTTTTCTAATAATATCCGACGTAACAGTTTTAGTGCACAGCGTCAAAATCTGCGAAGTGCTTATTTGTTCAATCAAGATAAACAATCATTTACTATGCAGTAAAGTCTGTGTCAGCCATGTTCCTTTTCATTTGCTGCTCATAATAAACCAATTTTTTTTCACACCATATAGTCTGGCTCAAAAACATGCTTTTGTTACTAAAATTGAAAAAGCTTATTACTATTGACTTTTAACTCTGTGGTTTTACACACTTTTGTCAACATGATGATGACCTGGAGATGGCAGAAGATGTTATCTTATTGCTTATTATGTCTTATTGTGAATGAAAACTTAAAAAATAAAGTGGAAAAAATGCTTTATTAAGGAAAAACATAACTTTAGGAGTTCATATCATGGTTTTGAGCAGTCAAATAGTTCAGAACTAGCCCTTTTTTTATTCTTCGAGAAATTGAAAACATTTTTGGTCAAATGATTTTACTTAGTTGCTTACCTAAATGGGCAAGGGCCCAGAAAAAAAAAGGTGAAGACTGCTTATTCAATATAAAATGTGGTTTAGATTTTTAAAAACAAAACAGCCATACTCATCACAGACTGTCAGTTAATAGAAGTTTCAAAAACATGGACCATGTGAAATGACATTTGTCAATTCATTGAAAGTGAATTTTTTAACTTATAGTGTTCCCTGACTTTGGAAATATCCCAATTATTTTGCCACCAGTGGACAATAAGCCTCTTCTGATTTACCGGTAATTTCAATAATGAACCCTGGGACAGTGGGTAGGTGAATGAAGAAAGATTCTATTCCCACTTTTTTATGGTTTAATTTTTTAAATTCACTATTCAGCAGCCATATTATTTCTATTTTTATTTTGTAAAATATAAAACATCAACCAAGACATGTGACAAATTTCATAATAAATAAAAAACATGTCTATGTTGTTCTTACCTTGATATAAATAGCTACAACTATTAATTAACAATATAAAGTGACAATGTAAGAGGATGGCAATATGTATGATAATTTGATGGAAAAAAAAATGAAGACAAAGTTGTTCTCATGACAGCCACATGTAAAAAATGACAAATACACTAGGATGAGACATTACAAAATCAAAGGGCTGAAGGTGCTGTAGTATTCAGTGCAATTGCTGGCAATTTGTATAGTAAAATATGAACCGAATGACCTAATGAGTTTATACTTTGTATTTTTTAGGTGTTTAATCATGAGGATTAAGAAAAGAAGTTTTTGAAATTTTCATTTCTTCAAGTATTTTTGTTTCTGTATTTCTTTTGCCAAATTTCTACATGATACTATCAAATTTTACAAATACAGTAAAACCTCTCCACAGCAACATCTGGCGGAGGCAAGAAAAAGTGTTGCTGCTGAGAGGTGTTGCTGCTCAGAGAATTCAATGAGACGAGAAAAAATGTGTGTGTTTTTTAAATAGTTTTGTACTTTAGCCAATCAGCATTTGCTTGTCTATTAAAAAAAAACATTATCGTCAGTAACGGACCTGCATCTGAGTTCTGCCGCAGCCCAACTCAGTAGCAATAGACTGTGCTGACCTTCCTTGTTCTAACAACTTAATTGCAGTAACACTCTGCTTTCGAGACGAAATGACCAATATTCCAGTATTGAGTCATGCAAAGACCAATTTACCATTAAAAATCAAATTTATAGTCAGACATCCTAAAACAATGACAGTTTGCATTTAGCACTTAACGTAAACAACTTTTTCAGTAAGCAATCAATACCGTGATATCTTTTAATCTTTCGATCAATTAAAGAAAACAAACCAACTCGTTAACATCATCAATAGTTGACACTTCTTTCACACGTTCCTGCAATACCCTAGATCTACAACGGCACGTTTGTAGCATGTTTCCTGTCCAACTGCAACTTGATTCCAATTAACACCTTCTCAACAGGGTACAAGCAGTGATCAGCCGACCGCGTGACATTTCTGGTGTACGCGACAGACTGTTCTAAAAATAGTTGCACTGGTGTTGCTACGCAGAGGTTAAACTAGCCTCAGGGAAGAGATTTACACGGCCGCTTACCGCTTCGCGGAGGAGTTGCTGCTTAGAGGTTAAAATGCGCTGAAAACTACTGGGGGGAAATTTAACTGCCGCTGCTTAGAGGTAGCCACTGCTTAGAGGTGCCGCTTCGAGAGGTTTTACTGTATGTAGCTCAAAAGTACATGTAATTGTTTAATAGAATAATAGATTAACAAAGAAAAATGCAGACAACAAATTACTTACTTAATAAAAAGAATATTACTGGCAGAATTGCAGTTATGTATTATGATCTATTGTTGTAGTAGAAGCACTTCCAGAAAGCAGTAAACGTTTGTAGTTGAGAATTTGTTTAGAGAGTGAAGTTATGGGTTAAAGATTATAAAACTTTGAGATTGAGCCAACTCTCAAGCATATGATTGGTCAAATTTCACATTTATTTGAATCCAGCCAATCAGATGATAGAGTATTGTCTCTGACTCAAACTCAAAAGTTTTATAATCTCAGACCATGGTTTCAAAATACATGTTTTTAGTGCTACTGCACTGATATAAAAATCGAGCAAACCCATTACTGCCTCGCAAAAGAGTCCTAAAATATCCAATTTAATGTTTAAAACAACTATAAATAGACCAGAATTATACATGTAGAACACAAAGATTACGTAATATCTATGACAGACTTAAAACTTAATCTCTTGGGAGTGATTCTTTGTCTGCAAGCTTAAAAGGGACAGTTTAAGTATTTTTCAACAATTCCAACAAAAATTTACTATCCAAGGATATATATTATCAGATAATGCCATCATTAGAGAGACAGACAACAGAAGTAAGTTGAAACCAGACGCAAGATTCAGGAAATGCCTGTCTTTGTTGACGTAATCCAAGTCTAGTCAGACAGGATTATGTTACAGTTTAAATGCTGTGTCTACCAGAAGAGAAACATGCTTAGGAACTTAGATCTGTTAAAGACTCAACCTTTCTCTTACTGAAAACATCATTTTGGTATCTTTATACCAGATATAGAGATTTAGCTAGACAAAACATATTCTTACTTTTTATGATGTGTAGAATAAAGCATCAATTAATCAAAGCGCTCAACAGGGCTGTATGGGCAGTGTAAGTTTCACTATGTACGCAATAACAGGTGTGCAAACAATGGTCAAAATTATTCCATAGTAAATCAAATGTACAACCCATTGGAAACTGGGAAGCAGGCAAGTCTTCAGCTGCAATTACACACCTTTCTAACATATAGATTAAATACATTGGGACAAAATGTTATACCAGTCACTAACATCTGATAGAAACTATTTTATTTAACATTCAACACTTTCTATATGATTTTGCATTTTAAGTTATATTAGATCTAATATATAATGGTCATACATGCTACAGGATTTGACCAAAATATACTAATTTGGAAATTAACTACTACCTCTGACACCCCTGTGATCTGAATATTGCTTCAAATGTCCATTTTCCAAAATCTATAAAGAAGCATGATATCGAGGTCTGAGCTTATTACCAAGATGATAATACATTGTAATGTGATCTCATAAGTAAGTGGTCATGTGGTTTTCTTAGTTTAAAATTGACTGTGCAGCATGGTTTGGATAAGAAATAATTTTTTTATAATGACAAGTGGAGTGTTATGCTTTATTTTTCACATGGACAGAGGGCATCAATAAATAGCAAATTGCAGGCTCTTTTTTAGGTAACAATAAAATTTATTTGGTTGCATGAGAGAAATATTGATCCAAACTGTTAAATACCACCATTTAAACCTGAGCTAGAAGCACAATTGGTAGTGGAGGTATAGGAGGTCCTAGGTTCAAACCTGGGCCACAACATACCAAACAAACCACCTTTAAATGATTGTGTCACCATCAAACCAATGTTAATGACTTACTTTGAGCACATGATGTATATTTCTGCATGCACTGTTCTTCCAAACTAAATATATTCAAATATAAAGGAATGATCAAAGGAAATATTTGTTTGTTTCTGTGAAACATCCCAGCGACCAACTGTGATCATTATAGCAACTTCCTGCTAATTTGGTTGAGGAAGACCCCAAACAAATTTCTGGGTAGAACCACCCGTGCAAGTCGTTTTTTGTGTGTTTGTAATTTAATTCATGTTTTTTAACATAGTAAATGTTTGAAATGAAAAGAATAATTTATGATGTGTTTGTTTAACAAAATCATGTTTTGTAACATGCATTTAAACATTCTCGCCCTACAAGCCTGAAATTCTAAATGCACATCTGGTTACACATCTTGATATATGTTTTTGCTTTTTCAAAAATTGATTCAAAGTGCAATTTAACTTCACTTATGGGGAATATCAACTTGATCCAAAATGATTTAACATGCTGGAATACTTTCCCACATTTACCAACGAGGTGAGAGGCTAAGTCGCCAACTCTACCACTAAGCCATGGGCGCCCCCCAATATTTGAACCCACTTAGAATTATTAGTTTTTGTTCACAAAGTTTTGCTTTTTTTAATTTATCTGTAATAAAGTCACTACAATTTAATAACTTTCATGAGAACCTGCATTATTTGAACAAAAACAATAGGATTTTTAGCTACAACAACCTAGAAATTGTTTTGCAAGTTTCTACAAGATATATTTGGAGAGTAACAACAAAAAATAGTGTTGTTTCTGGCATTAGGTAGAGAAGACAGTTGCAGGCTGAGATTGGATGGTTTCCATCTGAGAAAAATCAGGCTGCTATTCTGCACAAACAGTTCATTAGCTTCTTTTTTTAATGACCCACCCCTGAAATAAATAATGATCTGAAATACATGGAACAGATCATAATGGGGATTGTTCTGGAAAATTGTGACAGAACACAAGGGATAAGTTGACAAAAGTTGGATTTTTTGGTGTAATTGTCAATAAGGATTGGGACTGAATAGACAGAGAAAGTGAAAAAAAAAAAGCTTTTTCTGGTTTGGTCTTTTTGTTTAATGACTCATCATAGATTTGTTTGTGATTTTATATTTGGCTTGGATGTGAATGCCTTTGTCCCGCGTCTTTTCAAATTTTGGTATATATTTCAATACTCATAGGACTTGTCATATTTTTTTGTGTGCCTAGCATCATTGAAATGTCATAATTATGGCTTTGTTGTTGTTGTTGACTTCCGTTTCGAGTTGATATATTGTTAGATAAAAAGAGAATCCTCTATAAATTGCCAAATTATTTACAGAATGTTTAAAAAGAAAAAATACTTTTACAATTTTTGAATTATTGTACACAAAGTCTGGGGTACACAAAGTCTGGGGTACACAAAGTCTGGAATTTATTTAGAAGGAATCTGAGAAGTTGACAAAAAACAAGCCTAGTTTGTGTCAAGAAGCAGCAAAATTTGGTAACAACTCTTTGGTCTTGTCAACTGATGTGTGTAGTGAAATTTTGCCAATAAATAAAAAAAAAAAGTCACCAATAAAATATCAGAATTATGAAAACACTTTGTTATTTATTTAAAAAAGATTTTTCTTATTTCTTTCATTGGGATTGTAAGACTGAAAATACTTTTCTTTGAATATACCGGCCACAAAAGCTCAGGTGGTAGAGCATCGGCTTGCGGATCAGGAGCTCGTCGGTTCAAACTCCAGCCAGTTCAACCAAAGACTTTAAAGTTGGTAGTAGTTGCTTCCCCTTCTAATGCTCGGAGTTAAGGGGACAGCATTACGCCTGACTTGTCGGTGTCAGTATAATGGACTGGCCAGGTTCAGTCCCTAGACACCTCATAAGTGCCCCTGTGCTATAATGATGGGAATGTTGTTGCACAGTATCGGCAAAAATGCTGGCTAATCCCATCCCATCCCTATTCTCTGAGTAAAAACAATAATCTCAAGATTCAGTTATCAACAAAAATGATGTTTAGTCTCAACAAGGTTTTTAATTGGTTGTAAATTATCTTAATTCTTCCCTGAAAGCCCAATGTGTTATTCTCTTTGTAGTAGTGGAATTCTATAGAACAAACACAATTACCTCCAGCCACAGAAGTTTCCAACCACTTTACCATGGGGAATTCAGCTAAATATCAGCTAAATATTGTCACATCAATAAGATATCAGTCTACAGTTCCATAAAATGTTTTCATTGCATTATCACATTTGCGAATAATAACATATTTATTTACCAATAATTGTGTATAGAGATATTTGGTATTCATTTCCTAAACTGGTTTTTTCTCTTGCATTAATTCTTTTTTTATTGAATTTGTAAACAGGCAAGCATTTATTGTAACTATGTATTTGTTTTACAAGAATAAATGTCATTGAAATTGACACATGACCCTAAAAAGCAATGACTTTAAAAACGATTTTATCCTGCTTTCACGCGTAAATGTGCAGGATAAAGCCTTGCCGGATAAAGTTAGTGATATCCAGTCAATAGGTCATGTGACCAAACCACGCGTATGAATACACTGTTTACATTAGTAATGTTCACACGCTCTTAATGAAACATGCAATTATTGCTTTTTGCCGATTTTTGTAATCATTCATGGAATTTTTTGAACATTTGTATATGTTGACATGGAGATTACAAAAATTACAAAAAATGTCTGAAGAAAGAAGGAGTAAAGCGGCTTTTGTTTTTCCATTAGTTTTTCTTCAATCTTCCTCGCTAGTTTACAGATTTCCTATTTTTGTTTTGGTTTCATATAAAAGATGAAAAGCAGGATAAGTCAAATACATGGTTGGTGCCGAGAATAAGAAACTTATTCGCTAAAGCTCGCCAAGATATTCGCTTATTGTCACCAGATAAACCTTTTCATTCTCAGCACCAACAATGTAGTCTCTTTTTGACCCTGAATATGACCTTGACCTAAATGGTTGCACTTGTAAATGTTATGCACCTCACAGCAGTCTGTCAATGTTGTATCTGACAGTTTGGACCAGATTTGTCTCCTCAAATAAACATATTGTTGATTGTTACTTGAAGAAGTCCTGCAAAATGATGTCAACTGGTGCCCTAGATCTATGTGAAGAGTGAAGCATAAAGTCCTACTCATCATTACAAACAGGTATTTATTATCTAAGCTAAGCTGCAAAGAGCTCTTGGTAAACAAAGAAAGAAACATCTCCACTTACTTTTGAGATTTAGTTATATGGTCATCATACATTTGAGTCTACTATAAACTCTGTATTCAATTATATTTCATATTATTTTAACCTGAAAGGTTTTTTTATATATATTTTTACTCACCTATTTGAATTTTAACCAGATTATACCCTATTTATGTTAAGCTTCATCGTATTCAGCACCATATGACCTGTTCAGTGTCAGTATGCCGTAAAATAAAAAAGAAAAAGAAAAAATAGTCAGCTCTAAAGTCGATATCTATTTTTAGCAAAAAGCACTATTATGCTTATTTATAGGTTTTTAAAAGAATGATGATTTAGAGTGACTTTATTTGCAATTTGTATTTTCTTACAATAACGAAAGTACGGGTATTCAAAACTGTCTTAACTTAGACTTCTGTATGGGTTTATGCAGAAATTATGCGTACATTCCTAAAAAAATTGGGGAAATACTGTTACATGCACGTGATAGGCAAACTGTCCTATACCACCTCAAAGGTTTTGGATTTTCGGCGCTGATAGGGAGAGCGATGCTCTTCTGAAATGCATTCTTTATGGGGAGGAAGTATAGATGGCAAAAACAGGAAATCGCAGCTGTTCTCTAAGACCTTTTTCAGAGAAAAGAACTGAGAATTCCATTTTGTAACATTGTAGCTTGCAACAATAGCATTGCAAGAGAGAACAAGGAAAACAAACAAAGAAGCAAATACTCTACTTTCCATCAGAGTTATGGTTCATTACTATCAAATGTTTATGTAATTAATTAACAATGTAAAAGAGTGTTTAGTTCCCAGGATAGTCCTCTTTATGTTTAAAGCGCATGCTCTCTACAGTGTCTTGGATGTCCCACATCACTAGCTCTTTTCTTGTCTGATATTGTACTTTCAAAATGGCCAATCTGTAATTGAGGAGTCATTTGTAGAGATAATTGAGGAGTCATTTGTAGAGAATGACCTTGACTTTAATCTTGACATTGATGGGTGCAGTTGTAAATGTTAGACCCATTATACCTTTTATGACTAAGTATATATATCTGTAAGATGTTGGTTGGGCAAAATGCCAAACAAAACATGTAAGCCCTATGAAATAGACACACACACAAAAAAATAGAGCAACATTTTCTCTGAATCAAGATCCAACATGTCATAGTTGATGCAAACATCTTGATTGAAATTTTAAGTAGATAAATAGAAATGCACATATATGATCCACCCACACATCAAGCTGCCACGTTTCTTTAAAGGAGGCAGCTACCTTTTGATATGGTCTAAATGGACTTTGATTGTATCATTACATTACAGAATGGCTTTTGTGTTCTATTATTACATTACAGACCAGCTTTCTTATTGTATTATAACATTACAACCCTACTTGAGATGAACTTGACATTTTACAACCCCAGAATCTGCTGCACTGCCACAGCAATTGTCATGTGCACATACTGCACACTTTGTCAGTTCTACTTTAAATATTGATATTGTGTTGTTACTGTCATAGGACATTGTTTTAAATTCCTATCTTCATCTAAAGATATTTGTAATACAAAAAAATCTCCTGTCTACAAACAGTTTTAAATTAGTCCTACCCAGTCATTGTCATAAACATCCTTATTCTTCCTTCATCACGACCTGCTGTCACCACTCAAAGCACAAATATATTCGATGAAAGTACAACTATTTTCTTTTTGAGCATAACCATTTCCTCTCAAATCACAACTATTTCTCTCTAAAAGCACAAGCATTTTCTCTAAAAGAAACAAACTTTTTTCTCTAAAAAAGCACACCTGTTTCCTCTAAAGACAACCATTTCCTCTAAAGACAACCATTTCCTCTAAAAAGCATGCCTTTTCTCCCCTAAAAGCAGAACCATTTTCTCTAAAAAGTGTGTTTTTTTTTCATACACAAGCACAACCATTTCTACTAAATGCACAACAATTTTAAGCACACTTATATCCTTAACACACATCTATTTTGTCTAAAAGCACAACCATTTTAAGCACAACCATTTTCTTCTAAATGAATTATTATTGTTAAGCACAACTATTTCATCTAAAAGACACAACTATTTCCCCTTTAAAAAACATTTTCCTGTGATGCCTGTAACTGAGCAGTTACTGTTGCTGACTTGTAAATTCTCAGCCACTCACAATGTAGGTTGGAGTCCATGATAGGGTAAGAAAGTGGGGATGTAATCCAGCTGACCTGTGGTGCATCAGTGGTTCTACCCAGATATTTGTCTTTGGCCTTCTCCATTGATAATAGTTTTGATGACACCAATATGAACATAACTGTGTCAGGAGTGTGAGGCAACAAAAAATAAACATACAGCAAATATATTTTATCTCAAAGCACAATAACTTTTTTATTTTTCTACTCAAAACAATATTTTCTATCAAATATCTTTTTCTCAAACAAAATCGAACCTTTCCTCTTAAAACCCAAATTCAGTGTACACATTGTTTCTCCCCTTGCAATTTATTTTTCTTATATTTCTTTCTCTCCATCAAAGCACAACTACTTTCTCCCTAATATTCTTCTTTCATCTCAATATATTAATCAACTCCTCTTCCATTCAAAACATTTAAATTGTGTACTTTTATTATGCCACTCCTCTTCCATTCATTACTTGTGTGTACTTTTATTATGCAACTCTGCTTCCATTCTTTACTTGAGTGTACTTTTATTATGCAACTCCTCTTTCATTCATTACTTGTGTGTACTTTTATTATGCAACTCCTCTTCCATTCATTATGCAACTCTTCTTCCATTCATAACTTGTGTGTACTTTTATTATGCCACTCCTCTTCCATTCATTACTTGTGTGTACTTTTATTATGCAACTCTTCTTCCATTCATTACTTGTGTGTACTTTTATTATGCAACTCTTCTTCCATTCATAACTTGTGTGTACTTTTATTATGCAACTCTTCTTCCATTCATTACTTGTGTGTACTTTTATTATGCAACTCTGCTTCCATTCATTACTTGTGTGTACTTTTATTATGCAACTCTTCTTCCATTCATAACTTGTGTGTACTTTTATTATGCAACTCCTCTTCCATTCATAACTTGTGTGTACTTTTATTATGCAACTCCTCTTTCATTCATTACGTGTGTGTACTTTTATTATGCAACTCTGCTTCCATTCTTTACTTGAGTGTACTTTTATTATGCAACTCCTCTTTCATTCATTACTTGTGTGTACTTTTATTATGCAACTCCTCTTCCATTCATAACTTGTGTGTACTTTTATTATGCAACTCCTCTTCCACTCACTACTTGTGTGTACTTTTATTATGCAACTCTGCTTCCATTCAAATTTTTTGTGTATTTTTTTTTCCATATTTTTTATCCCTCTTAAAATGTTAACTGTTTCCTATAAACCATAATAGTGATTATATTTCTTCAAAAAAACTGACAAGGAGGGATGACAAAGGTGAAAAAAGATAGATGACATAAAAAAAAAGAAAGTAATAACAGGTCCACTTAAATGATTAAAACCAATCTAATTAATCAAATTTAATATTAAAAACCTCGGATTGTTTGAACCTGTAAATCACACTGACACTCTTATTGCGATGATGTCAATTTTGAATTCCTAAATTGGTGATTAAAGATGCTATGATGAATCTGTATGAAACAAGTAATGCTTCATGTTGACTGTATTGTTGTAAAGTTTTCCGATTTCATATCCTCAAAATCACGGTCAGTGTTTGAAGAAGCATTTGTCATATCACTTTTCATTACGGCTCTTTATTTTTTAAGGGGTGTTATGAGAAAGCTGAATTTTGGAAAAACGAGGGATTTACATATACCCTGCATTAACTTGATTACCTGCAGTCAGTAAATGCCTGGGAAAGAATTGTTTGTGCACAAACACAAATATGTATGTTGAAGGAGACTAAAGACATGGACATTGTGTCCAGGCATGCTTCAAATGTTATCAATAATATTGTAATCTGTTTTAACTAGATGTTCAAGTGATTATATTTATTAATACTGGTAGAAACTGTAATATCTTTTAATGTAAATACAAAGTAAACAAGTGTATATTTAACTATGGTTTATAACATAATGAAACTTACCAGATATTATTGATAGACCAGGTTCCAATTTATTTCAGAATACTAATCTTTCTTCCAGCTGACAGTGTGCCAGTGGTTCTACCCAGGCATGTGTCTGGGGTTTTCCTCCACCAAATATTACTCCTTGTTGCTTTTTTTCTGCACACCTATACCTGATAGGTCATACGGGGCCTACAATGACATTTGAAGTATATATGGTATAAAAAGGTTAACAATAAAAAACCTGCAATAATTAACTGAATGCCAGCATTAGGATCAGAATTGTGTTGTAGCAATGAAACACAAAACAATCAAAACTAAAAATTCTGCACATTATGCACGTATCAGCATTGTCATTTATCTAATAAAATACTTTCAATGATTAGCACATGATTCTAACATGTTATGCCTCATCATATAATTGGTATTTCTCGCATTTGATAAGATTTGTGTTGCTTCATTGCAATAATTCTGTCCAATTTATTAGAAACATCCTGCATGCCAACAGACTTTGTGTCTCTAGAAATCTGTCTGTTCAGACAATAAGCTGCCAAGCTGAAGATGCAATCATTCAATGAAATATTAAAACTTCTGGTAACAAAGCTGGGAGAGAGGTGATTGAACATAACTTTCTGAACCAAAATATCCCAGATCTTTCCTTCAAACCCTGTTACGTTGGTAGCAGTAAAGTATTTTATCGGGACGATTCTAATGAGTATCTACATCATGGGGGTTGGATTAGGATTAAAAAGGATTTAAGGCATGAATTCACCAACTATCCTTAAGCCTTAGGAATAAAAAGGATTTAAGGCATGTATTCACCAACTATTCTTAAGCCTTAGGAATAAAAAGGATTTAAGGCATGTATTCACCAACTATTCTTAAGCCTTAGGAATAAAAAGGATTTAAAGCATGTATTCACCAACTATTCTTAAGCCTTAGGAATAAAAAGGATTTAAGGCATGTATTCAACCAACTATTCTTAAGCCTTAGGAATAAAAAGAATTTAAGGCATGTATTCACCAACTATTCTTAAGCCTTAGGAATAAAAAGGATTTAAGGCATGTATTCACCAACTATTCTTAAGCCTTAGGAATAAAAAGGATTAAAGGCATGTATTCAACCAACTATTCTTAAGCCTTAGGAATAAAAAGGATTTAAAGCATGTATTCACCAACTATTCTTAAGCCTTAGGAATAAAAAGGATTTAAGGCATGTATTCAACCAACTATTCTTAAGCCTTAGGAATAAAAAGAATTTAAGGCATGTATTCACCAACTTTTCCTAAACCTTAGGAATAAAAAGGATTAAGGCAGGGGTAATTCCACCTTAGCCTTATAAGGATTTAAGGCATGTATTCACCAACCATTCTTAAGCCTTAGGAATAAAAAGGATTTAAGGCATGTATTCACCAACTATTCTTAAGCCTTAGGAATAAAAAGGATTTAAGGCATGTATTCACCAACTATTCTTAAGCCTTAGGAATAAAAAGGATTTAAGGCATGTATTCACCAACTATTCTTAAGCCTAAGGAATAAAAAGGATTTAAAGCATGTATTCACCAACTATTCTTAAGCCTTAGGAATAAAAAGGATTTAAGGCATGTATTCACCAACTATTCTTAAGCCTTAGGAATAAAAAGGATTTAAGGCATGTATTCACCAACTATTCTTAAGCCTTAGGAATAAAAAAGGATTTAAGGCATGTATTCACCAACTATTCTTAAGCCTTAGGAATAAAAAGGATTTAAGGCATGTATTCACCAACTATTCTTAAGCCTTAGGAATAAAAAGGATTTAAGGCATGTATTCACCAACTATTCTTAAGCCTTAGGAATAAAAAGGATTTAAGGCATGTATTCACCAACTATTCTTAAGCCTTAGGAATAAAAAGGATTTAAGGCATGTATTCACCAACTATTCTTAAGCCTTAGGAATAAAAAGGATTTAAGGCATGTATTCACCAACTATTCTTAAGCCTTAGGAAAGGATAGCATGTAAACTATTCTAGGGGGGGGAAGGATTTAAGGCATGTATTTACCAACTATTCTTAAGCCTTAGGAATAAAAAGGATTTAAGGCATGTATTCACCAACTATTCTTAAGCCTTAGGAATAAAAAGGATTTAAGGCATGTATTCACCAACTATTCTTAAGCCTTAGGAATAAAAAGGATTTAAGGCATGTATTCACCAACTATTCTTAAGCCTTAGGAATAAAAAGGATTTAAGGCATGTATTTACCAACTATTCTTAAGCCTAAGTCATATATATGGCTTAAGCCCAAGTCACAATGTTCATACCAACAAAACTAAGCTTATTTATGAAATTTCAATGTGCTTTTGAGCTAACAGTAGCAAAGTTAAAGTGTTATGCAAAAATACAGACGTGTAGCTAAATACATGATGAGAATATTGTGGACTGAAATCCAAGACTTTAGCAATTCTTAATTAAGAATGATTGATGAATAAGAGCTCAAGTTCTTGTTTCACTAAACACTTTGAGGAGTATTTTCTCTTGAGTTTTCCTCAAATATTTGGGGACCGCTGCTAGAAGCCTCAAACTGTTTCCTCAAATATGGCGTTGGCAAGAAAGTTTTTTTCTCAGTTGAGGATACTCAAAATTGAGTTGAGTGACTTTTGTGAAACAAACCTTTTCGAGATTTCTCAGATAAGTAGAATTTTGAGGTTAAAGGAATTCCTCACTTGAGTTAGTTAAGTGAAACTGGTGCCTGATGTTTTCAGTATTAAACCCTATCCATAATAATCCTCATCATAAATAATTGTATAACAGGAAACTAACTTGACCTAAAGACAATTCTAATGAACACCCATATAATTGGATTTGGAATAGGAAAAAAAAAATTAATCTAGATTGGCATGGCAGAAAATATCCCATAATTCTCAACCAAACCCTATATTTTCTATTCCTTTGTTTTTATAGGTTTATCATCCCACCAACAGTACCGTACTTACATTATGTGGAGATGGTGTTCACTTGAAGAAGATTTTTATTTTTATTATTATTTTATTTTATTATTAAACTTTATTAAATTATAGAAAAACTACCATAAATAATTGTATAACAGGAGAGTTACTTGACCTTAAGTCAATTCCTATAAACACCAACATGTACATGTAAGTGTTTGGTGAAAAAACCCAATAACAATGGAATTTAATCTGAATTGACTTGGCAACATATACCACAATTTTCAACCAATTTATTGTTAGTACTCGTTCAAATTGTCTCTTTGAGACATTTTTAACGAACATCAACATGATAGGGTTTGGGGAAAACAAAATGATTTTAACCTATTTCACCTGGCAAAATATCCCATAATTGTGAACCAAACCTTATATGGCTGATTTGAAGTAGAAATAAAGAATTGAACACAAGAAGTTCTCCCCTTTCTGAAGTACTGGATGAGGACCATTTGTTTTTTGGGAGACAATGTAATGACACAAATATGGACAATTTAGAAACATCTAGGCATTCTAGGTGGCATGGCCTGAAAAATGTCTTAGGTAGAACCAGCGGTACACTGCAGCTTAGCAGGAGGAATGGAAGACATGCCTTCAAATTAAGTTTTAGCCCCAGATGGTACTTCAACCAAACACACTGAGAAACATTAGAATTACAGGAATACATGTTTGGACTTGATTCTATCCAAACTAGATAAGAGCACAAAAAAGGAGAAAGAAGATATATTACTTATTTTAATTTTCCTTTAAACTTTGAATCAGTTATTATTTAAATATCTTTGATCAACTTTTGCATCAATGTTTATAAATGTTCTTTGTATCAAGCATAATGCTTATTTTCCAACTTTGGTTGTAAGAAAAATATAAACATCCACATGTAAAGGTGGTATGTAAAAACATTTTCAGAAGTTATCAAAAATGATGTCATAAATATATCATAATCGACCCATCGCTACTTAAGTTAACAAAGACATTTTAAGTAAACAAAGATTTTTTGTAAAATGTATTCATATATAGAAATACCATTCTTAATTAATAATTTCTTCATTATTACTTACTTCATAGTCCAATTTCTGTTAGATTGAATGTATTGGTGCCCCTTTCCCCTTAACTTGATCCTGACTTTCTCTACCTCCCCGAGTCCACTAATTTTATCATTTTTCTAATTCAATCCTTTCTATTCAAAATATCAATCTTTCATCATTTTTCTTAAAGATTTCTACAACCATTTAACAAAGAAGCTACATGAAATCAATTTCATGAATTGAAAACCAGGAATTGCAATCTGCAAATGCAGCCTACAACCTTCAGACTTCAAAAAAGGTCATTACATATCAAGTTGCTTATACAAATATTGTTGTTTTAGAATAAATATCAATAGCAACAAATAAAGCCACAAAACAACATAAAATATCAAAACAATCACTTAATATACCATGCAATGCAGTTAACAACATTCATACTGAAACTATAAAAACATCAAAATGAGAAAAATATTTTTCAAATAATAGATACAATTCTGCTAAATCCACATTCAGCACTGTCATCTTTTATATCACAAACAAATTACAGTTTAGTGTTAAAAAATACAATCATGCTGCAAGTATATCCATATTCAACAAAAATTTCCCCAAATCAGCGATTTTTTAATAAAAGGATACAATTTTGTTTAATCCACACATTCAACACAATTTTCATTTGTTTTCCATAAAACACACACAAAAATTATTTATTAAATCCAATTTGTTGAAATCATTCCTGATCCAATAATCCATCAAGTCATCTATTGATATTCCACAGCATCATTCACCACTGCGCTCTGATCACCCCCATCACATAGGCAACTATCACCAGCGAGAAACTATTTAATTACTAGCCACTGACAAACCATGACAAGCCACAAACCACCAATCAAGCGTTTGACAAGACTTTGAATTTTTGCAAACAAGGGTCTATTCTGAGTCTCAAGTCTCAGGGTGTATATTTATGGCTAGACTTCTATCCCTTTTCTACTGGTAGAGAGTCCTGCAGAGTCGTTGAGTTTTAAAGAGGGACATATTCAGGGGATCCAATAGTCATTATCATAGCACAGTGGACTGTGTGATAGGAACTGTGGAGTTGTGGAGATGGAAATGTTAGGACTCTTGGGTTGGGGTCAGTGGAGATGCTAGCAAGAAAATTGGATACAGAGGACAGAAAGGAAGGAGGGAAAGAGATTATAAGGAAGCAGGATGGAGAGAATGGAATGACAGGGAGGGAGAAAGAGAGTATGGAAGTTGTAGAGTTGAGTTGGGGAGGAAAAGATTGAATATGGATGAAGATAGAAAGACGGAGAGAGAATGAGTGTGAGGATGCTGTAGGGTTGAGTAAGAAAGGAAAAGTGCAGTTATAAATGAAAAAGATAGAAAGACAGAGAGAGAGAATGAGTGTGGAGAAGCTGTAGGGTTGAATAAGGGAGGAAAAGGGCAGTTATAAATGAAAAAGATAGAAAGACAGAGAGAGAGAATGAGTGTGGAGAAGCTGTAGGGTTGAGTAAGGGAGGAAAAGTGCAGTTATAAATGAAAAAGATAGAAAGACAGAGAGAGAGAGAATGAGTGTGAGGATGCTGTAAAGTTTAGTGGGGGGGGAAGAAGGGGTCCCTGGTTAGTTCATGTAGCTGAGGAGATGTAGGGGGAGCAACTCTATCTATAATTCACTGGCTCTAAGGCTCAGCTAGGTGAGAAAGAGAGGAACTGAGTTAGTTGGTTTAAACATCCCACTAACAGTATTTAAATCATTTTAAGATGGTATTTCCTCAAAGCACATATAGTTCTGCCTTCGATGTATACAGCATGCAGTGAACACCTGGCACGATTCTGCAACCAGTCACATCATCCTGACACCAGGCCAAGCAGACTATGAACTACCTTTATATTTGCTCGACCATTTGCAAAGAGAGCTAAACCACTACCATTTTTAATGGCCTTGGGGGAGAAGTGGTTGCATGGGATTGAACACGTGGCCTCCTGTACCTGCAGCTGACACTCTACTGATTGCGATGCTGGGTTCAGTCAAGGAAACAAGTGATAAATGAAGGATGAAGAGGATGAACTGAGAATAACAGAATTGAGGGGATCCACCAATTCATACATTACGGATCACAATGAAAGATGATAAAAATTAGATAGAGTAATGGGGCAAATTTTAATGAGGAATGAACATGACAGATGTACAGGGACAGAGAGATGGTGATGGGAAAGAATGAGAAAAAAAGAGCGGGAAAAGGGAGATAAATCAGATTCGGGGATGGGGATTTGCCGTCATTTGTGCCGATACTGTGAAGCAACATTTTTATCATTATAGAACAGGGGCACTTATGATGTCCATTGTACTGACACGGACGTGTCAGGTGTAATGCTGTCCCCTTAGCCCCAAGCATTAGGAGGGAAGCCACTACTGGCAATTTTTAAGTCTTTGGTTTGACCCGACAAGGGTTTGAACCCAGGACCTCCCGATCCGCTTGCCACTTGAGCTATTGTGGCCGGTGTCAGATTCTGAGTGATAGAGAAAATAAGATAGATAGAAGGGCTGAAAAGATAAAAAAAAAAGCCAGAGTAAAAAAAGAAAAAGAGAGATAAAATGGTTTGATATAGTATTAGGGAAGCAAAGAGCAAATAAGATATGAAGAGGATAAACAGATGGATTACAGAGACAGAGACAAAGAATAACCATGGTAAGGATGGAAGAAAGAAAGAGTGGGAAGGTATGTAATGATGAAGGTTTACAAGTACAGATAGAGAGAGTAAAAAGAATATGGTAGAGAAAAACAAAACTGAGGTTTAAGGTGGTGACCAAGTGTTTGCCGATATCTTATACATGAAACAATAATTTACCCCATGGTTTTCTTTGATTAAAAAATAAACCCAGGTGATCAGGTAACTGAGATGTCAAAGTAAGTTGTCTCATGGTTTTCTTTGATTAAAAATAGCTAACTGTGCAGCATATGGCCTGGATAAGAAATATATTGTCAATATAAAACATGAATAAAGAGCATCAATAAATGTCTTTTCATGGGTTGTTTCAGGACGTACATGTAATTATTTGGCTACATGAGAGAAAAAAATTGTTCAAACTGTAAGATAAATTGGTGGATGAGGAGGGGGGGGAGAAAGGTAAAAAAGACCTATAGCTTTTACTGAAAAAATGCTTCTTTACAGGCAAAGCATTCTTCAACCAATACCGTTGCCTTTAGTGAGTGCTTCTTTACAGGCAAAGTATTCTTCAACCAATATCGTTGCCTTTAGTGAGTGCTTCTTTACAGGCAAAGTATACTTCAACCAATATCGTAGCCTTTAGTGAGTGCTTCTTTACAGGCAAAGTATTCTTCAACCAATATCGTAGCCTTTAGTGAGTGCTTCTTTACAGGCAAAGTATTCTTCAACCAATATCATAGCCTTTAGTGAGTGCTTCTTTACAGGCAAAGTATTCTTCAACCAATATTGTAGCCTTCAGTGAGTGCTTCTTTACAGGCAAAGTATTCTTCAACCAATATCATAGCCTTTAGTGAGTGCTTCTTTACAGGCAAAGTATTCTTCCACCAATATCGTAGCCTTGAGTGAGTGCTCCTTTACAGGCAAAGTATTCTTCAACCAATATTGTAGCCTTCAGTGAGTGCTTCTTTACAGGCAAAGTATTCTTGAACCAATATCATAGCCTTTAGTGAGTGCTTCTTTACAGGCAAAGTATTCTTCCACCAATATCATAGCCTTTAGTGAGTGCTTCTTTACAGGCAAAGTATTCTTTAACCAATGTCATAGTCTTCAGTGAGTGCTTCTTTACAGGCAAAGTATTCTTTAACCAATATTGTAGCCTTCAGTGAGTGCTTCTTTACAGGCAAAGTATTCTTCAACCAATATTGTAGCCTTCAGTGAGTGCTTCTTTACAGGCAAAGTATTCTTTAACCAATATTGTAGCCTTCAGTGAGTGCTTCTTTACAGGCAAAGTATTCTTTAACCAATATTATAGCCTTCAGTGAGTGCTCCTTTACAGGCAAAGTATTCTTCAACCAATATTGTAGCCTTCAGTGAGTGCTTCTTTACAGGCAAAGTATTCTTCCACCAATATCATAGCCTTTAGTGAGTGCTTCTTTACAGGCAAAGTATTCTTCCACCAATATCATAGCCTTTAGTGAGTGCTTCTTTACAGGCAAAGTATTCTTCCACCAATATCATAGCCTTTAGTGAGTGCTTCTTTACAGGCAAAGTATTCTTCCACCAATATCGTAGCCTTTAGTGAGTGCTTCTTTACAGGCAAAGTATTCTTCAACCAATATCATAGCCTTTAGTAAGTGCTTCTTTAGAAGCAAAGTATTCTTCAACCAATGTCGTAGTTTAGCTACATTTGGACTTACTTGCAACAGCACAATAAACAAACCTTCAAACATAAAATTCAACTGCCTTCAAATGCTTATTTTAGAAAGTAATTAATCATCAATCCATGTTTCTGGCATTTCAATATTGCAATTGATATTATCTTATTCCTTCCCAATATTAACCCATTTGCATTATAAATATGCTCTCTTTTGAAAAATAGTTTTTCATTACTGTCAAACTATTTTTGTTCCATTTTAGATCCATGTGCAGAAATTGGTGCTTCTTAAGACAATATTCAAGACCACATGTCTAGAAATGGATAACTTTGCAATGTGGAACTGACAGGATTTGAAATTTTATATTTAACAGTCTTCTGTATGACAAAAAAACAATGCATTAAACACATTTTTTGTTGTTGCTCATTTTTCAAAACTGAAAAGAATCCCTATATAACAATGCATGCATAAATTGTAAAAAGGAAGAAATTGAAATGTTTTTGAAACAATATTATAAAGGAAATAAAGAGAAAGATTTGTTTTATTTTTGTTACATCACACTGGTACAATTATGGTCATATTGGCAACGTCCAGCTAATTATTGGTGGAGGAAGATCCCAGTCTTATGTCTGGGCAGAACCACCAGCGCTCCGCAGATTAGCTGGAAAACATCCCCATATGAAAGCTCTAGCCCTAACCTGGACTTGAACCCAAGCGATGAGGTCAGGCCACGGGCGCTCCCTTCACTAATATTTGATAGGTCAATCAACTTTAAATGTGGTATCAGACAGTTTGCCAATATCAACAAATATATGAACCAATATCAAACCACTGCTTTGGGGAATTCGGGCATAATTTTTGTGACAACCAACTTTTTAGCCGTAAGAAATAAGATTTTTAATACTAACTGAATTGTTAGAAGTAATTGCGGGGAAAAAACAACAGAAAAGCTAACATAAGGAGGATTCCAGTTAAGCTGTATATACAAGATTTGTCTTGTTATTTTATCATTTTTCATAATTGAAAAAAGAATTCCTATAAATGCATAGCCCCTTAACTGATAGGATTTCAGATTTCATATCAAACAGTGTTAAGTAAAAGCTGTAAATCATATAAAAAGTGTTATTTATGTCACTTTACAACTTTCCATAGTTATGTAAAAGAAACCTTAGCTGACAAAGTTCATGCCCTATGTGTCTTTAAAGATATATTATAAAGACCAGTCAGTTTTTGTTTTTTATTTTATTTTTGAAATACATTGCAGGGACAAATAATGATCATTAAAGTGAAATCTAAAAAAACTATTTTGGTGGAGGAAGACCCTAGACACGTGTCTGCGTAGAACCACCGACACACCGATGGTCAGTTGGAAGACCATCATACATTAAGTCTGTCACCTCGAACGGAATTTGAACCCACACAGTGAGAGGCTAAGCAGCATTAAGGAACAAAGACAAATATTATTGTATTATTATATACCATTACATTCAGTTATGAACATAATAATTGTAAAATCTAATAATATATATCTAATAATATAAAATCTAATATATATATTTTGCCCACATAAAATCAAAGTTTATAATTTTACACACTGCTGGTAATAAGGCATTACAATAACAATTGATTTATAAGGAGTAAAACACAACTTTGGCATCAACTCAGCTATACTGTCCCTACCAAATACAAGACCATACAAGAACTAGCACTGGGGAAACATTGTTTACTTGGCAAAAGGTTTTCTTAAAGATTATATTTTTTGACAATGGAGAGAATACAATGATATTTGGCACACAAAAAAAAGTTTTTTCCATGACAATGAGAAAAAAGCACATTGATTTTGGCAAAAATATATCTAAGAGAAAACATATTTTCCATAACAACAAGAACAACACATTGATTTTGGCAACAACAACATTTATATATTTGCCTCTAACAGACTTGTAAACAAAGGAAACAGAGTTCCTGTTAAAAACATGTCAACAGCACCCTTTTGCCACAAAAGATGTGACAAGAGATTAACAACTGGTTAATTGCTAAAAGAAGCTTTTTTAAGTTCACTAAGATGTTTTATTCAAATTCTAGACTTTTACCTGCATATCGTAATTAAACCATATGACACATCCTAAATGCTGACTGACACTTATTCCCTATTGTCAAAAACAAATTTCTCAAAACAGAAAAAAAAAATATTAGGGGTAAACAAAGCTCTTGCCAATCTTCCTTTATAAGTAGAAGGAAAGTCAGTGTTTGTAAACAAAGATTATTTGGAAGTGTTTAAAAAAAATCTAATGTTTTTGCTTATTGGTTTTATCCTCCCACTAACAGTATTTCAGTTTTCTGGAGGCGATATCCACGTGAAGCAGATATAGTGCTGCCTTCACTGTGTATAGCATGCCATGAACACCTGGGACAATACCACACCCAGTCACATTATCCTAACACTGGGCCAACAAGTTGAGGAACAACCCTTATATTTGCTAGAGCTATAGCAAGGGAGGTATACCACTACCATTTTAAATGTCCTTGGTATGTCGTGGCTCGGGATTGAACCTAGGGCCTCCCGTACCTGGAGCCGACACTCTGCCGATTGCGTTACCAGGACCAGTAAATGTTCCTTAATATTGCCATACAAACATACAAAGTTTTCAAAAACATTCATTTTCTTATTTAAAGCGATGTTCTCTCTGAGGCCATGGATACGACATCCATGCTCTTTCTTGTCTGTATTTGTTGAACGATTGTGGCTGGGTCTCCTTCAGTAGGTGACCTCTCTAAGCCACAACACAAAATAAAATTGTAAAAAAGGGTTGTTTTGTCATATAAATCCTCTAAATTTACATGGTTTCTTGACACACATTTCTGAATTTTTAAATGGGGTCTCTCCATACCAAAATGCCAAAAAAAAATCTTAATACTGTCACCAAACTAAGTTGCAAACAATTTTGTTCTTAGTTGGTGTTTTTTTTAACTTGTATATGTCCCAAAGTTTCATACAGATGCAAGTTTCCTTCTAAATAAGAAATGACATCTGAATGACTTCAACACAACAGACAGAGCTACAATTTCTTATCTACTTTTTCAGTTTGTATTACAGAACATACCTTGCAGCTCACTTCTAAAATTCTTGGAAAGTCATGTTGTTTACTTCAGAGACCATAATAAAAGTTTGATTTCTAATTGAAGGTATTTAATGTCATAAAGGGTGAACAGTATTTCAACATTGACCACCAAAAGTAGAGCCAGTTATATATTTGGTCTAGTAAAGCAAGTGAGTTTATTGTTAATTTACAATGGGGTACATTGGTGAAATGGAAATTGTCTCCCTTGTTAGGTAATATCCGAGGTATTCCAAAGAGTAGATAGGTCCTTTAAGTTGGAATTCTTGGACTTTATCACCAGTTCTTTTGCAGAGGGTGCAATTACAAACAGTAATTACTTTTTACATTTTATAGTCTTGCTTTTGTATGACTGTAAGCCTTAAATCAATATATAAAGAGATATGTTATTTAAGCAAGAAAAAATACATATCAACTATCCCACTTTTGGAGAGAGACTCGCATTTTTAATGTTCAAAGGGGTGAAAATGTGGGGTGTTTTACACATTTTCAGAAATCACCCTACATGGCAACAGATAACTTCCTTCTTTGTTTATATGAAAATAACAAATCTCCCACTTTGCAAGTGAAAATTTCCCACATGTATGAGAACATTGACGACTTTGTAGATGATGGTTTATATATTACAAGAACTGCACAAAAGTCAACATGCTCTACAAAAAAAGTACAAGAAAAGGATCAAGTATTCCAAATGAAAGAACCTACTTTCCTTTAGGGAATATTCAGGGGAGACTATTCATTATAATCTCTCATTGGCGCCGCCCTTGAGAGCGGTGCCTCTTATGGAATGCATTTTATTTTTATGGGGACGATAGTGTAGCAGTCAATAACACCTTGTCGGAGGTGTTCCATGAGACACTTTTCAGAGAAAAGAACCAAGTGTTCCATTTTTTTAACAGGGAAGCTTGCAACAATAAAGTGAAGCTTGCAATCAAAAAAAAAGTAGCATAAAAAAACGTAGCCGTTTGGGGAAGTTTTGTTTAACAAAAGAAACCGAGTATACCGATGTTTGAAATGCAGCTTGTAGAGAAACAGATGTAGCAGGGAACAAGGAAAACAAACAAAGTAGCAAAAATACTCCACTTCCCATCAGAGTTGTGGTTCGTAACTGTCAAATGTTTATGTAATTAATCAACAGAGTAAGAGAGTATTAAGTTCCCAGGATAGTCATCTTCTTGTTTAAAGTGCATGCTCCCTATGGCGCACATCCTCAGGCTCTTTCTTGTTAGCAGATTTGTTTTTGGAAGACTCTGTCATCATTGTTTATCAAACTAATCAGCACTCTTCATTGCCTTGTTCCCAAATGGGCTAAAATATTCCAAGCCATTTTAATATTCTTTCACATCTTGTTCAACATTGTAAAGATAAAAATCACTGAAGCTAAAAAACAAATTGAACACAAAAAGATAATTGTTATTTGTAAATTAGAAGCATTATTTTAAGTTTTAAAAAAATGTAAGGTCCCGAGATGGCAATTTAAGCTTGTAGAGACTTGTAGAAAAAGGAAGCATTATTTTAAGTTTAAAAAAAACATAAGGTCTCGAGTCGGCAATTTCAGCTTGTAGCGACTTGTAGAAAAAACAAACATCCAAACAAATGCATTAAATAATGATTAATTATTCTATAACCCACACATTTCTCCATTTCAAATTTTAAATCAAGAATTCTTTTTCAGACAAAAATAACAATTTGAGGCATTCATCATCTTAACATTCAAATGACCAAAAAAGTATTTAGTAAACTTAATAATGTTGCTGTAAATTTCATATAAAACGCTGCTTTGGTTGCTTGTAATATTTGTGAAATATATCATGGCCACACAATTATAGTTATTATACAGTTAATATTGTGACATTTACCAAATATTGGTGGAGGAAGACCCCTTATACAATTGTCTGGGTAGAACCACTTGCCTTGTTCTTGTCAAGAAAACATTGGCTGCTTTGTTTCAGATCTTGTGAAGAATGGTAGATACTCATACTCATTCTTTATCAAACCGAACCATATAGACAGCTTGTATGATCAAAATATTTTTTTGTGTGCTCCCAACCTCGTTAAATACTCAACAAAATAGTAGAGTATATAATTTAATAACCCCTCTTAAGCTTAACTCAGACTTAACGTAGTAGCAAACATTTACAGTGACGTCATTTTTATACATGTATATGATTTCAGTTCTGCATTGTGGCACAATTGTAAATATTATATATCAAGTGAGGCGATTTAAAATTGTGACTTTATATGAAAGATGTAAGAACTCCCTCCCTCATTGCAGAATCTGTTCTAAGTTGAGATTTTGCCTAAATCCAAATTTTTTTTTGACTGTTTATTGTTATATTACTAACACCTCAATGTGATATAGCAATTACTTAACCTTGCAGGATTAATATAGCATAACATACTGGAATTGTAGCAGCATGTGTCAATGAGATGTTTTCTTGGAGAAAAATTTGAGCTTGATCAAAATCTCAACTGAGAAATGTTTCTGCAAGTGGGATCCTCACATGAAAGTTTTCTACCCAACTGAGATGTTGACCGACATGGTGCAAGGCCAGTGATGATAAGACATTAACCCACATGGTGCAAGGCCAGTGATAATGAGACATTAACCCACATGGTGCAAGGCCAGTGATGATAAGACATTAACCCACATGGTGCAAGGCCAGTGATGATGAGACATTAACCCACATGGTGCAAGGCAAGTTATGATCAGACATTAACCCACATGGTGCAATGTCAGTGATGATGAGACATTAACCCACATGGTGCAAGGCCAGTGATGATGAGACATTAACCCACATGGTGCAAGGCCAGTGATGATGAGACATTAACCCACATGGTGCAAGGCAAGTGATGATCAGACATTAACCCACATGGTGCAACGTCAGTGATGATGAGACATTAACCCACATGGTGCAACGTCAGTGATGATGAGACATTAACCCACATGGTGCAAGGCCAGTGATGATGAGACATTAACCCACATGGTGCAAGGCCAGTGATGATGAGACATTAACCCACATGGTGCAAGGCCAGTGATGATAAGACATTAACCCACATGGTGCAAGGCCAGTGATGATGAGACATTAACCTCCATGGTGCAAGGCCAGTGATGATGAGATATTCACCTACATGGTGCAAGACCAGTGATGATAAGACCTTTACCCACATGGTGCAAGGCCGGTGATGATGAGATATTCACCTACATGGTGCAAGGCCAGTGATGATGAGACATTTACCCACATGGTGCAAGGCCAGTGATGATGAGACATTAACCCACATGGAGCAAGGCCAGTGATGATGAGACATTTACCCACATGGTGCAAGGCCAGTGATAATGAGACATTAACCCACATGAAGCAAGGCCAGTGATGATGAGACATTAACCCACATGGTGCAAGGCCAGTGATGATGAGACATTAGCCCACATGGTGCAAGGCCAGTGATGATGAGACATTAACCCACATGGAGCAAGGCCAGTGATGATGAGACATTTACCCACATGGTGCAAGGCCAGTGATGATGAGACATTAGCCCACATGGTGCAAGGCCAGTGATGATGAGACATTAACCCACATGGTGCAAGGCCAGTGATGATGAGACATTAACCCACATGGTGCAAGGCCAGTTTTGATGAGACATTTACCCACATGGTGCAAGGCCAGTGATGATGAGACATTAACCCACATGGTGCAACGTCAGTGATGATGAGACATTAACCCACATGGTGCAAGGCCAGTGATGATGAGACATTAACCCACATGGTGCAAGGCCAGTAATGATGAGACATTAACCCACATGGTGCAAGGCCAGTGATGATAAGACATTAACCCACATGGTGCAAGGCCAGTGATGATGAGACATTTACCCACATGGTGCAAGGCCAGTGATGATGAGACATTTACCCACATGGTGCAAGGCCAGTGATGATAAGACATTGACCCACATGGTGCAAGGCCAGTGATGATGAGACATTGACCCACATGGTGCAAGGCCAGTGATGATGAGACATTGACCCACATGGTGCAAGGCCAGTGATGATGAGACATTGACCCACATGGTGCAAGGCCAGTGATGATGTGACATTAACCCACATGGTGCAAGGCCACTGATGAAAGGCTCACCAGTTTTTATTTAATATCAGTGCAGCATTCTTTCCTAGAAACAATTTCAAAAGTTTCGCAAACAAATAATATTTCTTACTGCATTTTACCTTATTACTGCAAAAACACAAATTCTGCAAGTATATCTTTCTATTTCATTTAATTGTTGTCTTTATTTTTTGTTGTTGAAAAAACAATAACAACAAAAACATGTATTATTCTGTTTTTGCAGACATTATTTTAAATTTAAAAAAAAAAAATTTCCTCAGACAATTTCTAGGGAGACAAACCGACTACGTTCTCTTCAAAAACATCTCAAATTACGTTATAAGTTGTTGTTTTGGAATAATTGAAATGTCCTGTTTTACATTTTTTGTTATAAAAACTTGATTTCTTTTTCTTTAAATATTAGATTTTTAACCTGCCTGTGTACTGTGCTTTTCTGCCATCATATAAGGCAAATCAGATAAATTGAATTGTATTTGCTTAATTTGTTTCCCATTTCCTAATCATCAGTAATAAATAAATTGATTAGTGATGCTTAGTGGAAAACAGACACTTTGTTGGATATATTCAACTGCATGGCTTTAATTGTAGTGTGAATAATTTAGTATCCTTGCTGTGATGTACAATTCCAAATAATCCAATATAAAGGTTATGCAATACAAAATGAATATATTCTGTATTCATTAGTTTGCTTTATTTTGTTTTTGTAATGCAATACATTGAGCAATTATGATAATTACAGCAACATCTAACTATTTAGGTGGAGGAAGACCCCAGATAAAATTTCTTGGTAGACAGTCAGATGTCTTGGTAGAACCATTAGCATCCTGCAGGTCAGCTGGAAGACCTTCCCTCATTATGACCTTTGCCCCGAACAGGTGCTCGAACCCACAAGGAAAGCAGTCAGAGGAGTTACAAGTCGTCGACCATTCCAATATGCCATGGATACCCCCTTATATTCATTAGACCAGTAATGTTTTAAATTAATAAGTAATGTTTTAAATTTATAAGTATTTGCTCTACCTTTTTGTCCAGTTATGCCAGAATTTTAATATTAACTGGCTGCTTTATTTCTCTATAGTCCAGAATGAGAGCTCTTCAAAATAAAGAGACCGTGAATAAAACTCTACTATAGTAAAATGGCGGGAAAAAAACAACTTAAGAGGAAAAAATTCTTATTTAACAAAGTATACACAAAAGATGCCATTATTTTTATTAGATTTTTTTGTGTAACTGCATGATTTCAGTGAAATAACACCTCTGGAAAGATGTGACAGGTCCTTTATTGAGCACATTCATTCTTTTTGATTTCTTTAAAACAATTCTATAATGTTTCAGTTTTATTTTACATCTTTCATCTACAACAGATAAAGATGTAGCTGTATTTTGTCTACTGTACTTTCCAACAATATAACCATTTCATTGACATTTATTCTCTTTTTTCTTACCACATAGAAAAGAGAAGAAAAAAAACTCAACCAATCAGACAATGAGCATAATATTATTACTATCAAAGATGGTGCATTAAGCTCATCAAAGATGAAACAAACATTACAGAGGAATGTTGAGAATCTATATATGCGGAAGAGGAACAGCAATGCATGAATGCTGCAAAATGAACTGCGGTCTTGATTCTGTACCACCATTCACGTAAATCCATATATGTTGCATGGCAAACAGAAAAACAGCCTTTTGTACAAGTACTATGAATGTAGCAACAGGTTAAACTCAAAATTTAAACAATCTTTTTTTTTAAGGATAAATCATTGTAATAACTGCCATGTCTGTTGAATTTTACGTTGTTGTGAGCCACAGTTAACCTAAAAATAATAAATACATTAACAGGGGTAGATTGAGAAATTTTACCCAAAGCTTTCTGTTAAAACAAATTTGTATACTGAAGTTCAATATATTTATTAGTAAGTATCCTGTTCTAAATTATAGTAAAAGCTGAATGGAGACTGTTATGTATTTGTGGCCATAAAGAGGCACTTTCTCATTCATTAAATCTTCCAGACCACCTATATAACTGGAATATTTGAATATGGTGTCAACCCAATTGTTTGAGTTGAATCTTTTTTAAAACATTTTTATTAAAACAAATAAAATAATAAGTACTGTCAAACTTAATAAGCAAGCGTTGTGGCATATTTTCTGCCGTTTATTCCCCCAAACCAGCAATAAACCCAAGAAAGCACCAATATGAAATAAAGTGTCATCTTGGCTGATGTAAAAATGTAATAAACTGTATATAATAAAAATGGTTGAGCAAGAATGTTCTGCCATTTATCCACCCAATCTGTCAATGAATCAAGATTTAGAGTTGTGCTCAAAGATCTTGTTACACTGTCCTATTGTCCCAGTTGGAGCAGGGCTGTCACATCCATCACCATGGCAACAAGGCCTGACACATTTACCATCTTGATGCATCCATCAACCCTGGCAAGCAATCATGGCAACCCTCTTCTAAGCCTGGTGTTTCCAGATTTTTTTCTTCTCTTTAGTTTGTCACATAATTACATAAGGTTTCCTTAAAACGATACATAATGCTGAAAACAAGATAAGAGCAAGAGATTTTATGTTAAGAAATATCCAAAATGCAGGATATATTCTTAAAAAGACAAGTTTGACTGCAATGGACAGTTTTTCTCAGCTTTTTTGACAGATCTGTTTCTTTTTTCACTGCTTGCATTTGAGAAATCCCACACAAAGTTTAAGACTCGCTAGAGTACTGTAAAATTGGTTTAAGAACCCCAGTCAGCCAGTTTGCCGTCTGACTAAGGCAGTAACTGTTGGGTTTGCCATTTTGTATATTGTCACACCACAATTTTGTTCTACCTTTGACTGATGACTGACATTTGAATACAGTTGTCCTGTGCCTTTTCAAATTTCAATATAAGTTGCAACAAGACTTTATCATATTTTCTTATTTACTTTTCTAAGAAAAAATATCATTCTTATGAAATATGAATCTTTTCAAGAAAGTATACATTCAGAACCAGAGATCAACATATATTGTTGAATAGTAATAGATATTTTCATCAAGAACTTGATAAAATTGTTGTTAATTAAAGATATATTTTTTTTTATTTTTGACTTTATATTGAATGGGTTTCTTTCATATACACAATATAAAGTGTTTGTTTATTGGGTTTATCATTAAAAAAAACAGTATTTCAGTTATCTGGAGATGATGTATTCTTGATGCAAATATAGTGCTGCCTTAACTGTATATAGCATGCCGTGAACACCTGGCATGTTACCATACCCAGTCACATTATCCTGACACCGGGCCAACAATTTGTTCAACTAGCTTTATATTTGCTTGAGCATTAGCAAGGGAGCTATACGGCTACCCATTTTTATGACTTTGCTAAGTCTCAACCCAGATTCAAACCCGGTGCCTTCTGTAACTGGAGCCGATGCCGACCCATTGCTCTACCAAGTCTAGCAATCCACAGGGTTGAAAACAGTTAACAATTACTCAATGCCTAATGCAAATGTGATGGGATATATCATATAACAGTTTTACAAGTAATCAAGATACACTTCAGTCTTAAACACTTTCTTGATGGTCGGTTTATGCATAATTCATTAGCTTCCCGACAAATCCTGATTCCTTCTGGAAAAACTGGCGTAGAAAACATTGACCTCAATCAGAGGCAGAAGTAGACAAGGAACTCTGTGTTAACCAGACCCTACTGATAGCAAACAGAGGATCCTATATTACAATATTACTGGATTGAAGTCTTCATGGGTCATATTTTGCTTTTAACATTAAAAATACCTCTTAGATTTCAATATAAAATCCTATACTATAAGATAATTTCTTAACTTGTATTCATAATACATTTTACCTAATCAAGGCTCAAGCTTATGTTGTATCTGACAAGAAAATTTTCAAAAGATTCCTATAAAGCCATAAGGGAAAAGGACCATTCCCCTGGAATAGCTCACCCAGGGCATGCATGTATGCTCAGCTGTGCTGAAAATGCACTACATGTATTGACTATTGAAAATGAAAAAAAAAGAAAATTAATATTTTAAAGTTAGGAAATCCCTTCATGGATTGAACAAGCAACCATTGCAGAGAGTTTGTCTTTATGTACAAGTGAACACTATAAAAATGATGTCAGGTTTCATACAAGTAAATATTTTTTACTTTTGCTCAAGAGAACCTTATTGTATATGCCCAGCATCGTCTTGTTCTGTCAGAGCTTCTCAGTAGTTTACATTATTGAATTAAGGAGGAAGGGGGACTACTACTTAAACATGGCCCACACTAATGAGGTGAAATAGTATCGGTTTTAGTTCAGATACATGAGACTTCATCCCTGCCATTTCATAACTCACAATTTTCACAGGCAACATGCACATTCACCCAGCAAGTACCAAACATATCCCGGTATACCAATTCAACATTTAAATTCTTATTTCCTGGTTACTTACATTTATTTTCTAATATTAAACAAGAGGGCCATGATGGCCCTTAATCGCTCACCTGATGACACAGGCTTTACGTAGGCTCAAATCTGGCATCAAGTAATTAAGAGTTATTTACTTTAGAAATCTTTGGTGAAGATTGGACCATTAGTGTGGCCACTGGGTTGATAACATTTTCTAGAATTTTACCAAGTAACCTACTGAATCCACATGACTCACTTCAAAACATATGTAAGACTTCATACTGGCAAACATGATGGTCAAGTTTGGTGAAGACTGGGCCATCAACGTAGCCTCTTAAGTGTTTTCACAAGCTTTTTCTAAAATTTAACCTAGTGACCTACTTTATGACCCCACGAGACCCAATAACGAACTCATCCAAGATTTTATGTTGACAAACATTCTGACAAAGTTTGATGAAGGTTGGCCTATAAATAGGGCCTCTAGTGTGTTTAAAAGCTTTTTCTAAGATTTGACCTTGTGACCTACTTTTTGACCCCACGTGACCCAGTTACAAACTCATCCGAGATTTCATGCAAACAAACATTCTGACCAAGTTTGGTGAAGATTTGCTATAAATGTGGCCTCTAGTGTGTTCACAAGCTTTTTCTAAGATTTGACCTAGTGACCTACTTTTTGATCCCACGTGACCCAGTTACGAACTCATCCAAGATTTCATGCAGACAAACATTCTGACCAAGTTTGGTGAAGATTGGGCTATAAATGTGGCCTCTAGTGTGTTCACAAGCTTTTTCTAAGATTTGACCTAGTGACCTACTTTTTGACCCCACGTGACCCAGTTACGAACTCATCCAAGATTTCATGTAGGCAAACATTCTGACCAAGTTTGGTGAAGATTAGGCTATAAATGTGGTCTCTAGTGTGTTCACAAGTTTTTCCTAAAATTTTACCTCGTGACCTACTTTTTGACCCCAGGTGACCCAATAATGAACTCATCCAAGATTTCATGCAGACAAACATTCTGACCAAGTTTGATGAAGATTGGATAAAAATTGTGGCCTGTAGTGTGACGAATGTTGACGACGGACGACGAACGACGGACGAAGCGGTATCACAAAAGCTCCCCTTGAGCACGTTGTGCTCAGGTGAGCTAAAAAAGCAAGTGCGAGGTGGAAAATGCAATGTTCATATATATATCAGAGTTAGGTCGTGCATACATGCTCCATCTGCATATCTAACACTTGGTAAATTATTTACACCATCCCCCCCCCCCCATCCCTGCCCACCCCTACTCTCTAAATTACGATCCTAGATCTACACCTGACTTGATCTTTGAGATTAAGGTTAAGTGATTAAGAAGTGAAAGTCAGCTGGTCTTATTACACGGAGGAAACAAAATCATTACAAACATGCTTAACTATATCCTAATAACCATCGTAACTGAAGGCAAAATGAGGTTTTCCACATGGGATTAACATTTGTCATAGAAGATGCTATGACCTTAAACACAACATTGACCTTGAATATGACCCTGACCTAAATGACTGCACTTGTTAATGTTGTTTGTGATACACTTTCAAGGGTATGTCTGCAAATCGGTTAAGTTAGATTAAAGTACCATAAATAATATATTAATATGTTTATGTTTATTGGGTTTATCATCCCACCAACAGTATTTCAGTTATCTGGAGATGGTGTTCACTTGAAGCAGATACAGTGCTGCCTTCACTTTGTATAGCATGCCGTGAACACCTGGCATGATACCACACCCAGTCACATTATCCTGACACTAGGCCAACTAGTCATGGAACTACCCTTATATTTGCTTGAGCATTAGCAAGGGAGCTATATCACTACCATTTTTAACGATTTTGGTATGTCGCGGCCCAGGTTTGAACCCGGAGCCTCCCTTAGAACCTACGCTCTACCGATTACTCTATCAGGTCAGGTCTACTGAATATGGAAGTAATACTTGAAACAAGAAAATTAGTTGAACTTACAGACTGATTTATGGATGGTCAGTTGACTTTTATAAAACCTCTTTAGAGAGGTTATGTGGGCGTTCGTGGTCTAGTGGTTAAGACGTTGGACTAAGGATCGGAGGGTCCCGGGTTCGAACCCCGAAACTGACCACGTGATGTTAGTCCTTGAGCAAGACTATTTACTGCACATTGCTCCAGGTATTCCGTACCTGAGTACTGGTTCTACCCAGGAAGTGGACAGTCGAGAGGGATTAATATAAGTTAAAGGAACTTGCTTCCCAATCGACTATAAATAAATAGGGTTTAAACTTTAGAGAGCAAAAAAACATAAATCACTGCAGGTAATTTATCAGCCCAAGATATCGAAGACTAACGGCTTGATTTAGGTCTTGATATACCAAAGAGGTATAGCAGTGGTATAGGTCCCTTACTTACAATCAAACAATTACAACAATTGGTAAGCCAAGATAATCTGACTGACATATGGTATCGTGGCAGATGTGGCAGCAATATAAGATCTTTAAGTGAACAGTGTTCCCTATAAATTAAATGTTAATGGTGAAACAATTCTTGAGAAATCTGATTACTTTTTTAATCTTCTTTCCCAACCCCATAACAGAATGAGAAGCCCTAATGCTGCCATAATATCTATAAAAAAAATTAAAGCATTATGCAAAGGAAGCCTGTGCAAACAGATATGTTTTAATTTGTCTGGGGATAACAAAACCAAGGAATCTGATGCAAATATTTGCCAGCAGTGACATAGTTTCTATGGCAAGAATAGATAACAAATAATAAAAGTGGCCAATTTTCTACAATGAAGCAAATTTATTTACCAATCCAATCATGCGTGGGTGACAATAAATTATCTCAAATCTGATTGAAAAAGTTTTGAAGCTTGTGATCTTCAGACAGTTAAAAGTGATTAATATTGAATGAAATGGGTTGTTTTTTATCGTAAATATTCCAAAATGAATTTATCTTTTGTTTCTTTTTCTTTGGAGATTTCTTATTAAAGGTGGTATCCATCAGGTTGGACCAAAGATTTTTTTCTCTAATAACTGAATCAGTCATTGTTAATATTGTTAATACTGTTTAATGATGCCCTAGATCTTTGAGAACAGTGAAGCATAAATCCTCACTCATCATTGAAAACAGGTATTTCCTACATGAACCATGCTGCAGAGATAGCTATTTTTAAACTAAGAAAACCACTTGACAACTGACGTCTGAGATCAACATCGTCATCCCTGTAGTCTGCTCTGATGTCATTACCTATTTTCAGCAGAGATCGCTATCGTGCTTATTTTATGATTTGAACAGAATGAATATTTAGAGTGCTCTATGCTGCAATATATAGTAGCTTACAATATACGTAGTGATCAAAGACATCTTTACTTAGGCTAAAGTACGAGTTTATACAGAAATTATGCCTAAATTCCCCAAAACAGTGAGAATATATTGTTACGTGCATTTGATATGAGCAGAATGTTGGATACCACCTTTATGCCTGATTATAAATAAATACAAGGGTTCTGTGGAGGAACAGATCAACTCAAGATAATTGCTCAAAGATCAGCAGTGGACCAACTGATTTCATAACGTGGTCCAGTCTTAGTATAAATGCACCGTAAAACTTTGGCTTATAAAGATGTTGTTTTTCCATTTCTTTGTTCTCAAGCCTTCCTAATTCTTCCTTATCTTCACTTAAGTTACTGAAACATAGCGCAACATTTAAAATGGCACGTTTTCATAAACGCTAAAATAGTTTAAGACAAAATCCCTCTCGGACAAAATCCATTTCATTCATTTTAGCACAGTTAATACAAAAATTCATCTCCTGTGAAATTTCCAAAGCAGGCAAATTCCCTCCAGTAAACTGAAAAAACATTAAAATATCTCGTAAAGTCGGATTTACATAAGTATAATTATGTTATATTCATGAGACTAAACTGTAAACAAGAAAAAAAAAAGTTGCAAAATGTTGAATGTTGCCAAGTCATAGCACAATTAAAAAAGGGGATTTCAACCAAGTCTTAAATTGCTTACTAGTTCTGCATGAGTACTGGCTCTTAATATAAAGTTGACAGTAGAGTCATAAAAATTGCCTTGAAAATTAGAATCAATCATCAGGAATAATCAGCCATTTCACTTTGATTAATCATTGATAACCTAATTGAAATTTGGTTACCATGGATATGGAGTATGTCACTCTTTTAGCAAATTAACCCTTTGCTGCTACAGATTGCAGACTTTGACTTCCGCAACAGTTGTTGTTCGTATCTGACTTTTCACTACCCCAACAAAAGATATACAAATTAAACAACTACAAATGACTAAAGCATCTTAAATCAGAAAATATGCAGTCCATACATGACATTAAATACTACCATTTTCTTCCAGATTGTTTGCCAAATGGTTCAAATGTCTAGAACTTTTTTATGAATTCTCTAAGTAATGATACAGATAGTGACAACTAATTCAGGGACAAAGAACACTTAGTTTTAAGCCTTTTACTTAACTTAATTTCTAATTATTTGCTTAACTTTAAATTAAAATTAAAATTTAATTTCATTTTACCTCTAGTTTCTGTTGACAGCCAAGAGAAGTTTATACAATTCTTAATCTTTGTTGCTCAATTTACTAAGAACCAATTGGTTTAAATTTGATTTATCCTACCATCATCTCAGGCATTAGATTAAAAGGATTTTCATCCCTTTGTTCTTCTACTTATTTATGTCTTATGACACCATATGTGGTAACATAAATTTCTTCAAAACCTACAAGTCATTTATAAGTGTCAGTTTATAAACATGCACTATATGTAAGAAGTAACAGAAGTTATTACGACTGTGAAAAACAGCATAAAATAAGACATAATCCTATGAAACTCAAATCTGTTGTCTCTGTACCCCACCCATTCATGGTTATGTTTGAGGTTGAAGACAAAGCGAGGCGCTGATTCTTCTTTAGTGACTTTGACAACAAGTTAAACTTTATTCACATTTCTTACTGATAATTTTTCATGAAAAATTAGTAATATTACTTTTTTATTAAGTACATAAAAATTATGAAAATGTAACACCCACATTCCACATTCTGTTTTACATTTAAACTCCTTTCTGTTTATAAAACAGATAGTAATATAAGTAGAATACTATGTTGGTATGGAAAAAAGAAAATGTTATGTCATACTCCACACAACAATTCCAAACCGCTTGCCATGCCTCATGATTTAGATTTGTCTCAGCCTCCTGTATAAGTATTTTTTTATCTAGTATTCTCTCTATTTAAAAAACGTACATATTTTTAATCATTCCTCTTTCTTGCATGTATTTTTACAAAAGTTTTCTGGTTTGGTCATTACATTTTAATAAAAGATTAAAAGAGAGTACAATTAAATGGCGTGAGCTATATTTACCAACTGTTACAGTTGTTTTCATTTCAATGTAAATTTCACTACAATGCCGAATTGATAGTTTCTTGAAAGGCCAGACAGCTAGACAATAAAAGCTGATATAAAATCTTAGATCATGAGAGATGGGATTAGGAAGGTAAAAAATATCTTTAAAGAATTTTTAGGAGGAATCAGAATAAAATATAAACAACTGGAAGTCTGCATTAAAGCCAGATTGTTTTCCACTGTTTCGTAAAGTACAAAGTACATACATATTTTGAAAAAAAAAAAATGCTCTAATATTATTATTACAATACAGGCAAGTGTTTCATTTTATGACACACAATTTTATACTTTTGAAATCTGTTTTAATGTTCCATTCTTAAATCAAAGAAATTATGCCTTAAAATTAATGACAATATGCCAAACAATAATTTTAAGGTTACTCAAATTAGATTATTAAAAAGACAGACAAATTGTGCATAAATTTTGACCTTACAGTAAAGTAACGAAATGTAAAACAAGTATATACATATGCATAATAGTATATTATAAATACCTCATATTTTCTATAAATGCAGATGTGCATTAACTTTATGACCTTAAAAATAGTTATTAATCATTATCAAATACAGTAACAGTTTTTCACTAATCTCTATGATCAAGAAAACATTATTAAAAAAAAAATGTTGCAAGGTCTCCTTGATAAAGAAAGATGACTCAAAAGAATATGAAAAGAAAGTTCATTGCAATAAAAAAGCTTGAAAATTAGCTAAGACAACTAGAGCTATATAAGCCAGCGACCAACAAATAACCACAATCCCCACTATTCTCCCTTTTAATTAATTTCACTTTCAAATCAATATCTTAAATATTGTTAAAATGGGCAATAACTCCAGAAATTTCAATGTTCATAAAAACAATAAATGCACAGGTTACCTTGGAACTAAAGATCCATGTGAAATAAACATAAAAAAACATTCAGCAAAACTGTAGAAAAAGCCCCAACAGAATAAAAATTGTGTTCATGGACAGACAGATGTATGGATGGATGGACAGACACACAGACAGATGGACAGACAGACAGACAAGACAGACAGACAGACAGACAGACAGACAGACAGACAGACAGACAGACAAGACAGACAGACAGACAGACAGACAGACAGACAGATTGGATTGATGGAATGCAGACCACCTGATAATAGCATACCCGCACTCCCCAGCCCAAAAACTTTGTGAGAAATATAACAATTTATAAGATTCTATTTTATACCACAATCACAATACCACCTCTGTCTGTACATACAGTTCAGGGGATAAATTGGAGTATAAATTGTCATTGATGCGGACAAATGAATCTATCAGAGCCAATAGGAAGGACACAGGCAGTAATTGGAGCAAATGGTTGACATAGCCTTTCCTGAATTGGATTTGTTCTTGGCAGCTAGATATGAGAGATGTGAGGCTGATCCGGATGATCCATGGAGTGATCCGTGGGGTGATCTGTGTAGGGGAACTGAGGAGTGTGTGATGATTCCAGGAAATAATTATGAGGAATACGAGGCTCGATTATAGGTGGTATCCGACAGTTTGGACCAATATTGTTCTCTCATACAACCAAATAAATGATTGTTTCCTGAAAAAATCACTCAAACTTCTTCTGTTTATTGTGGTCCTACTCCTATACAAAAAAGTAAAGCATAACACATCATTTGTAATTACGAAACTTTGGAAATTTGTAATTGAGAAAACCATATGACCATATACTTTAATGTGTAATCAGCTCTGACATTGATAACCATTTTATCTGAAATGCCCAATCATGCTTAATTATAGATTTGGGAAGAATGACCATATGAGGAGATACATGTCATACATAAGCTGTACAGTTTAATAATTGAAACAGTGCATACAACCATCCTTAACTGAAACTAAAGTATGAGTTTAAGCAATAACTATGACCTCATTATCCACAACAAGAGTAAGATGTCCAGCAATTAAGGTACTGCCTTTTCTTAAATTACATTTAATTATATGTTTTTAAAGCAATTTATCCAGTGTACGGGTAGGATGTCTGTTACAGTTATTAGATTTCAGGGTAAATTACTGCATAAACATATAATTAAATTATCTGCAAACTGTAGGATACCACCTTGAATGCAATGTATATACTAAGAACATGCAAAATACAAGAGAACAAATAATGCCGCAGGAATTTCATATATGCTCAAGATGCATTGACCTTAGTTATGACTTTGACCTTGGTGGTTCTACTTGCATGCTGGACACTCCTTCAAGTAATGGTAAAATCTGACTTAAGTGTTGGAGATAATATGGAAATCATGAATGAGACATTAACAGATGATGGGGAGACGTAAAGAAAACCACACAGAGAGATGGAAAGGTCAACTGCTTTTTGCTGTCCTTTGAGGGTAAAGAAAACAATGTAAGACTGATCCATGGGAAGATAAATGCGATGACCCATTGAAAAGAATGGGAAGGATAAATGATGTAACATAGTTATCTGAGGATACTTATTCAGACTAAGGCCTGTATTCACCAACCATTCCTAAGTCTAAGTCATGACAGAAGCCCAAGTCAAAGTTTTCATACCAATAAAAATAAGCTTATTTAAGAAGTTTCAATGTGATTTTAAGCTCACAGTAACAAAGTCAAATTGTCATGTAGTGCAGCCATGTAGCTAAATTCATAATAAAAATATTATGGACTGAAATGCATGACTTAAGCAAATTCCTACTTTAAAATAGTTGGTGAATACTGGCCTTCAGACTTCAGTAAACTGGGACAACACAAATGGAAGCAAGCAATGGGTGCTGCCTTATTGGGTGGCCGAGAATGGCGACTCTAACATATATAAACTGGCAACCCATAGACATGTTTTGATAAAAAGGCAATGTTCTTTTTGGAATAACAACAAAGCTACCACAATTTGTTGTTGTTTTACAAGAGACAAATTTGAGATTTTACCAACTATCTTAGTATTTTCAGATGGTATATGCCAAATAATTGTAAATCAGTGAAATTGATCTGTGGTCTTGCACAGTGATACATTTTTGTGTTAGTTTCTTACTGTCTTGAGACCATTGGATATAAGTTGACATTTTATTAAGACAAGTAATCGGTATAACAGTGAGAACAAGCTTTGCACCACTACTTTAAGCTTTGTTTCTATACTACCTTGACTGTTATAAACACACTGGAAGTACTTTACATTTAGAAATTTATTAAACAATTTTTTTTAATCAAAATTGCAACAGAGCAAAATGGAACGCTTGAAAAGCTAAAACTGAAGAAATGCTAGAAAGACATTTGAAATGCAGCGCTGGAAGTGAAAAAATTGAAATGGAAACGCAATGGAAGCAGAAAGGAAACGGAACAACGAACGCTTCCAACTGAAATGGCAACGAAACAGAGTGGAAACAGGATAAATGTCAATTTCATGATTTTCAGTACTGTATATTTATAATTGGTTTTGGAAATGTCTATGGGAGTGACGTCACAGCTTGGAGATGTGATCATATTGTTTTAAAGGTTATGTTTATGATATTTCCACAGTAATATGATCATATTGTTATATATCTATAATTGTGTTTGGTTTCTTTTGTTTCTAAAACAACAACCACTTAAGCTTAACCCAATAAAAATAGGAACTGTGACAAAAATCACAATTAAAACCTTACTAATATCAATTTTTGATTTTCATATTACATGACTGCACTAATTGGCATGCAAGGACAGACTGCACTAATTATCACAGACTTATACAAAATCATTTTAATATAGATGTGTAAAATTTCTTCGTCATTCAAGTTTTGTTAGGATTTAATGTGTTTTGTTGTACTTCTTATGGTTACAATGTATTTAATGCATTGTCTAACAATTCACGATTGGTATAGATAGTTTCCACATCAGTGAAAATCCCTTATCTTGGCAGCCATCTTTTTTTCATATGAATTGTATAGAAGGGTAAATTTTATTTTCTTGTAATTTCTTCATTTGTGGTCTGAAAATTAAAAGCTATACACCATAGGAAAGCTCTTAAAATTCATATTTTTAGAATACAATATTTTTGCAATTGATAAATGCACACAGAATTTATACACAGACATAAATAAAACTATTGGCTCATACTTAAAACAAATTGAACAGTGTATCATTTTCGGTTGTATTTCTTTAACCTTTTAAACTATCAAAATATAGTTTTGATATTTAAAATACTTCATAAAAGCTGTTAAATTTTATATAAAATTCAGTAAAAAAGACCGAAAAATAAAAACACAGCGGTGAGTTAAATACAGCACATATTTCCCGATTTCGGCCTGCATTAGCTTCTGCCCACAAAGATGGCTGCCTGAAACTGTCTTAACAGTGTCGCTGACATCACATGGAAACTATCTATACAAGCTCACTTCCACCCATATTGTACTGTAGTTGAGCTTTTTCCATCTGTTTTGAATTTCCAGGCACTTGTGTGACCTCGGTCAAATGATGCTAATAATGTAAAATGGGCCAAATTTACAGATAGATACCTAGTTCAATTTGTTTCAGGCTGAATTTGATGTGCTATGAATAACAGAGATACATTTTATATGGTTTTACATATGTCTACATTTAATGATGAGTAATATCAACTTATATGCGCCCTGAGGTACATACTTGGATCAATACATACAAAGTAAGTGAGCATATAAATGAAACAATATCAGTACAAATTAACATTGAAATGACATAAAATGAACAAATAGCTCAGGCATAGACCAACAATTCTGGAAAATTTCTTAAGTATTAAAGGGCAAATTATTGTGTATAAAGTATATTTAATGGATGGTTAATTTAGATGATGATTAATTTATTAAAACAGGACCTGTAAATAAACTGAATGTGTTGTTCTGTTAATTAATAATATAAATGTTGGTCCGAGGTTTAAGATTTTCAAGGCTCATATGTGCAACATTTTCTTTTGTAAAAAGTTCTGTTTACAACAGTTTGATTTACATTATTTTCGAGCTACTTTGATGCTCTGCATCAACTTTTTCTTGTAATACAATTTATCAACTGTATCTAGAACGACAGTGTGTGACGAAAACCCATGCAGGAATGGCGGTGTGTGTGTTCCAGGTATTAACGGGCTCTTCTGTCGGTGTCCTGTCGGATACAGAGGAGAGTTCTGCACAGAGTGTGAGTATCTTATTTCTGATACTTGAAATTGTACAATAATAGATTAGTATACCTTGCTTTGAAAAAAATGCATTTTCTTTTGTTGAGTGCTTTGTTTACAACATAATATTTTTACACTATTTTCTGGCAACTTTAATGCTATGCATCAAATTTTCTTGTTAGAAATGATATTGGTTTTCTAATATGGCATTGCCCATGAACTTTTGCTAATATGTAATTGTTTGTGTCTCTTGAAAAAGCCAATTTGCCAATAATTTGATTGTGAGCGTATGTTGTTTTTTTTTAAATATTATTCTACAATTCCCTATTGAGCAATTTACAACATTATAATTCTTTATTTTAAAAAGGACACACACTGAGATGTATTAAATGCAAGTTTTGAAGTACATGATTATTGCAGTATTGAGTAGGCTCATATAAAGCTTGATGTTGGCCACTATCATACAAGCTAATTGCAGAGATTAATTCAAAATGCATTAAAGAATACAGAATGCATGCTACGCTGAAAAAAGGCACTATATCTTCTTCAAGTGAATACCGTCTCTGGAGAACAAAATGGTTGTTTCTTTGCCTGTATTGACAAATTCTCATGCTTGTCTCTTAGGAAAAGGGCCCCACAGACACAATGTGGCAATAAAATAAGGCTTCAGCTCATAAACTGCTTTAGACGTTCCAATTAATGGCTTTACAATTACATTACCCATCCATTTGTGTTTAATGCCTCTTGTTGCTATACTATTACCAATTGCAGGTAATAACAGAGTTGATCAATCGAGTTTAAACCTGCAACTGCATGATTAATTCTGCAGATATTGGAAGGTCCTGGCTCGGAAAAGTGAGAAAAGAGAATTACAAATAACAGAGTTGATTAATCGAGGTTAAATATGAACTGAAAGATTAATTGGTCTTAATTTTAACTAAAATCAAAACAAAGTAGCATTCAAAAGTGGTTTTACAGACATTTGACCAAATATGCTGAAAACATACATGTAAAATTAAATTACAAACTCGTTTGAACTCTTTTGTGTGCAAGGGATTAGTACATATACCAACATGATAAAGGAAAAAAATATGACCATTTCTAAACATTTTTGAAAATGTTGGATTTGTGCATGTGAGATGCCCTGACATCTTCATTAGTACATAAAAATAAACATTGGTTGAGATTCTGCTAGGGCAATCAGTAGAGCGTCAGCTCCATGTATGGGAGGCCCTGGCTTCAATCCTGGGCAGCGACATACCAAAGTTGTTAAAAATGGTAGTGCTACTCTGATAAAAATTCTTGAACATAAAAAAAAATGAAGAACAATATACTGTGAACTGTGTGGTTGGTGCATACTGATTCCAATTGACCAATCTAAACCAGTAGATTTTAACCCTTTCATCACTGGAAACACTATCAATATTTACCCAATTAAGGTAAGACATACCCAGGTAGGTTCGAGCCCCAGCCAGGCCAAAAAATATGGAAAGGCTTTCTAGCTGACCTATGGTGGGCTGGTGGTACATGTACTTCCATCATCTGTCTGGGTTCTTCCCCAACCAAAAGAGCAGAACATCCCTTTAATGACCACAATTGACCACTGGGGTGTATTTAAAACACAAACAAACATACCCCACCATCATGGTGTTTCCAGCAAGTCAAGGGTTCAAAGGATTCAGCAAAATACTTACTTCATGGAATGCTCTCTAGCAAGTGCAGAAAAACAAATATTGAAGCTGCCAATAAGCCGTTTGTCTAAATCTCCCAAGAGGCTAATGTTGACAGACTGGTTCAATCTTCCAAGAGATTTGTCAGTCTGACCCTTTCAACTACTGGCATATCTACTATATTGTCCGTCTGTCAAAATCTCTTTAGTCAAAATCCCCTTACCGGTAGGTCAAAGTCCCCTTAGCTCAAATCTCCCTTTAGTCAAGATCCGTTTTAGACATATACCTCCTTAGTATAAATCTAATTAACCAATATCTCCTTAGTGAACACTCCCAGTCATAATCACTTAATTATGATCTTCTTCGTCAAAATTTCTTTAAATTGTAATTGTTTGGTTGAAATTCCTGTGGTCAAAATCTCACTAAATCAATCTCCAATTTGGTCAAAATACAGGTACTATAGCTGAAAAAAACTTAAATAAGATTCCCTTGTACAAATCCCACTTAGATAAAATTGTTAACAGTCCAAAATCCCAATAAAAAAACACAATAAAAACTAAAGAGGTGAGCGGCAGAATTTCCTGCTTCAATTATAAAAGGGAAGTGCCCATATACAAAGGAAGTGTCCATATACATAGGGAAGTGTCCATATACATAGGGAAGTGTCCTTATACAAAGGAAGTGTCCATATACAAAGGAAGTGTCCATATACAAAGGGAAGTGTCCATATACATAGGGAAGTGTCCATATACAAAGGGAAGTGTCCTTATACAAGGGGAAGTGTTCTTATACAAAGGAAGTGTCCTTATACAAAGGAAGTGTCCCTTTGTGCTTCAATATTTTCAGTAAAGTTGTTGATTTATAAAAAAAGCATCTTTTTGTTAACAAACTTTACAAAAGAGTTATACTTTCAAATCAAGGTTTGAAAAGTGTGACTATACAACAGAAGATAGGCATACCTGCTGAAATATGTTAAGCGTAAGGCAGTAAAATGGAACCTTTGGAATATAAAAAATCAATCAACTTATTACAACCACTCAGAATGTAACTAGTCTAAGTGACATTGTAAAACAAAGCACTCAGTCCATTTTCGCTAACATCACTTGTTACCTGAATACAAATATTACCTGGTTACAGGTTCAGCATGAATGCTGCTTCTGGAGTCAAGGAGTCACACGAACATTCTGGACTTACCTGAAAGAGAAGAAGAAAACAAATGTGAAAAAATAAAAATCTGTAAATTCCAGCTGACTTGTGGTGCACTGGTGGTTCAACCCGGACATTTGTCTGGGTCTTCCTCCACCAAAATAGCTGGTCCACAATTGGTCGCTGTGATGTATTATTATTTTTTATTTTTAAAAAAGAGAAAAAAAAAAATTCTGCGATAGCATCATCACATATATAGTTAAACGTAATATTCATGTAAATCCCTAAAATTGTTAAAGTGAAATTGTTATAGTTTGTCTTATTGGTATTTTTTTTTTTTTTTATTCAAATAAGCAAAACAGTGCTGAACCACAGTGTCTAATGTATTGAAAAATTACCTCTAATCAGTAAGTTATACATTAACAGGCTCCTGTTTAAAACACTAGAAGAATCAAAAGCAATGTGATGCATATTAACTGGGGTTTTTTTTGCCATTTTTAGCTCAACAATCTTGTGTTTCTGTGGATCAGGTGTTTCTATGTATCAAGTGCCTACCATGTACATGAAACAATAACCAAGCCGCTTTTAGTATTCTGTTTTGACAGTTTCTTTATTTATAAAAAATATAACATGCCATGATGACTACAGCTTGAAAAATTGATGACTGTCTTTTCTAGACAACAAGTGGCATGATCGCTAATGAGATCAGGAGCATTTTTGCTGAAATAAAAACCAGAATAACTTTTCCAGTCCCCCAATTTTTATGGCAAAGAAACATGCATTACAGTTTGTGTCTGTCAGAAAAATTGTGCTGTAGTCCAAAATTATTGCTTCTAGCTAGACAGAATTACATGTAAAGGTGTTAACTTGCTGGATAAAGATTTCAATTTTTACGAATGGATTGACATTGAAATTTTACAGATTTGGCAGACTGAAGAAAACACCATTGTGTCTCCAGCTGTCATTAGATGGGCAGATCTACAGGGAGGACAGGATTTTGGTGTCTGGACCCCTCCTGGAATTTTTCGAAAAATACCTTCCATGGTACATGTGTCCAGTGCTACAATTATTTGTGTATAAACATATTTTCTACTAAGGTCTGTTAAACCTCTGTTATGTACAAAATGGCACCATTTCCCTTCTAGATGTTAACACTCCATCTGTGGGAGCATGCCTCCAGACCCCCTCACATACATCAAACCTATTGCTTTTACTTAATTTGACCTCTCCCCTCATCCCATAAAAAAAATGATTATCAATTATCTTTGCTGCTGAAAATACAGTTTTAGCAGCATCTCAAAATGTAAGAAATGGCCCTATTTGCCTGTTACAATTAAAAAGTTTTCTGTGGTAGCATGCCCAAAGACCCGGTAGCAGGACTAGCACCTTGCACAATTTGGATCTACCTGAACAAAAATCCTGGATCCACCCCAGCATTAGAGCAACAGATGATTGGTTTCATACCTTTGATTCCACACAGTCAATAACATCCCAATATCAAACTCCTAAAGTGATAATTTTATGAATAAAGCAGTTTCGTCTTATTTGCATTTATAACTTCCTATAGAAAATTATGCAATTAACCCGTATATGCGTCAAACCAAAAAATAATATTGGAGTACCATTTAAATGAGTGTATTTTGTTTTCTGTTGCTTCAAATTTTATTTATTAATATTAACTTTTAGTTACTGTATTTCCTTAGAAAACCATCAGTCATATATCTATCTAACATTTTCATTACAAGGTAATTACTAAGCTTGTAATTATTTATCTCCAAACCCATTTAAAAAGCCAATTCTTTTTCTAAAGGGCAGCCATTTTGTTTTTGTGACAGCAAAAAAAAGCCATCTTACTCATCATTTATTATGATGTAAACATTTTTTTGTTATTTTTTATAATTCATTAACAAATAAACTTATTTTGAAAAAAAATATGCCAAAAATTAAGAACCCCACTGTTTTGCAAGAGAGAAAGAGTAATGTCTGTTAAACTACAAGAGTTATCGATGACATCATTCACTGTTGACACTTGTTAAGCATCGTGAAAACCTGTAAAATTTGGAAGATGCAATAGAGTGCGTGCCATCGGCAGTAGACTCCAAAGTGTAAGCCGAACAGGCTGCTGATCATGCAGTTGAAACAGATTAGCGACTGTGTTTGCTAATTACCCCCAGAGATTAACTTAAATTAGCGAGTTTCAGTAGGTAGCTGAGCAGCATTAATATATGCTTATAACCGCAATCGGGCAGACACATTATGCATTCATCTTTTACAAAGGTTAAGAAGAAAAGGTTTGGTGTTTAAATATCTTATTCAATAAAATGAAATATGTGTATAACCGTTATTCAATTAACTGGAATCAGCTGTATATACACAATAATGTGCAAGAAAAGATTTTGATCTTAAGATACTGAAAGCAGCACAAATGAATGTTTATTATGTTCATGTTAAGAGCAGTAGGTCATGATTAAGGATAAAATTGTTTTATTTATTGGTTTTATCATCCCACCAACAGTATTTCAGTTATCTGGCGACAGTGACCATGTATAGCATGGTGTGAACACCTGACATGATACCACACCCAATCACATTATCTTGACACGGGGCAAACCAGTCGTGGAACTACCCTTATATATTTGCTTGAGCGTTAGCAAGGGAGCTATACCACCATCATTTTTAACGACTTTAGTATGTCTTATTCCGGGATCGAACCCTGGGCCTCCCATACTAGGAACCAACACAATTGTCTTTAGGTAAGTACATATACATGTATATATTAAACAGTCTAGCATATGTTTTGCCTCTTTAGTAACTGAAATGTTAAATAAAAAAAGATGAAATGTACAGATGCATTTTGCTGTAAAGTGTTAATTTCGAATGTCAGTTTTCCTTAATGCCTGCTTTTCGACTATATCTGTAATTGTTTGCCACAAAAAATCAAACATCGATAGCTCAGACAACATATTAACAAATGTATGGGCTATTATGGATACATCAGGCGATCTCATCATTATATAAAAACATAAACTAAATTATATGTTTTCCAGCTGAAATGTGGTGCACCTGAGGTTCAACCAAGACTGGTAGCAGCCTTTCGAAACAAAAATAGCTGGCCATAGCTATAATTATCACAATAGCGTCACTGTGATGTATTTCTGACACATAAAACAAATAATTTTGAACATACTCTTTGTTTTCCTAGAAAATATATTTGTATATCATATATGATAAAATGAAAGTAGCACTATTATTACATCTGCTTTAACCCTTTGCTGCATGTATACGCCATTTTACGCCTTTACAAACCAATCATAATCAAAATCTGCATGACAACGAGTTTATACGTAGACTGATTCAGTCTTTAATCTATTATTACATGCTGGACATACATTTATTAAAATTCTTTTATCTCTTTTAAAGAAAAACAACAAAGTCAAGGGAATTTTCAAAATTATAGATGAACTATGAATGAATGGGCTAAAGATGGGAATCTGTATGACATATATCTAAACAGAAATAAATCATGACATCTACACTTTTAAAAGCACAAGATAAAAGTCTATTCTATAAGACAGTTTGCTGATTGTGTCAGTAACTCCAGCATAAATCCAATATCAACAGAAGGACTTAATTACCATATAAATTGGATCTACAGACAGTACTTTACTAGTAATTGACTTTTAAGGAGATAAAATTAGGTCACACTATGTTTTAATACCATACAAAACATCTGTTGATTCTCTAGACGCAGTAAAAACTTATTTTCATTTTCCATTTGAAGGAGAACAAAGTGTTTACCTAATTATTTTTATGAAATTATCAATATGATTTATGAACTAAGATATTTGTCATTCTTATCATGCAAAACAACTGCTCTAAACTCTTCACACAGGTTACATTTCACTGTACTACAATAAGAACTGTTATCTTGAAAAGCACTTGACACTAGAGGAAATCTTGCATGTGTACATGTACATCAATATTTTACAGTTTAACAATTTTGAATGGTTTATGGTTGAAATATTAAAAACATAAAACTTTATTGATTATTTATAAGCTGTTCTAATGCTAGCCAATTAAAAATGAATGAAAAAAGAAAAAGTAATATAATTAAAAAAATGACAAAATGCTTGATTTTTGCAGAATTCACATCAGGGATCTCTTGCATGTTAATTGACCTCCAATGTTCTTAAGACACTGAATATTTTTTATTTTTTACATGATGTCAACAGGCACAAAGTGTGCTTGTACATTGGTCTAATGTCCATTGATCCCTAATCATAAACAAAAAATAGTGAGTGTTTTTAATACATAACAAGGTAAATGGGGAATATTTTTAATGGATACTGGTAATTGTTTTATCATACTTTATAAGAATAAATAAGTTAGCCTGCTGAGAATACTGACTGACATTAAACTCAGCTAAATGATTTAATTTGATGCATAATTTCTTTGGCGGACTAAGTTAGAAGAATAGTAATATACCTGTCTGGGATATACAAAACTTAATTTTTTCATAACTTATACAAAAATTCTATCAATTGTTTTGAAACTTATAAAGGCCTGTCTCACAACTCTCCCATCAGCACCACTAAGTGTAAAAAGGTCAAATATGAGGTTAGACAGCATTGTCAAGAAACTAGCTGAGTGTACCTTGAGACATTTGTGGCCCCTGCATTCCAGCAGAAAAGGAAGTTTTAAGTTATTTTGTGACAAAGTAGACTAAAGAGGTTATCAGAAGGATAATTATGTAGACATTTGGTTATGAACCAACAATTCTAAAATAAAACAAGAAGGCCATGATGGGCTTTAACCACTCACCTGAGGACACAGGCTCTTAGTAGCCTAATATCTTGCATCAAGTGATTAAGAGTTATATAGTGTGGAAATCTTTGGTGAAAATTGGACCACAAAGGTGGTTAGTGTGGTCACAGGGTTTTTCTTGGATTTGACATAGCGACATATTTAAAAAAAAACAAAAAAAAAAAAAAAGAATTGATGTTACAGAGACAATTGTGGTCATATTGGTGACACCACCTAATAATTGGTGAAAGGAAACAACATAATTATGTCTGTATAGAATCACTAGTGCACTGCAAGCTAGCTTGAAAACCTCACCAAATGCAAGTTCTTGCCTTGATCAGGACTCAAACCCACACGATGAAAGGCTGAGTAATTACAAGTCAGGGATTCTAATTGCTTGGCCACTGGCATGGCTTGCAATGCGTTTCTATATTTCATAAAGAAGCTATGACCGGGCCTGGCAGCGCAATTGGTAGAGCATTGGCTCCAGGTACGGGAGGCCCCGGGTTCGATCCCGGGCTGCGACATACCAAAGTCATTAAAAATGGTAGTGGTATAGCTCCCTTGCTAACGCTTAAGCAAATATAAGGGTAGTTCCCTGACTGGTTGGCCCAGTGTCAGGATAATGTGACTGGGTGTGGTATCATGCCAGGTGTTCATGGCATGCTATACACAGTGAAGGCAGCACTATATCTGCTTCAAGTGGACACCGTCTCCAGATAACTGAAATACTGTTGGTGGGATGATAAACCCAATAAACAAACAATAAACAAACAAACAAGCCATGCTCCAAGTACATGTAGTGTTGAAGTTAAATTCCAGACAAGTGGACAGTTACAACTTTACTGCTGCAAACAAGAGCAACAATGTCAAAGCCAGACCAAAGATCCCAATAGGTATGCCATGCTATGCTGGCAATATCAAAAAGCTGTGGTAAGTCTGAGATATAATAGCGGCAGATTCTAAATATAAGTGCCTGTCTTCTGTCATTTATAGATATCTATCTCATACAAGGGTACATAAATATGGCTGGCAGAGTAGGGGGAATACTGTTTAATTCCTTTCCTCTTTTACAAAAAAAAAAATACTTCTGTTATTGTTGTTTTCTCAAATTATGATGCATTTTTTTTAATATGTAAGTTTTATTGGCTACACGCTGGAGCGTTCCGCCTATATATGGAATGCAGTAAATTTTTGCACATGCGAGTGGATGTCCTCGGACATTCTGGATCTAACAGAGAATGATCGAGGGAAAATTGGACAAGGGTTTACAAATTCCGGAAGTTTCGCCATTTACACTTTCCCAACGTACGGGTTCTATTTCGGTAAATGATGTTCTTTTTAGATATAATTATAGCGAGTATGCAGTATTATTATATGTAAAGTTGGATATTCGTTTAACATTTACTATTTAGCGTCTGTAGTGGCACGTTAGAGAAAATATCAATTTTACTCAAACACAGATGACAATCGTAGAATAGCACAGTGGTTATGGACTTGTTCTAATGTTAACAGTCGCCAGAGATCGAATCCTGTCACAGTCAATTTTTTTTTTTTGTGACTTTTTTCTTCTTTGTGACTTTTTTCTTCTTTGTTTTTACAATGAATATAACATTTTAACAGAAAAAAATATTGATCAATAACAAATGTTAAATATTTTTATTGTTAAATTAGGATCATTGATCAGAGTTATTGGGGATGCTATAAAAATGCACTTGCGAGCGGATTTCCTCGGCCATACTTGTTCTCGTTAAAGAATAGGTGAGCAAAAATGGGTGAGGTGTTCCGAATTTTGGAAATTCCGCAATTTACACCTTCTCAACATAAGGGTCCTTATTTGGTAAATGGTGTTCCTTTTATATTTATTTGTATTTATTTTTTGTTTGTAACTTCCACGCAAACGAGGTACTTTTACTTTTTAAATTTCTAAACATTAATGTACATCTGACGGTTATACTTGTTAATGAAGGCATGTTTGTCCCTGTTTTAGGATTGCACTTATAAGTAGCCTAATATACCAGAATTAAATTATTCCAGTGATTTTAATGTTTACTTAATAAATAAAATCAGTCATCTCTAAATTTCTAATAAATATTCATTTTAATTGTTGCGTTGCCCTTTGATGCTTCGCATCAATGCTTTTATTGTTCTTTTTAAACAGTGAAAAATAAAATCTGACTTTATGACTGCCCCTAAGTCATGACCACCTGCAATATATGACCACTACAAAACCACAGCACAAAATCATTGACACATAGTAAATAGCCACCTCTTATCTACAGCCAGCGACCATATAGCAACGTGTCACACATGCCTGGATTGTATCCCAATAGATGACCAATTAAAGATTGTTGCCTATCAGATATGACAGCATAATCTGTATAATGAGGTACAATGATGAAAAGGAAATTGTCTCCCTTGTTAGTTAATATCAGAGGTATTCCAAACAGTAGGTTCTTTTAGTTGGAAATCTTGGACTTTGTGGCCTGTTGATTTGTAGATATTGCAATTACAAACAGTGAAATTTCTTACTTCTGTATAAATTTAAGTTTAAAATCCATTTAAATAATTACAGAGATTTGTGATTTAAACAAGAAAATGAAAGTGTTTGTTGATGATGGTTAACCTGGGTATCACAAGAAAGGCTGAAAGGACAACATACTCTCCAAACAGCACAAGTATAAAAACCGAGTAAAACAAATGAAAGGACCTACTTGCATCTATCCATGGGAGACTATTCATTAATTTCTCTCATTGACTAACTTGGACAAGAGTCAATTGCTCCTTCTCACCTTTAAACCAACCCATATTTGCTCTTATTTTGGACCCTACTCACCAAAACCGGCTGCAATAGCTCAGTTGGTAGAGCATTGGCTTGCTGATCAGGTCTCGGGTTCAAACCCTGGCTGGGTCAAACCAAAGACTTTAAAGTTGGTAGTAGTGGCTTCTCTCCTTACGCTAGGGGCTAAGGGGACAGCATTACATCTGACTTGTAAGTGTCAGTATAATGGACCGGCCGGGTTCAGTCCCTTAGCACCTCATAAGTGCCCCTGTGCTATGATAGAAATGCCGCTGCACAGTATTGGCAAAAATGACGGCAAATCCTATCCCTTAAGCCAAAGTCAACTCCTACTCAAGGTAAAGAAGGCATGGTGATGTAAATTCAACCAAGAACAAAACAATCAGCACAATGTGTAAACTATGTGATCCCTGAAAAAATTAATATTAGGGCTTAAGTTATGTTAATGAATAACCTAAAAAAATTCCTTATTGTTGTTGTATCCGAAACCAAACCTTGGGCAAGTAAATTGTGTTTCAGGTCAGTGAATCTACAAATGTTACACATCCAAATGGCATGGGATGGGATGGGATTTGCCAGCATTTTTGTCGATACTGTGCAGTGACATTTCTATCATTACATCACAGGGCACTTATGAGGTGCCCAGGGACTGAACCCAGCTGGTCCATTATACTGAAATGGACGAATCAGGCATAATGCTGTCCCCTTAGGCCTGAACGTTAGGAGGGAAGCCACTACTACCAACTTTAAAGTCTTTGGTTTGACCCAGCCAGGGTTTGAACTCTCTCTACCGCTTGAGCAAGTGTGGCCGGTCATCCAAATGGCAAGTTATTAATGGAGGTTAATTTCAAAGACTGATACATGTTTGATGTATAATGATCACCCCAAAAGTGCACACCCCCCTTGACAGAAGAATCATTATTGTGTTTGATTTGTCTCAAGAACCTATAGGCAATGTCTGAAATAACATTTCTTCCAACGGCAAAGGTTCCAATCTATTTCAGCAAATACCATGTAATTATGCACTTTGTTCCGAAAGAAGCAAACAAAATGCAGGGATACATTAGTAATGGTTTCAAAGAAGAAAATTGTATTACCTTACTTAAAGAGAATGCATTAGGGATGAAGATAAAGTCTCAAATCATAATACTGAAAAAAATATATATATCTAGGACAACTTGCTGAAATTCACCTTTTTCTGAGCCATGTCATACTTAACAAACTGCAAAAATTATGTGCTTTCTGTGCATTCTGATCAAAAGTTTAAACAAACTTCAAAAATCATCTGTAGATTTAACAAAGGACAAAAAACTATTCCGTGTGTAATCTGAAATATATTATCTGAAAGCAAAAAAATGCAATTTTCTGAATTCCATCTGAATGTAAAAGAAGCGTGTTTATCTGAGGTACATAATGCTGTGCTTTCTGTGCCATATCAAATTTTGTTAGGACAGAAATGCTATTATTTTGGTCAACAAGAAAATTTATCAAAGGACAAAGAAGCTATTATTTCTGCGCCATAAGAAATTTTACTGAAGGGACATAGTGCTCTAGTTTTAAGGTTATACAACTCTTAAAGTTGAATCTGAGATCATTCTCAAGCATCTGATTGGTCAGATTTTGAGCAATATTCAAATTATGACCAATTGGATGCCTGAGACTGATCTCAGACTGCAGCTCAAACATTTAAAATCTTGTACCCCATTTACTGTGCCACATGAAGTGTTAACAGAGGACAAAATGGCTCTGTTTTCAATGCCATCTGCAGATTGTCTGAATGTAAAAATGTAGCTTTCTGTGCCATCTAAAATTTTATCAGAGGGCAAAATTGCTGTAATTTCTGGGCCATTTCAAGTTCTATTGAGCAGAAATATAGCTGCTGTTTTTTTTGAAGCACAACCAGATGTAGCAAAACATATTTCTATGCAAATGATAATTTCTTCCTAATGCAAATATAGCATTTCATGGAAATTGCCTGGTGATCTTGTGACTCTGAATAAATGGAAAATAATGAGGGGTGATTTGTATCTGGTGGGTGACTTTCATGATTATAGATGGTTGGTTTAATGGAAGTGGAGACAGCCATTGGTTTATGCATGTTGTTGATAGTAGCATTGGCCCAAAGACCATTCAGAGTTCTCATCTACAGGAAATGGGAAAGCTTGGTGTAAACTTGCAAAGCTGAGCAAAGGTGACCAAAGCACAGCCGCTGGATTGTGCACACAGATTTCTCATATATTTTTAAAAGGAAAACTAGGTGTAAACCTGTCTAAGCAAAGCTGACCAGAGCACAACGGCTGGATTGTGCACACAGATTTCTCATATATTTTTAAAAGGAAAGCTAGATGTAAATTTGTGGGAGCAAAGCTGACCAGAGCACAGCCACTGGATTGTGCACACAGATTTCTCACATATTTTTAAAAGGAACACTAGGTGTAAACCTGTCTAAGCAAAGCTGACCAGAGCACAGCGGCTGGATTGTGCACACAGATTTCTCATCTACTTTACAAAGGAAAGCTAGGTGCAAACTTGTCAAAGCCAAGATGACCAGAGCACAGCGGCTGGATTGTGCACAGATTTCTTATTGACTTTAAAAAGGAAAGCTTGGTGTAAACTTGTGTGAGGAAAGCTGACCAGAGCACAACTTGGAAAGGTTGTGGTATTAAGATAATATAAAATAATTTGTAAAAGGTACAATAAGTTAATGACATGTTGCTGTTTTTTTTGTTTTTTTTTTTTTTTTTAAAAAAAAGGAGCTTTAGCAGAATCTCAGTTGATTTTTTTTTCTGTAAATGGGGCAAGAACATGCAGATGAGATAAAAATAAATAAAGCAACCCAGTACATGTTGTTAGTACCTTGAAATTCACAGTTGGCAAAAGAGCAAACTAGGATGTTTAAACAGTTTTTATCTTCCTCCAATACAAGATAACAATTGTATTAAACTCTAACTTGTTGAAAGATTTAAATGTCTATTTACTGCTTTGCAGAAAAAAATGTTTTAATCCCATTTCTTGCAGTTAGTAATTGAAACTTAAGCCAAACGATCAATAATGTTCACGGTTAATTTGTAAAGTGGAAATCAATCTTATAACTCGTTAATTTTAATATGGATTTAGCAACTGGGAGACATTTCTCTTGTTTTGTAGAAGATAAGCATATACAAATACTGTTAAAACAACAATCTGAAAGCTATGCATACTTCTTTTCTATTTATATACAGTAAAATACATGCATCTACATATATCTAGGTGGAAAATGTTTAACAAAGACTGAATGTAGCATATCTAGCAAAGCAATGCATTTTTCTCCTATTTTCATAAACTAAATGCTCCTGTATTCATACAAGTTAGCACAAAGTATTTATCCATTGGATGAGTTTCTGTTTATCTAAATTATACAAAAAAAATCTGATTTTATTTTTAAGATTTTTTTTCACATAAATGTGTTGTAGTGTAATAAAATATAGTTGTAGCCTATTAATGTTGTACTTTACAAATTTGTTGGCTTTGTATGTTATCTTCCACATTTGGCATTGTGTTACACAGGTGGTCTTGTTTAATTGTGACTGTACCTTGTAGTAAACTGTGCCGCTAATTACCAAATGTTTAATTAATAAAGAATAAAAAAGGGGTCAACACAAATTACAGTGTGACATATTTATTCCTTTTACCCAATAGAACATGTGTATGATTTGACACAGACCTCTCATTTGAAATACTTACAAAAAAAGAAGACCGGACCTGTCAGCACAATCGGTAGAGCGCCGGTACAGGAGGCCCCGGGTTCGATCCCAGGCCGCGACATACCAAAGTCGTTAAAAATGGTAGTGGTATAGCTCCCTTGCTAACACTCAAGCAAATATAAGGGTAGTTCCACAACTGGTTGGCCCTGTGTCAGGATAATGTGACTGGGTGTGGTATCATGCCAGGTGTTCACGGCAAGCCATACACAGTGAAGGCAGCACTATATCTGCTTCAAGTGGACACTGTCTTCAGATAACTGAAATACTGTTGATGGGACGATAAACCCAATAATCAAACAAACAAAAATAGAAGTAAAACAAACAACAAAAACCTGTATCACAGTCTTGTTACAAATTTTCTAAGCAAAGAGAAACGTGGTCAACTTAATTTCAAATCATTGCTTTGCAAATTGTTGACGGTTCATTAATTCTGTTTTTGTTACCATGGAAACATTCAATTGCTATGTCTAGACCGGGCATTTTCATTTGTTGTAATTAACAAGAAAATGTTGTGGCTAGGAAGTGATGAATTGATTTCTAGCCTCCCACTATCACAGTTTCTATGTACCGGTATATCAGTCCTGAAGATCTGAAGTGGATCTATTTTGAAAACTAATCAGCGCATATCTGTAGTCGATCTATTTTGACAAATAATTAGCGCATGTTATATAAGGTGGCAGCATGTTTGTGAGTGCTAAGAGTATGATTTGCATTTTCAAATGCAGCTCAATGGTCTTCTTTGTGTTTGAAATCCAACGGATCTATATTATTTACAAAGGGCAACCTTGAAGAACTTCATATATACATTTTGTTTCTTTTTTGTCTGTGGTTTTTTTTTGTTAGATTGCGCTACAGTAAATATTGGGCGAAGGAAGACCTCAGACTTGTGACTAGGTAGAACCACCGGCGCACCACAGGTTAGCTAGAAAACCTCCCCACATGTATTACTTTGTTTACTCATTTCATAATCCTTTATTTTAAAAGAAAGTACACCAACACAACAAATCCAGGTAGAACCACCTGTGTATCGCAGGTCACCTAAAAGGTATTCCTGACAAATAGAAATATCAGCGCTTGGACATTTTGTATTCAAATAGTTCATATTTCTTTTCACTGCTTGCATTTAAAAAACTTGTCAGGAAGTGCGAGGTTAGAGCTCTGTAAAACCGGTTTAAGCACCCCAGTCGGTCCATATTGCCGACTGACCGTTCCAAGGCGGTAACTGTCGGGTTTGCTCTTTTCGTTAAATGACTCATCACAAATTTGTTCTTACATTTTGCTTGGCTTGAATATGAAATACCTTTGTTCTGTGCCTTTTCGGAGTTTGGTATATGTTGCAATGCTCATAGGACCTTGTCATATATTCTTATAAAGTTTTTCAGGCAGAGACTTGCAGAACAAGTTGCTTAGGTATCTGAGGACTTACATTACAAAACACAATGCACCCTATCATCATGAATTCCACTTTCACTTGTTTAAAGCTCAGTAATTAAAGCAATTTCAATCTCTGAGTGGTTAGATGACAGCCATGAAGTTAGGGGGCCCGCCCTTGGCAGAGCTGTTGGAGTTGCTGACTTGTAAATCCTCAGCCCTTCACTGAGTAGGTTCAAATACCGGTCGGGGCAGAAACTTTAATGAAGGGAGATTTTTCAGCTAACCTGAGATGCACCAACAGCTCTACATCCACCAATAATAAGCTGGACGTCGCAAATATGACCATAAATGTGTCGGTGCAATGTAACAAGAAACAAAACAAACATGAAGTAAGTCTCCTTTTGTCGGTGCAATGTAACAAGAAACAAAACAAACATGAAGTTAGTCTCCTTTTGCCGGTGCAATGTAACAAGAAACAAAACAAACATGAAGTTAGTCTCCTTTTGCCGGTGCAATGTAACAAGAAACAAAACAAACATGAAGTTAGTCTCCTTTTGCCAGTGCAATGTTACAAGAAACAAAACAAACATGAAGTTAGTCTCCTTTTGTCGGTGCAATGTAACAAGAAACAAAACAAACATGAAGTTAGCCTCCTTTTGCTGGTGCAATGTAACAAGAAACAAAACAAACACGAAGTTAGCCTCCTTTTGCTGGTGCAATGTAACAAGAAACAAAACAAACATGAAGTTAGTCTCCTTTTGCCGGTGCAATGTAACAAGAAACAAAACAAACATGAAGTAAGTCTTCTTTTGTTGGTGCAATGTAACAAGAAACAAAACAAACATGAAGTTAGTCTCCTTTTGCCGGTGCAATGTAACAAGAAACAAAACAAACATGAAGTTAGTCTCCTTTTGCCGGTGCAATGTAACAAGAAACAAAACAAACATGAAGTTAGCCTCCTTTTGCTGGTGCAATGTAACAAGAAACAAAACAAACACGAAGTTAGTCTCCTTTTGTCGGTGCAATGTAACAAGAAACAAAACAAACATGAAGTTAGTCTCCTTTTGCCGGTGCAATGTAACAAGAAACAAAACAAACATGAAGTTAGTCTCCTTTTGCCGGTGCAATGTAACAAGAAACAAAACAAACATGAAGTTAGTCTCCTTTTGCCAGTGCAATGTAACAAGAAACAAAACAAACATGAAGTAAGTCTCCTTTTGCCGGTGCAATGTAACAAGAAACAAAACAAACATGAAGTTAGTCTCCTTTTGCCGGTGCAATGTAACAAGAAACAAAACAAACATGAAGTTAGTCTCCTTTTGCCAGTGCAATGTAACAAGAAACAAAACAAACATGAAGTTAGTCTCCTTTTGCCAGTGCAATGTTACAAGAAACAAACAAACATGAAGTTAGTCTCCTTTTGCTGGTGCAATGTAACAAGAAACAAAACAAACATGAAGTTAGTCTCCTTTTGCCGGTGCAATGTAACAAGAAACAAAACAAACATGAAGTTAGTCTCCTTTTGCCGGTGCAATGTAACAAGAAACAAAACAAACATGAAGTAAGTCTCCTTTTGTCGGTGCAATGTAACAAGAAACAAAACAAACATGAAGTAAGTCTCCTTTTGCCGGTGCAATGTAACAAGAAACAAAACAAACATGAAGTAAGTCTCCTCTTGCCGGTGCAATGTAACAAGAAACAAAACAAACATGAAGTTAGTCTCCTTTTGTCGGTGCAATGTAACAAGAAACAAAACAAACATGAAGTAAGTCTCCTTTTGTCGGTGCAATGTAACAAGAAACAAAACAAACATGAAATTAGTCTCCTTTTGCCGGTGCAATGTTACAAGAAACAAAACAAACATGAAGTTAGTCTCCTTTTGCCTGAGTTATAATGCTCCTCTTATTGCCAATGTTGTTTTCGTGTGAATTAGCCTCTGATTGATGAATAGGTCAAAAGTATCAGGTATTTTCTTTTTCCCACGGACAGTCTTCTAATTTTCCAGAAAGGGTACTTATTGATATCCATGTAGTGAAAATTTTTGTCAGGTTTATCGTCCCCAAAACATTATTTCAGTTCTCTGGTGTTTACTTGTAGCTGATATATTATTGCCACATTCACGGTAAGTAGAAAACATTTTAAAACAAGGAGTGTCAATGTACATATTTTCCCATATGCAAGGTAAGTCATACAATGACCTTTAACTTGACCTTGAACTTGAATATGACCTAGAATTTGATGGTTGTACTTGTTAAATACCCGACACAACTTAACTGTATGTCTGTAAGATGAAAAAGCTTGACTGTAGTATGATAAATACCATGAAAATTATGTCAGGGACCCAGAAATGGTAGACTGACAGATGGACAGGTCATAGTGACTTGTCTGGCAGTGTTTACATCAAAACTGTTTTTATTGTTTCAAAAGGGGTTTCAACATCCAGCCATTATTAAAATAACCTATTTTGAAAAAAAAAAAATTTAAAATTGCTAAAATCCCTTTTGATGCATTTGTTGATGTTGTGAATCATTATAATTAAGATTTCAACCAAAACAAACTCTGCATGAAAGCTGAAAAAGGCTTATCAGCAAACTTTAAATGGATAGAAAATGTATTTTTTCACTATATACATGCCCAAAAACAGATACATATGACAAAAATAACCCCAAAAAGATAGAAATATATATCTGAAAGTCTAAAATGGGCTTATCAGCAAATTACAAAATGGACTGAAAACAATACTTTCCCACATTTGATGGTAATTGAACTAATATACATGATAAACTAGGCACTACAAACACTAGGCAAAAAGGTTTGTTTGTTTGTTTGTTTATTGGGTTTATCGTCCCACCAACAGTATTTCAGTTATCTGGAGATGGTGTCCACTTGAAGCAGATATAGTGCTGCCTTTACTGTGTATAGCATGCCGTGAACACCTGGCATGATATCATACCCAGTCACATTATCCTGACAAAGGGCCAACAAGTCATGGAACTACCCTTATATTTGCTTGAACGTTAGCGAGGGAGCTATGCGACTACCATTTTTAATGACTTTGGTATGTTGCAGTGCGGAATCGAACCCGGGGCCTCCCGTACCTGGAGCCGACACTCTACTGATTGTGCTACCAGGTCCGGTAGGCAAAAAGGTATTACTTTATTGAAGGGTTATGCTTAATTCTTAACTTTTTGCTTGTATACAGTACATATTAAATGTAAAGGTTTGTATACCTAATAATCAGAAATTAGTGGTACATGTATTATTCAGACAGTTCTCAGCAGTGTGCTCACTGATATACAGATATACACTTATTGCCTACAGAGGTGGATCCCGGGCTTTTAAAGTAAATTTTGTCTGTTGACTGTTTTGGTCAAAGTAAGCGTCCCTATTTGTGTATGTATATCCAGTAATAACTGCAATAAAGTTGAACGGATCGTGATTCATACCCTCCCCCACCCCAACAACAAATTATCTGGATCTGCCCTTGATTGCCTAATCCTAATTAAAATGTGATTAGCAGGCTAAGACTTTATCAATATGAAAGGCCAAATAAGATTATCCAATGCACTAGTTATAACAGAAATAATTTATACAGGTCTTATACTGGTCAGTTAAAAATTAGACAGGTGAAATGTAATATATGACAATTACCAAAGCAACAAATCTGTAACCTTTACCTTGGAGAGAATTAACCTTTTCACCTAATTAAATAACCAAATCAAAAACCTATTTTAAGGCTTCTTTTTTTTTCTTTCTTGAAGATGTTAGAAAATGAGGATTTTTTAAAAATTGTTTGTGGTTCATAAGGGAAATGCTGCTAGTTTAAAAGCTAAATTGCAATAGAGAAAAAAGTTGAGATATAAATGTACAGCATTTCAAAAATACAGTGCAGAATTTATGATTATACCTGCTCAGAACTTTTGATAAAACAGGAAAGATTACTCATACTTAAAATTATTGCAGTGTTACAATTATTACCTCCCTTGTTTAAAGACTCGAAGACCAGCTATACATGTACTTCAAGTCACAACAAATGTTAAATAAATACAAGCTCATAACAAGATCTGACTAGATTAAGTTGTGCTAAGAAATAAAGTGTTATCCACAAACCAATTTATTGCAACATCCCTATCAGAGTGGAAGTGAATGATGTGAGAGGCCCTAGGCAGAATTATCCAAGGTTAAATACATGACAAAATGTTAAAGTAACTTCTTAACAGTTTTGTCAAATCTTCAAGTTTTAAATGTTTGTGCCCCAAAAAAGCAATACAATAAATTTTAAAATAAAATATTACGTATTATCAATAGATAAAACGTGAACATGTGATGTTGCATTTTAAAAGACTGTTATGTCCTGAGGTTTGGAGTATTATATTTTTTTAATCTTTTTAGCTATTTTCATCTCAGCAACCTAGCTTATTTCGAAACTGTGCATGCAGTAATAAATTTCATGTTTTGCATAAATCGCTTAAAAGTATGCTGACTGGCTTGATGATTCAATCATTTAACACAAATGAATTATTGTTAGTGTGGGCTTTTGTGTCATGTACCTTTGCTAAACTGTGACCACATTGCTTAAAGCTTCAGCTTCTGCTGGGCTTCTTTAAGAAAGCATTTGCAATAAATAATCTGCAGATGCTTAAACCTGTATGTAGCTGCTTAGACCTGCAATGAGCAGGTCAATACTGTATCTAGCTGCTTAAACCTGCACTGAAGTGCTTAAACCTGTATTGAGGTGCTTAAACCTTTAATAAGATGATTAAATCTGCACTGAGGTGTTTGAAACTACACTGAGGTGCTTGAACCTGTATTGAGGTGCTTAAACCTGTATTAAGGTGATTAAACCTGCACTGAGGTGCTTGAACCTGTATTGAAGTGCTTAAACCTTTATCCAGGTGCTTAAACCTGCATTATGGTGCTTAAACCTCTATAAAGATGATTAAACCTGGGTCTAGGTTGCTTTAAGGTAGCATTTTAGTTAAAGCCATTTTATTTATAATCAGATGGAAAACAAGTTCTATCAACTTATATGGACCCCTGTCCACTGCCCATTTCCTGAGTAGAACCAGTACTTAGGTAAGGAGTACCTGGAGCAATGTGCAGTTACAACATTGTAGTCTAAAATAGCTCCTGTCCTTTCATCAGTTAGTCAATTTTAAATGTGGTTCCTGACAATTTGTCTTCATCAACTACAAGTAAACCTGGATCGGGAGAATTGGGGCATAATTTCTGTAAAAAGTCAAACCTTAGTCAAACAAAAGACGAGTGTGAACATTGTTTAAATTGTAAGACAGTAGAAATTGTGAACTAAAACACTCTCCAGGCTCATTCTTTCTAAAACTATTAATAATCATGATTGTGATTTCTGCTAAAAATAGACACCAATGTCAGAGCGGATTACCCAAATGAATATATAAAGTTACGGGTCACATGGTTTTCTCAGTTTAAAAATAGCTAACTGTGCAGCGTAGCTTAGACAGGACATACCTATTTGTAATGATGAGTGATGTGTTATGCTTTACTTTTCACATAGCTGTAAGACATCAATAATCAGCATTGTGCTAGAACTTTTCAGGCAAAAAAAAAATTATTTGGTTCTTTGAGAGAAAAAAATCTGGTCCAAACTGCCGGATACCACATCTAAGGTTCGAGTCCCGGATCCTCTGATGCAGACCATAACTACTATGCCATGGTCACCCACATTTTGATCAGTTTTGTTTGTCATGTTTTTGACATTCATTGCAGTGACCATTTATGATTGTTATAGCAACGTCCAGCTTTTTCCATGCCTGAATCTTACAAATGAAGATAAATATGAAGGCAGATGGACACAGGTTATATAGGTCAGGTTAGTGAACTGATAAAGCAACCAGGAATCAAAAATTATGTTTTTAGAAAGGTTTGTAAACATGGCCACATAACTGTGGTTGATTAGAAAACAGGATGGCACTATGACAGATGGGCATTGATGTTCTCTGTTCTATAAATAGCTTTCAGATCACTTGACAAAAATGGCTTCATCTTTCTTTTGGATTTCTAAGATAAATATATCTATTTACAAAAAATTCTTTGATTGATCTTCATTTTGAAATATTCTTAAGTTGATGCTTGGTTAAAAAATGGAGAATATATAATATATTCATACAGGGCAGTGAATTAATTGACAACATTAAGGTCAGTTTCTATGGTAACCAGCCCATGCTTATAAAGTAGACCACTTATAGCTATAGACCTAGTGATTTCCAATATTGTTTTGTTTTTTAAATACATTGAAGTAACAAATTATACTATTTTAGCTCTTTTGGCAGAGGAAGACCTCAGACAGATGTCTGGATAGAACCACTGATGCATCAGGATGTTATTCCCACATTAAGTCCTTCGCCAAGAACAGGACACAAACCCACGCAGCGCCAGGCTAAGGACTCAGGAAAGACAAGTCCGTTACTCTATCACTATGCCACAGCGCCCCCTGTTTTGTGTCATAATGCTCCAGAAAAAGTGGTGCGCGTGCAGAAACAAATATGTATAGGGAAGTTGACTAGGTGCATACATTATGTTATGTTTCAAATGGTAACATTAATATTGTAATTTGTTCAAAATTGATGCCATGCAGGAATATCACTTATGGGCAAAGGGACAAAGGAGGGAGAAACATGTTATTAGAATGAGTGTTCCACTGCATTATGTCACTGGCTATGCATTATGTACTTGAATGAGATATTTGCGACATCCGAGTGGGACCTGATTGCCTTCTTTGGCCCTATACAAGGTATGCAATTGAAAATTCACATTAAGATCATAGGGGTGTATTGAAGAAATATATTACAGTGATTGTCGTGGAGCCATTTTCACTATATTTGGTCTACTGACCAACTGAAATTATGGAAGTTAATTCTGAACTTGGTGTTTGTTTGTTTATTGGGTTTAGCATCCCACCAACAGTATTTCAGTTATCTGGAGACGGTTGAACTTGGTGTATTTTGGTCACATCTTGTAGCAGTTATTTTAGATATAATTTATAATTTTTTGTTAAAATACAATCACTTCATCGTATTCGGTACTGTATGACCTATTAAGTGTAGGTGTGCCACAAAACCCCCAATACAAAATACAAATGCATAAAATACAATCATAAAGAAAGCACTGTATGTTTAATATAAAAGTTTCAATCAGATAATCAGATATTTGTGACTGTGATGTAGCTTTTGTTCCAATATCTCCATGTAGAAGAGGTGATTGTTTTGCAGACAAAAACTTTCCTACTTTCCAATGCACAATCAATTTACCATGGAAAAACCTAAAGTGACTATTATTTGCATACCTTTAATCACTAACAAGTTAAAATTTACAACACCCAAATAATACTTGTTTATTTATAACTTGCGTAATATTATATATGCATAATGCAAATCCTCCTTTAATACTAGGTTGTTAAGCTTCAACTGGCTCAAAAAGTTGCACACTGTTGCAATGTTTTGACTTTTCTTAACCAAAATACAATCAAGACTCATGGAAAACATGTTCACATATAGTCTAGGGATAAGAGGCAATATTTGTTTTAGTTCATGCTAGCATAATAAACTTTTGATTTTTAAAATTAAAATGAAAAAATTGCAATTGAATATCTTGAGGGGTTTGGAGTACCAGCTCTAGGATTGGCCTAAATTCAGAAGTAATTATGAATTTAAAAAGTCAAGTCACCTGAGGTTAATTACAGCATAATCACTAATTGGTTTCATTTGCTAATTCATGTACAATGACTATTGGGTGTTCAAGAACACTGACCTGGCTCTCGACTACTTACACATGTAACCAAATGCAGGCTTCTTCCTCACAAAGAAGTTCTTGCCAAATGAACCTATTCTTGCCAAAACTAACTTAATATCATTTCCAACAACCTAAGCTGTGAATGCAGAATTACTAATTCTTATCTCTTGAATGGCAAAAATTAGTTTTACATAATTCCATGGCAGGATGGGAAACGAAAAAGTTTAAAATTCCATTGCAGTATAAACTACCAAATGTATGCATAGTATAAGGAAATATGATGAAGTCCCATGAGCATTGCAACATAGTCATTCTATGTCAGGACCGTTCAAAGTCGATGCTTTTGTGTTTATTAAATGAGACACATACAAACAACAATGACTTTCTAGGTACCATGTGGACATTATTTTTCAATTACGTCACTAACAATGTCATGACTTATCAAAGAAAATGTCAGCGCTTGGACATTTTTTTATTCAAATAGAACAGTTTTCTTTTCATTCTTTGCATTTGAGAAACCCCTCAGGAACTGTGTGGCTAGAGCTCTGTAATACCGGTTTAAGCACCCTGGTCGGTCCCTTTTGCCGAGTGATCATTCCAAGGCGATAACTGTTGGGTTTGCTCTTTTTGTTTAATGACCCATCACATATTTGTTCTACCTTTGTCCTCTGCATTTTCAAATTTTTGGTATATGGCGCAATGCTCAGAGGACCTTGTCATATTTCATTATTCAAATTATTGAATAAAGCACCCAGCAGAGCACATAGACATGCAGTATCTGGTGAAATGTGGTACATGTAACAAAACCAGCTAATTGGACAATATGGATACATTTAGTTAAAGTAGGACAACTGGTCAACCCTTAACTTAAGCCTTAAAGGTGGTATCTAACAGTTTGCCTATATATGCCTATATTGCATATAATTCAATCAAGTTTAAGTTTAAGAAAAGACAATACCTTAATTGTTGCGACAGCTGAAATTGAATAATACATCACTTTAAATGTGCATTATTTCCAAATCTTTAAATAAGCACCATGGGGATTTCAGCTAAAAATAGATATTGACGTCAGGGCTGATTACCCGGATGTTGATGTATAGCGTAATCTTCTTAGTAAGTGGTCACATGGTCTTCTTAGTTTTAAAAACAGCTTACAGTACAATGTGGCTCAAATACTATAGGAAATACATTCTTGTAATGAAAAGTGGGGTGTTATTCTATACTTGTCACACAAATGTAGGACACCAATAATCTACACTTTACCTTATCTTTGCTAGTAACAATATTCTTTATAGTTGCACGAGAGAAAAAAACTAATAAGCAGGGCAAAGTTGTGGTTGACCCGATGTTTCATCTCAATTATTGGGTATAAATAAACAAAGTTGTCTTAATTGTTACAAAACAAAGCCTCTGACACATTCTAACCGATTGATACTAGGTTCTCAAAAGTTTTCAAAAGAAAAACCTCAATACAGTCTATATTAAAACTGATGCCTGGGTCAAATAATCTTGGTTGTCAAATCAGGAACACATCAACAGCATAAGCCTGGGAAATTCATTTTATCAATGATTGTCAATTCTTAGATGACCACTTGCAATTTGGATTTTCAACACAAAGGGTAAGACACGCTTACCAACATCCCAACAAGAGTTTTACATTCACAACTAAATGTTTATCAATCCAGGAATTACCACAAAGAAAAAAAACACTCCGAAACATGCATTAATGTTGCAAATGCTGCTAGTCATTCTTATTAAGTGATAAAAAGAGCCTTAAGTATGTTAATAACATATCACATAATATGTGACATCATCGCATCTCTTAGAATTGCATGCAGTTTTTTTTAACTGACAGTGCATTTAGATTAAATTTGAATTTAGTGCGTCTTATCTCTGTTTTTTTACTGTTCAGATTGTAAACACTTTCAAATGGAATCATTTGCAGGGATTAGGGATTAGGGATTAGCCAGCATTTTTGCCAATACTGCGCAGCGACATTTCTATCATTATAGCACAGGGGCACTTATGAGGTGCCAAGGGACTGAACCCGGCCGGTCCATTATACTGACACCGACGAGTCAGGCGTAATGCTGTCCCCTTAGCCCCGAGCGTTAGGAGGGAAGCCACTACTACCAACTTTAAAGTCTTTGGTTTGACCCGGTCGGGGTTCGAACCTACGATCTCCCGATCCACAAGCCGACGCTCTACCACCTGAGCTATTGTGGCCAGTGATGATTTGCAGTAGCTTACTAAAATTTGCAGTAGCTTACTAAAAGCTACTGATCTTCTTCAGTTCTTCACTCAATCTAATTAGTTTTGTGATATTGCTCTCAACACATCATTTCAACACTCAACATGAAGCCTGTCAAAGTCAGTGTAAAAATATTAAATAGCAGCTCTGTTAACAGATAGCATGTAAGACTTGCTTTTTTATACGGCTAGTTGTTTTTTACCACCTATAAGATATCATGGAGTTTTATTGAGTTTGATAGTGTAAGTAATGTGTTGTTATGTTAACCATCATAAGCTTGGTTATGGTGAAGAATTCCCTCTTTTTCATATGTAAAGGGACATTACTCTTAACTATTAAAAAATGAAATTTTTTACCTCCCTTGTGGGTAGGGTTTTTTTTTCCCACTTTTGAACTTCTGAAAAACAATTAAGACTGAAGAATGTGTATAAAATGGACTCTCATTGACTGAGACAATAAAATGAAATTTATAAAAAAACCCTGAGCGCTTTAAAAAAAAAAAGTAAATAAATATATATTCATATTTCTTATATAAAGAACAGGTATATGAAAATACCTTCCCACAAGCATACATGTGAACTCTCAAAGGGTTCAAAATTATTTGAAATTGAGGGATGTTTTACACATTTTTCAGAAATCTCCCTATTTGGTAACAGATAACCTCCTTCTTTGTTTTTATGAAAATAACACATCTCCCTCTTTGCGAGTGAAAATGTCCCACTTTGGCCTTAAAGAAAGTTCAAATGTATGCACAAGGGAAATAACTAAAACATTTATCATGCATAGTGTGACTCTTACTTTTTCTTAACCATTAAGTTGACTTAACTACAAAATCATCATCTTGAGTCTTATATTTTTGAAGAAAAAAAATGGTATCCTCCCTATGGAACTTACTTTAAACATAAAATTGTAGGTTTTAATGCAATTGTAATGTTAGCTTGTTGTGAGCAATTATCGTATAGGGTCAATTACCACAAAAAAGACATTAGAGATTCTGTTAAGATCAATTTACTCAAATGTGTATTATGTTTAACTTTTATTCTCCAAACATGAGGAGAAAAAGCAGTCAGCCAAAAATATTGTTTAATTATATAATTTTGATTTAACCTTTGCTCAATCATTTTCAAGAATTTATTCTGAAGATACTGTAAAAGTACCTGAATTAAAATCAGTTTGCCATTAGTAAAGATAAAAAAATTATTTCATGAAAGATTGAGAAATACCAGTAAAACGAAACCTCATTATTGGCGCCACTCTGGACAGCAGTGCCTCCTATGGAATCCATCTTTTTAAATGGACGATAGCTGGCAAAAACAAGAAATTGCAGCTGCTTTTCTCTGAGACCTTTTTCATAGAAAAGAAATGAGTACACCAGTTTTCAACATTGTAGATTGCAACAATTAGCTTGCAATTATAAATAAGTATCTTGAATTCAAAGGAATTCACATATGTTTCGCAAAGTAACAAAAGAAACCAAGTATACCAATGTTAGTAATGCAGATTGTAAATACAGATGTAACAGAGAACAAGGAAAATAAACAATAGTAAATACTCTACTTCCCATCAGAAGTTAAGTTTGTTACTGTCAAATGTTTATGTAATTAATCACCAGTGTAAGAGAGTGCTTAGTTCCAAGGATTATAAGTCATCTTCTGCTTTAAAGCGCATGCTATCTATGGTGTTTGGATGTCTCAGTCACATCCTTGCTCTTTCTTGTTCCACACTTATGAGAAGGTTTCAACAACATTTGTTCTTTCCTGTGTCAGGAAAGTTCAACTTATTTTGGTAAAGTTCTCTACTTATACAGTAGATAGTATATTCACCCAACTCCACAGTTTTACCCCCAAGCAATTGCTTTTATTTATTATTCCTTTATCTGCAGCCGAGAAATAAGGCTTAAGTTAGTAAATTGCATTCCCTGAATTACCCATACAGCTACATTGGGGTGTGCGAAACAAGCCGAGGTTAAGGAAAAATGTTCTATTATATGATAGGTTTTCAAAGAGACAGTGCAGAAAATAGATTTTTCTAAGACCTCTTGTCAGTTTTTGTTCCAAGGTTAAACCAAGTGTGCTGAGGACAAATACAGTGTTGCTTTTTGGCCATCTTTTACTGTTTTGGCGTAGAGGATGGTTTCCGGAACAGGTGATTGCACCCTTTTTTCCCCCTGTACTCTAGCTCTCCAAAAGGGTAAGAGATACACAAAAACCGACACCCAAAATAAACCCTTGGACATAGTTTAGGTGAAGGTTTATAGCAAAGTTGATTTCAGGCAAAACTGGCTAAAACAAAAAGGGCTGGCATCATCGATTTTTTTTGCATTTTTCATCCAAACAAAAATTTCTTTTGTTAGACAGATGGCCGAACTTTTGTTTCTAGGCTAAATCATGTGTGCTGAGCACAATTCTGCTATTACTTTTGGGCTAGCATTTAGTGTTTTGACAAACAGAGTGCTGTTCTGAGCAGGTGAGCAGGTGCAAGTTTTTCCAAGCCCTAGATCTCCAAAATGGTAAGGTCCATTAGGATATGAATGATTTATTTTGGGTTTGAAAAATAATTAATACAATGTATAGTTTTAACTTTCATTGTTTTTAAATATGACCAATCAGAAAACGGTTGAATTCAAACTGCGTTTATATACTACCAATCAGATGCTTGTGATTTGTAGGTTCAATTATAAACAGCAGGTGCAATTATTGACCGAAAAACTAAATAAAAAATCTGCTTTGGTCCATTACAATACCAATTATTTGTTTTTGGTTTAAGAGTACACTGTATGGTTTTAGCTTTCCTTACTAGTGGTAGTGATAGAGCATGTACGGCTGTGTGTTATCATTGAATATTGGCCATGAATAAACATCAGAAGCCATCAAGCCATATGCTGTCTGTCACAATACGAAACCTTATGATACCTCCATCCATTCATCACAGTAGAAAGCCTTCATAATCCTCCCATCCAAGGCCTACCCCGTACCATGCAATATTTATTAATAAGAAATGTTTAGTTACCTGCTGCTGACTTAAAGCATTGGTTAAAATATATATTGATAGAAAACTTAATTAGCAAATAGCGTACATCTAGGTAACACAGCTCCACCTGGGGGCTGACTGATCTGCATCTACACAATTTGCCTAAATCTAATCAATTCAGAGTAAGAAGGCTAAGGGCAACATCTAATATTGAATATTGCTTATTAATCATTGGATTGTTTTTAATTAGTTCATTGATGGAATTCTGCATAGAATATCTGCACAATAGTGCTTCATTAATAGGGCCTGTAATTATAACTCATATCTGTAATCAATCATTGTCTTATATGAAAGCTAAAGAGAAAATGGACTCTAAAATAATAACAAGTGTTTTCAAGATGGCTGGTGCTGCAGCAAGTATTTGAGCACTTAAGATATCCACTCTTTCTGTGCTGTTATGATGTTGATAATGGTCTGAGCAAAATGGTCGGGACAAAAATAAATGAAATCTAAAAATGTCTGTATAGAAGAAAGGTATGCTAGTGGGTGGAGAGATTAAGACATTTATGTTTATTTAACAATTAATGAGAATAAGAGATTTTTAAAAGGAAAAATAATTTATAGACACTTGTTTTTTTCATTTTTTAGGGATGGAAAATATAGAAAATACTCTAAATCTTTTGGGTGCTGCCTGTTTATTGATTTATGTCCCTGTATGATGTTCAAACAGTTTGTTTCTTTCTCTAATCAAATGACTGCATAATAATTTTTACCAATGGAAATTGTTCAGGAAATCTTTAAAAGGACAAAAGTAATATTGATTTGTTATGTTTACTGTCCAAAAATCTCTCAGTTATCCAGAGCAGATGTACACTTTCAGGGGCGGATCCAGAAACTTTTGGTGTGTGTGAGGTGGGGGTGGGGTACGAATCAATATCCATTCAACTTTATTGCAGTAAATACTAGATATATAATTATATATACAGTAAGGTATCAAGAGACAAAACTGACTTAAAAAGCTTAGTATTTTTTAAGCTTACATGTATATGTTTTTACAACTCTTCTCTTTTACCTGGTTGGTGGGGGGCTGGGGGGGGGGTGAGGATGCATCCCACCCATGGATCCATGTGCCTGTACACTTGAAGGAAAAAAGTGCTGTTGTGTATATCATGAACACCTGGCATGAAACTACACCCAGACACATTATCCTAAGTCTGGGCCAACCGGTCATGGAACTACCCTTATATTTGCTTGAGCATCAGCAAGGAAGCTTATACCACTACCATTTTTAAGGACTAAGGTGTTATGCCTGGGATCGAACCTAGGGTCTTCCACACCTAGAGTCGACGCTCTACTGATTGCACTACAGTTGTTTCTCCTGTTTATCACTATAGACTACAAAGAAGTTTGTGAGGGAGGTATACTACCATCATTTTAATGTTGCGGCCAGAGTTGAAACATAGACCTCCAGCACCTATAGCCCATGCTCTTTTAAATATGCAACCAAGTCCAATTAACAAAAAGTAATATACCGGACCTGGCAGCGCAATCATTACAGTGTCGGCTCCAGGTACGGGGGGCCCTGGGCCGCGACATACCAAAGTCTTGAAAATGGTAGTGTTATAGCTCCCTTGCTAATGCTCAAGCAAAATGTAATGGTAGGTCCATGACTGGTTTGCCAAGTGTCAGGATAATGCGACTGGTTGTGGTATCAATGCCAGGTGTTCACGACATGCTATACACAGTGAAGGCAGCATTATATCTGCTTCAAGTGGACATTGTCTCCAGATAACAGAAATATTGCTGGTGGGACAATAAACCCAATAAACAAACAAAGAATTATAACTTGACAATAAAAGGTAAAATATATATATGGTTATAACCAAACAAACATGTGGTACTTGAGCCATGAACTTCTACTTATTTATATCTATCAGGCCTTTATGTTTAAACTTAATCTCTTTTATTTTTTGTTAGAAATTCTTCCAGTATAACCTCAGATGCTTTATAAAAGGTATCTAATATTTTGCCTATAACAAATGCATGTAACTATATCTTCTCCCAGTCCTGTGGAATTTGGGAATATTTACAGCATAAACTCTTACTTTATAGTAGAGGCTGTTTATAACATTAGTAAATTGTTTTTTGTGTGTCTGTTGTTGCAGCGACCAATTATGATCATTATATATATTCAGATCTGTGCTGTTAGCTGCTGAATTTCTAGCAATATGTCAAAGCACCTCTACACGTCAATGTACGAACAAGACCAAGAATTAGTCTAGGCTATTAACAAATGTTTTTTTTGTTTTTTGAAGTACATTACAGCGACCAATTATAGCAGTATAGCAATGTCCAGCTTTGTGGTGGAGAAGACTCCGGACAAATTTCTACGTAAAACCACCGGCACACCACAAGTCAGCTGGAAGACCTTCCCACATTAAGTCCTTCGCCGCGAACGGGACTCCAACCCACGTGGTGAGAGGTAAAGCAGTCGGAGGACTTACAAATCGGCGACTCTACCACTACACCATGGGCGCCCCCACTTTCCTTATTGTTAGACAGTTACAGATCAAGAAAAAAATGGCTTTACATACAGTTAATGATGATGTAATGTGATCTTAAAAGTAAGTTGTCAGAAAGTCAAAATTCTGTATAAACTTATATTTAAATTTAAGTAGAGCAGCATGTTTATAACTTTACATTAATTGTTAAACAGTACAAATTGTAAAATATATATTACTTTCAATGTTAAAAAATTTCAAATCAATACATAAGCATGATGGCGATTCCAGCTTTAAAAAAAAAATGACATCACAGCTGATATTACCCAGATAATCTTGTAACATGATCTCAAAAGTAGATGGTCATGTAGTTTTCTTAGTTTAAAAATAGCTAACAGAGCCACGTGGCAAGAAAAAACATTGTTGTAATGACAAGTGAGGTGTTATGCTTTACTTTTCACATGGATGTGGGGCACCAATAACAACCTTTTCAAGGGATGTTTTCTTGTAACAATAATTTACTTGATTGCATGAGAAAGAAAAAAAATGGTCCAAACTGACAAATATCATCTTTAAAAATATATTTGGTGTTGTTGTTTTTATAATTGAAATGTCTGCATGTACAAAATCTGGTGGTTTATTGAGTTATTAAAGTTTATGCCAACATAAATTTTTTTATGTCATTGAGCAGTACTATTATAAACAGAAATTACAATGGTGCGAATTAATGACGTCAACAATAATTTGCATATTAAGTAACCAATGATTGCTTAGATTTTTAACACATGATCGGCTTAGCCTATCAAATTCTATACAGTCTATCTTACCAGAAACTCAACAAGACAAGACACGTTTCTCAGAATCGCAATTATTTTTCGAGATCCACCACCAACCACACCTCCACCACTTTTTAAACAATTTCATACCTATTTTCTGTACTTTAGAAACTATTTAGTTTCTTGTCTATTTTATATACTTTTTTACTGATATAAATTTGTTACAGTTTTTTGTTTCTCATTGTACTGAAATCCATCGTTTTCTTTGTTTATATTCATGTTAGTGGCGTTGTTTGCCACACAGATATGTATTTCAAAAAAAATTACAATGCTTTTTTGTGTTTAAACAATTGCTATATGGCATAAATAATAATTTTTTTCCGTCAATAAGTGTTATTTTTATTTCAATACATACTAGTACGCTCAGTTGTTAGCCATCTCATTGTGATCAATACATAAAAAATGTATAGATTTCCCATATACAATATCTATTTGCTGCAACTTCAGGCAGACAACAGAACCTTGCGGAGTGTGCCTGCATCATGGAATCATTAATAGCATAGCAATCTGACATTGCAAGTTAAAGGACATATTTTCTCTCGGTGATAATGTGTGATGACCACTAAATGATACATATGACAACTCTAACTGATTATTTGCCACAATTAAGACAAGCTAGAAAGATGGGAGATGTCCCAATTAAGACAAGCTAAAATAATGGTAGAATCGTTGGAATTAGTTCTGACAAGCGTGAGAATGAGGGTCTTCTTGATTGTCCAGAAATTTATGACTGGCGTAAAGGTAGATATAGTGTAAATTATAACACAGTTCCAATCATGGAATATAGTCTTTTGTTTGTTTAGTTATAAAAAAAATCTTTATGTTACAACATTGCAGGTTAATATTTTTGTCTGGATTGTCTATTTTATAAAAAAAAAAATCTCCTTAAACATATTTTTTTTTACTTTGAATATTTTGACATTTGTGCTGCAATAAGCTGTGGAACAGTCTATATACTGTAAGTAAGAAAATATATCATTGAAGGATATTTCATCACATTTTTTTTTATTTTTACACTGTAAAGTGTCCACTGATGGACAATATGAGCATATATATGGATACATGTTCATAAAATGACAAAAAGAAAATACAGACACATTTCTGATGCAAAGACCTTAAACATGACTTTGACTTTTACAATGACCTTGGCCTAGATTGTTGCATAAATTGATGAACAGTGCGGGTGCAATACACTAAATCAATCTAGGGTGACGTTTTTGCTTAGATACAGATACAAAGCCAACGTAGAAATATTCTTTTGACAATATATACCACTATTATAAGCAGACTTATGTTGCTTGATTATACAAAATAAAACAACATCACAATACTGCCTGGAATGTAAAAGCCAGTTTCCTCTGATTTCTATACTTCATTACCAGATCTATTTCCAATATGATATCAAACACAATAGCTTAGAATATAAATGGACTAATTTCTGGATGCTAGGCCTCTAACCATATGGTAACCCTGCTCTAGCTGGATACACAGTTCTGCCATTCACAAAACATACCCCACCCTAATGGTGTTTCCAGTAAGAAAAGGGTTACACTCATGAGAATATAAATGAACTTATTTGAATGGATATTAGAACCTTACAGGCCTCATACAATTTCTATAGCCATTAAACACTCCAGTACACATTATTGTCTTTGTAATGTATTGTACTGAAAAATTGTTGGCATTATAGGAGTGTTCCACATTTGATGAAAAGGATGAAAGACAAATGCCTGGAAGGAACCTCTGACACATTACTGGTCAGCTGGAAGAAACCAGTCAAAATGTCAGGGTAGAACCAATGGCACATGACAGGTCAGCTGGAAGACCCCAGTCAAATGTCATGGTAGAACCAATGGCACATGACAGGACAGCTGGTAGACCCCAGTCACTTGTCAGGGTAGAACAACCGGCACATGAAAGGTCAGTCAGAAGACCCCAGTCAAAATGTCAGGGCAGAACCAATGGCACATGACAGGTCAGTCAGAAGACCCCAGTCAAAATGTCAGGGCAGAACCAATGGCACATGACAGGTCAGCGGTAGATCCCAGTCAAATGTCAGGGCAGAACCAATGGCACATGACAGGTCAGTCAGAAGACCCCAGACAAAATGTCTTGGTAGAACCAAAGTCACATGACAGGTCAGCTGGAAGACCCCAGTCAAAATGTCAGGGTAGAACCAATGACATATGACAGGTCAACTGGAAGACCCCAGTCAAAATGTCAGGGTAGAACCAGACATATGACAGGTCAGCTGGAAGACCCCAGTCAAAATGTCAGGGTAGAACCAATGACATGACTGGTCAGCTAGAAGACCCCAGTCAAAATGTCAGGGTGGAACCAATGGCACATGACACAGTCAGCTGGAAGACTCCAGTCAAATGTTGGGGTATAATTAATGGCACATGACAGGTCAGCTGGAAGACTCCTGTCAAAATGTCAGGGTAGAACCAATAGCACATGAAAAGGTCGGCTGGAAGACTCCAGTCAAATGTCAGGGTAGAACCAATGGCACATGACAGGTCAGCTGGAAGACTCCAGTCAAATGTCAGGGTAGAACCAATGACATATGACAGGTTAGCTGGAAGACCCCAGTCAAAATGTCAGGGTAGAACCAATGGCATATGACAGGTCAGCTGGAAGACTCCAGTCAAATGTTGGGGTATAATTAATGGCACATGACAGGTCAGCTGGAAGACTCCAGTCAAAATGTCAGGGTAGAACCAATGGCATATGACAGGTCAGCTGGAAGACTCCAGTCAAATGTTTGGGTATAATTAATGGCACATGACAGGTCAGCTGGAAGACTCCAGTCAAAATGTCAGGGTAGAACCAATGGCACATGACAGGTCAGCTGGAAGACTCCAGTCAAATGTTGGGGTATAATTAATGGCACATGACAGGTCAGCTAGAAGACCCCAGTCAAAATGTCAGAGTAGAACCAATGGCACATGACAGGTCAGCTGGAAGACCCCAGTCAAAATGTCAGAGTAGAACCAATGGCACATGACAGGTCAGCTGGAAGACCCCAGTCAAAATGTCAGGGTAGAACCAATGACATATGACAGGTCAGCTGGAAGACCCCAGTCAAAATGTTAGGGTAGAACCAATGGCACATGACAAGGTCACCTGGAAGACCCCAGTCAAAATGTCAGAGCAGAACCAATAGCACATGAAAAGGTTGGCTAGAAGACCCCAGTTAAATGTCAGGGTATAACCAATGACATATGAAAAGGTCAGCTGGAAGACCCCAGTTAAATGTCAGGGACATTGAGGGTAGAACCACCGACACATGGACAGTCAGCTGTCAACCTCCCCACATTAGATATTTGCCTCTACCAAGACTCAAACTTACGCAAGTGACTTGAACTGATCAGCCATAGGCACTCCATGATGCTGCTGTGTTAGAATTCTATCAATTTACCAAACAACGTTGGATTGATATACTAAATGTCAGGTTTGTAGTTTGTGCACCATTCAAAAACACATTCTATATTTGTGAAATGGAACATGGAATGGTTATTGTGTACATTGCAATTAAATTGCTATAATAATTGAGCCTTGTGAAACTGTTGCTAATGCCTCCAACAAAATTAACTACACACAAATAGCCTTCACTAAAACATAACAGCATTTGTATAATCACCATAAAAGTGTATTCCTTGTAAATAAATTTTGTTATATTCATCCACATGACAAAATGGTTCAATAGTTTTTTTACAACCAAATTATAATAATTAACATCATAGAATATGTCTTCCTTGACTTTACAGATTTGTTTGTGTTTGTTTTTGTTGTTTGTTTTTGTTGTTTTTTGTCGGCAACTCCAGCCGCTCAGCCACGGCCCCATTTAAATATATCTACATTCATAAAAACTACTATGAATCACTACTTCACAAAACATTTTTTAGTATGATTTTGTAATTAAAAACTATTCTCTAGTAAAGAATTTGATTTTTACAATTGTCTATTATCATGTACCAGCATGTATATCTAATTCACCAAACATTCTCAAAAACAATTTATCAATTACAAACCATTTTCTAAAAGATCACATATTCACAAGTCAGAAAGTCTTATGCAGAAACCATTCTTAAGAAAAAAATTTCTCTTCAGAAACCATTCTTAAAAACAGAATCTCTTGTTCAGAAACCATTCTTAAAAACAAAATCTCTTGTTCATAGCCCATTCTTAAGTATAGGATCTCTTATTCACAAACCATTCTTAAGAACATAATTTCTTGTTCAGAAACAATTCTTCAGAATGTTATGTCTTCTTCAGAAACCATACTTAAGAAAGTAATTTCTTCTTCAGAAACCATTCTTAAGAAGAGAACCTCTTGTTCAGAAACAATACTTGAGTACAGCAACTCTTGCTCAGAACTCATTCTTAAGCAGAGACTGTCTTAATCGCAAAGCATTCTTAAGAACAGAATCTCTTGTTCACAAAGCATTCTTAAGAACAGAATCTCTTGTTTAGAAACCATTCTTAAGAACAGAACATCTTGTTCACAAACCATTCTTAATTTTAAACAAATCCCATTCACAATACTTTATTACATTAAGAACTAAGCACTCTAAAGTGAGCATTCTCAGACCACGCATTCTTAAGGATAAATATATATCACTTCAAGTCCATTCTTAAATAAAAATCTTCATTTACAAATCATTCTTATGAAGAAAACATTCATTGTTGATAATTATCACATTCTCCTACGAGAGCATCTATTACAACATATATTAAAATGTTAAACTGCACTAGACTATGGTATACACATACATGTACCACTTGAAAGTTGATATGACAAAGTCACTGAGATAAGGTTTTACACAAAAATATAGAAAACCCAACTTTTACAACCATGAACAGTCAGTCTGAAAAAAAAAATGACTGGGATAATTTAAATTATTTTAAACAGTTCTAACTCAACAATTTCTCTGTTTTCTCTAAAAATAGTTGTGTTTTTTTACAAAACAGATTACTAAGTGATTACCTGAATTTTTTACATTCTGGACATAAAGTAAATAAGACCTAAAACAAATTTTCAAATATAGCTGAACGCGACAACTTGACCATTGTATATTTACATACATTGTAAGATGTTCATACTAAGATGCTGTAAGCTAAAAATAACTAAGGCAAGTAACTCCATTTTGTGATATATTTGCTTCGGTTTGTTTTCCATTACAGATATGGGAAACTTTGAAACATATAACAGGGACTTTTTGGTGCTAAAACTACATACATGGCTTAAACATATAATACTCATAAATAAATAAATTGAAGTGAATAATTTTTTTTTTGAAAGGTCAGTCAACATTAACTGGGGAAATCTTTAAGTGAAATTTCCTTTCCAGACCTTCAGAAAACAAGTTATTTGAATGGCAAGTTAGGGAGAACTTAAAACACATCCAATTTTAAAAGGTCATTTCAAAAGGTCACAAGCTACTAATTGCAGTGAGAATCATTTAGAGCTGGTTATTAGACCCATCAAAAGCAATTACCAGGAAAGCCTTACATATTAGTGTGTTGTTTTTTTTTAAATAATACAAGAAACAAAATATCATCAAATGTCTCAAAATGCCATTTGTTCTATATCTCAAACAGGTTTATTTAACATTGTTTAAAACATCTACATGTATCATAAACAATGTAAAACTACAAAATAAGATTATATCTTTTGTTCTATATTCTATATTATGCATAAAGCTTTATATGGTTTGTTCTATATCCTATATTATGCATAAAGCCTTGTATCTTTTGTTCTAGATCCCATATTATGCATAAAGCCTTATATCTTTTGTTCTATATCCTATATTTTGCATAAAGCCTTATATCTTTTGTTCTATATCCTATATTTTGCATAAAGCCTTATATCTTTTGTTCTATATCCTATATTTTGCATAAAGCCTTATATCTTGTTTTATATCCTATATTACATCTATGCATGAAGCCTTATATCTTTTGTTCTATATCCTATATTTTGCATGAAGCCTTATATCTTTTGTTCTATATCCTATATTTTGCATGAAGCCTTATATCTTTTGTTCTAAATCCTATATTTTGCATAAAGCCTTATATCTTGTTTTATATCCTATATTACATCTATGCATAAAGCCTTATATCTTTTGTTCTATATCCTATATTTTGCATGAAGCCTTATATCTTTTGTTCTATATCCTATATTTTGCATAAAGCCTTATATCTTTTGTTTTATATCCTATATTTTGCATAAAGCCTTATATCTTTTGTTCTAGATCCTATATTTTGCATAAAGGCTTATATCTTTTGTTCTATATCCTATATTTTGCATAAAGCCTTATATCTTTTGTTCTATATCCTATATTTTGCATAAAGCCTTATATCTTGTTTTATATCCTATATTACATCTATGCATAAAGCCTTATATCTTTTGTTCTATATCCTATATTTTGCATAAAGCCTTATATCTTTTGTTCTATATCCTATATTTTGCATAAAGCCTTATATCTTGTTTTATATCCTATATTACATCTATGCATGAAGCCTTATATCTTTTGTTCTATATCCTATATTTTGCATGAAGCCTTATATCTTTTGTTCTAAATCCTATATTTTGCATAAAGCCTTATATCTTGTTCTATATCCTATATTACATGTATGCATGAAGCCTTATATCTTTTGTTCTATATCCTATATTACATGTATGCATGAAGCCTTATATCTTTTGTTCTATATCCTATATTACATGTATGCATGAAGCCTTATATCTTTTGTTCTATATCCTATATTTTGCATGAAGCCTTATATCTTTTGTTCTAAATCCTATATTTTGCATAAAGCCTTATATCTTGTTCTATATCCTATATTACATGTATGCATGAAGCCTTATATCTTTTGTTCTATATCCTATATTACATGTATGCATGAAGCCTTATATCTTGATTATATCCTATATTACATGTATGCATGAAGCCTTATATCTTTTGATTATATCCTATATTACATGTATGCATGAAGCCTTATATCTTTTGTTCTATATCCTATATTACATGTATGCATGAAGCCTTATATCTTTTGATTATATTCTATATTACATGTATGCATAAAGCCTTATATCTTTTGTTCTATATCCTATATTACATGTATGCATGAAGCCTTATATCTTTTGATTATAATTCCTATATTACATGTATGCATGAAGCCTTATATCTTTTGTTCTATATCCTATATTTTGCATAAAGCCTTATATCTTTTGTTTTATATCAGTGCTTTTGAATATTGCTTATCTTATAAAAAAAATAATATCATCATAAAGACATATGCTTAAAAAAGGTAATTTGTCCTACATGAAACAAATATTGAATTCTACTGAAATTAACTGGGTAAAATGGAAATCATAATAATACTGTTTTGTTTGCTGTGAAAAAGATATACATAGATATAAGTATAAAAAATAAAAATGTCTTCAAATGAATTAAAATTTTCTAGCCTTGATTCACTTTTTTTAATGAATACATGAAACAATTCATGAAGCCTTCTTAATATGTTGATTGAAAAGCAATAAAGGTCATCAACATTGATACTGCTCTAAAATAAAAACATTTTTTTTATATAATTTACCATAAAGGTTAAAGTTATCTGTCACACCATAATGTGGCATGTGATGAATTTAGTAAGACAATTTCATTTTAATTCTAGCATTTATAAGACATACTGTAACTGTGGACCAAATTAATTATTTAGTCCTGTTACCTAATGAGACAGGTAAAGCAGCAAAGTAATAATTTGACTGGATTGGTCAACATACATCATTTTACACCAAGTCCTACAACAAACTTAAACACTGTCTTCGTATGCTGAAAATGTCTTAACAATGATGTCATTGAGAAATTAACACAAGTTACTGTTGCTAGCAGGCTTGCTTTGTGTGGAAATGCTATATAAATTAAATGTCATTACTTCTTGCCATACCATTTACTGTCAATTGAGAAACAAGTTCCTTTAATATATATTTCTCCGTCTTGACTGTCCACTTCCTGGGTAGAACCAGTACTCAGGTACTGGGTACATGGAGCAATGTGCAGTAGATAGTTTTGCTCAAAGACTGACATTAGGTAATCGATTTCCGGGTTCGAACCCAGGACCCTCCAATGAGGTGTTCAACATCTTATCCACTAGACCACAGATGCCAAATCTTTTGGTGTGGCATTTTATTTGTTACAAAGATACACTGTACTATGCTGTTAATTACCAATAGCTCAATGAAAGATTATTCTAACAAAATTTTTCACACTTTACAGAAGAAGGTAAAAAAAAAAATTTCAGTATTTTTCTGACCTCTAATGATCAACAATGTTTTCTTACATATGTAAAAGAGTTATTTTGACGCCAAAGTGGGAGATTTTCACTTGCAAAGTGGGAGATTCGTTATTTACATATAAACAAACAAGGAAGCTATCTTTTTCTATGTAGGTACATTTCTGAAAATATGTAAAACAAGAGTATACCCCATGCTACCATGGTATAATGACAGAACTTTTTTTTTATGCAAAGACTGTCTATGTTACCCGGAGTCAAACCCAGTGTGCTGCCCTTCTTTTGTTTGTTTGTTGGATTTATTGTCCCAGCAACTGTATTTCAGTTATTTGTAGATGGTGCCCACTTAAAGCAGATATAGTGCTGCCTTCACTGTAAAAAGTAGTCATAAACACATGGCATGATGCCACACCGAGTCATATTATCCTGACACTGGGCCAAGCAGTGATGGAACAACCCAAATATTTTCTTGAGTGTTTGTCAGTTGTTGTACTGTGTATATGTACCTTGAAGTTTATAAGCTCCATTTGTTTGTGGAGAATATATGAAACAAATATTGCGGCTTATTTTGTACACAGCCACTAAGATTACGTGCACCATATTTAAAATCATTATAATCTTACTGTGGGAGAAAGTCTGTGCAATCAGTCTTCTTCAAGATCTTGCATTAAGAAGTGCATGTTTTCCAAGTGATATATTATAAGGACTATCCAGTACTGCCAAAATTTGCATTTTTCTTCTATCTTTATTCAAATTTTGTGGAAAAAACAACTTCTCTGATATTTAGTTAACTCAAAAGTTAGTCCTAATTGCATGCAACAGCCTATTTTCATGAATACTTGTTCTTCTGTGCACATTTAGTGCAAAAAAGTTTAATTCATCAACCCAAGATATTGAATATACAATAACATTTAAAAAACACACACACGAAAAAAACTGTATTTAATAATAATACGTTTATAGACACATAACCTACCTATTGTGTAGTTCATCCCATCCAGGGTGAAACTGGCACTTTTACATTTCTTGAATTGCCGCAACGGCCCTCGACGTGTGGGTATTTTCTCCAGTTGGCTTATATTTTCCTCGGCCATGGTTGACCTTCACTGACAATGATATATTCCCCTTTAGCACAGGTGTAGATATTAGTTAAACTTTCCAAACTACTACAGGTTCTATGCCAGAACAAGAAATGTTCATGTACATTCCAAAAGTTCTCCTGACATAAAATAATACCACAAAAATAAGTTCCAGAAGATTTTCTTTACATGGACAATTTTTTCTTATAGGTCAATTCTTGAATGATGTTTGTCACATGAAAGAAAATTCTCACAGAAATTCAAAAAGGTATTCTGTAAAGAGTAAAAAAAAATAATTTCACAGGTAAATCCCCCAATGTTGAGCTATGCCACTATTTTACTGGTCCTAGTTTGGGTAAATTTAAAACCAATGACACAATGGTTATTTCTCAATTATATTTTACACTTTGACACAATCCAAACTTTTCTTGATTTTCACAATCACGAAATATTGTCTTTCTACCGGTACTCCAGAACATTTCCAATAATAATTTTAGCTTGAAGTAATGTTTTCAGTCAATATAAGCCAGCTTCAAAACAAACTGATCAAATGTCAAAATAATTATAATTGTACTGCTGTTTGACTTTCTGATGTCAACAAATTTCATAGTGTTTAAACAAAACTTGATATTTTAATATTTCAAGAATCTGCAGGTTTCAGAATTCAATCTGGCTTCCTTATTGAACTAATCCTTATTTAATTCCACCTGCCAATGTTTTTAACACAATCTGTTAAAAATCACCTTTTACCCAATGGTTAATTGCAACTCCAATGTATATAAATACTCTATTCTACAATATTTCCTATTTATCACCAGACAGAAATTGTCAATATAAATTTGTATCTCTAAATTAATTTACTTAACATTTTATCAAGAGGACCTAGAGTGGTCTGACCATGTGATCATCTATCTACTTCAGGCACCAGTCAGTCTTACAGCTGTGCTAAACTCTGAAATGATTCTAGATTTGTCCTCCTTACTAGTCTGGTGTTAAAACACGAATAAATGTTAGAAGGCTACGTTTTTTGCCAGAAAACATTCACATGGTTCCACTTCTATGGCAATCCAACACATTTTGCATCATTTCTTTTCAATTTTTGTCTGAATTTGGTCACAAAAATGTCTTCAAGAAAACTTGAAAATGTCATTAGCAACACGTCCATTTATTGTTTGCTGTTTTTCGTCTTGTATTCCTAGGTGAGGAAATAAAATATAGGTTTCATCGTTCTAAAATGCTCGAAGTAACAAATCTACATCCATGTCAAATAAGATTTTTCCTTAACCTATAAAAAAGCTAATATCACATATGTTTTGAATTTAAAGTGTTTTGATTGGTTGAGCAATGGTCATGTGTGAGTCAATATAAAATATATTAACTTGAGAATCAATGTATTTCTAATTTTAGGTTTTACGGTACACTGACACCTGATCGGTCATATGGCACCGAATACAATGAAGTTTAATACGAATAGTGAGTGTATAATCAGGTTACTATTAAAATATGTGATTATATATTCGCATTAAACTTCATTGTATTCAAAAGAACAAAAAGTGTAACCTTGGGAATGCTTTTCCTGATAATCTGCTTAGGTAAAATCAATGTGAGAACCGACTGAGCAAATGAACGCATGTTTTATGCTGAAGTAAGAAGTGTGGATGTCTTGTTAAAATACAACAATGACAGCGTTATTTATTAGGGTATGTGATATCACAAATAAATGCTTATGTTTTGATCAATATCACATTACCCAGGTCTTTAAAACTATATATTGACCTCAACACAAGGTCTGTATGAGTATAACATACAAATGAAACTTTATACACTCTATACTTCAACCTACATGAAGTAGAGATGCAAACTTAAAATACATCTACACCAAAAACTACTTTCGTGTAATTAAAGTACTGACTCTTCAGTGCATTAAAATAAATATAGATTATATTTTATTTAAGAAACAATAATCTCTTAAAAGTGACCTAATTATCTAAACTTTTAACTATGACCAGTTTCTACATCTGCGTATGACTTTAGGAAACAAACGGAACTTTAGTGATAATAATCATAATTATAATAACAATAATAATAATAATAATTATAATAATAAAAATGATAATAATAATAATAATAAAAATAATGATAATAGTAACAATAATACAATAAAAATAATAACAATAATAATAACAACAACAAAATAATGATAAAAATGATAATAATAAAAATAGCAACAATAATAACAATTACATTAATAATAATAATAATAATAATAATAATAATAATAATAATAATAATAATAACAGTAATAAAGACAATATTAATAAACACATTGTAAAAATGGCAAAGTTTCCCATTCACCAGGACCAATAACCTTATTTCAATGGACGACCATTCTAATTTCAATCAGAGGCAACACTTTTATATCTAGAAATGATTGCAATTAAAAGACACCTTTATTTAACAGATCTTTAAAAACTATCTAACAAATGCAGAGAAAACATTGTTACCTTATAATATATGGTCAAAGAAAGTTCATTTCTGGAGTATATTTTTTACCTTTTAATGTAAAATATGAAAAACCTAGTCAGAATAGTTTTCCATTGAGCCATCACTTTAGACTAAAGAACCTTAACAATAAATTTACAGAAACAGATGAATATTGATCATCCTATGTCACATGTCCAAAGACATCAAAAAGTCTGATTTTCAAAGTCATGCAAAGGGTATTCAACAGCACTCAAATCAACAAATATTTATTTTTAGTAATAGTGACCTTGACCAAATTAACACCAAAACGATCCCAGTTTTTCGCTTTCCATAACGCATATATGTATCGAAAATGGTAATAATCTTCATTCCTGACATAAAAACTTTAACGAAAATCGACAATCCAATTTTAAATAGCAGTGACCATGACCTTGCTCCTATAACCCCAAATGCAATCTGAGACGCCATGTTCCTATAAAACAGCTAAATAAAACAAACATGGTAAAAATATCTCCATTCTGCCTTAAAAAATTAAATGGAAACGAAAACAAAAATATTTTTATTAACGGTGACTCTAATGGCAGGACTTTTTCTTCCAATAAGGTATCTGAAGTCGGAATTCAATCCTGATAGATTAAATGTACGGAAAACCACTTTTCTACTGGCCTACATATGAGCCCACCAGACAACAGTCATCATTCTATTAACAAGGCTTTCATAGAAATAATCTGACAAAAAAACATGACTAAAAACCAGCTTAAAATGTATTAACAACAAAACAACAACAAAATATTAAAACAAAATATTACTTGGAAACATTTAAGTTATGGAACTTATGCATATTTGCTGATTTCCGTTATCAGCAGTTAACAGTAAACAGTGAACATTCATGTTCTAGTGGTAAAGACGTTAGACACTGGGATCGAAGGGTTGTGGGTTCGAACCCATGGACAGACAGCATGATGTAGGTCCTTGAACAAGACTGTTTACTGCTCATTGCTCCAGATTCTCAGTAAATGAGTATTGAGTACCTGAGCACTAGTTTCTACCCAGGCAGTTGAGATGGATTAATGTAAGTTGAAAGAACTAGTTTCCCAATCAACTATAATTGAAAAAAGTTTAAATTCAACCATGCAGTTTAGAAACTATTTTAAATAACCAGAATTTTTCTAAGTGAGTTTATAAATTTGCAATTAATTTTTTGCAAACTAAAGAGCATCAGCTCGATATTGACATGTTATCACTGTACTTTTTTATGTAATTTATATTCACTGCATAAACAGCAAATACAGATTTACTGCTTACCACAGAAGTCCATTAACCTAACACGTCAAAAGAATTTCTCTCCATGGAGACAAAAAGTGGTTCTATATATTTCCATGATTTGTTGCAAACCCGAAAAGAAGTCACACCATTATACTCCTGTTTGTTATAAAATGAAACAGTTAATAAGTATTCTCCATAATTATGTGCAGCATAAAGTATTTGTATGTAATAGCTGTCATAGTCTCGAAGTCTCAAAACCGGAAGCAGGAAATACCACAATGCTTGCAGCATTATCATTTTTAACTGAACACAACTTATCAATTTTGTTTTTGAAATACACGCAGCGACCAATTATGATCCTTATAGCTACATCCAGCTGTTTTGACGGAGGAAGACCCCAAACAAATGTCTGGGTAGGACCACCGGTGCACCGCAGGTCAGCTGGAGGACCTTCCCACATTAAGTCCTTCGTCCTGGACTCGAACCCACACAGTGGGAGGCTAAGCAGTCAGAGGAGTTAAGTCGGCAACTCTATCACTATGCCACAGGCTCCCCATTTATCAATGGAAGAAAAAGAACACAAGAGTTACCTCCTAGAACACGTGTTATTGTTCAGTCTGTGGCAGGTGTAAACTGTTCACAAACTAACATGAAACCAGAAAAAAATGTGTTGGCCAGAGAAATGTCATATGAAGAAATAATCAATGAATTTTGCTGCTTTCTTGTCATATTAAAGGACAATATCAACAGCAATAAAATTCACTTAATTGCAGTGCTGCTACATTATTGGTACAAGAGTGGAAAAAGAGAGCCTCTAGCATACTGGAACCACAGACGTCACCTAGAGGAGAGTTACATTTAGTTTCTCATAGCTCACTCACCGGGGTGCCCATGGCATAGTGGTAGAGTCCCCGACTTAACTCATGTGACTTGTTAGCCGCTCGCTGCATGGGTTCGAGTCAGGTTTGAGGCGAAGGACTTAATATAGAAAGGTCTGACCTGTGATATATCAGTGGTTCTACCCAGATATTTGTTTCATGTATTCCGCCACCAAAATAGCTGAACCTTGCTATAATGAACATAACTACGGTAGTCACTACAAGGTATTTCAAGATAAGACTAAGCATACTTCATACTGCCACACTTAATTTTTTGGCCTTAAAATATACTTTCCAAGTTCAAGTTTCCATGTTAAAACTAACACAGCCGACTTCTGCGCTAAAGTTACCAAATATATTCAGATTTCTTTTTCAAGATCAAATTATCTTATTTAATTTCATCTTATCCCACTCATCTTCAAATTACTATACTTAAGTTCATATTACATATTTCAAGACAAATTACTCTGATCAAAAGAAAAATTTCATGTATAAGTTTAGCATTACACTTCCAATGCAAAACTTATCATGTAGTTTTTTCAAATGCAACATTTGCCTTCACTTTATAAAAGGAAAACATTGCAATAAAACTTGTAACAATAATCTTTTAAAACATTGGTAAAAATAATTGTTTATTTCAAAACACTGCATGTATTTTTTTACATAGAATGTACAAAGCAATTATTTCTTTATAATATTTTCTCATGAGCCAGATTTTAACATCTATGCCTAGATTCCACATATTTGTTTAATTTCCAATGCAGCAAATACATCCTAATCTTAAACATTATCAGCAACAACCAATACAACAACATAAGCATCATTATCTGCTGGAAAAGCAATAGAAACAACAACTACAATAACATTAAAATTAAACACAGGTATTTTGACCAGATGTTTCTGGGATTGAACCCAGAGCCTCCCGTACCTGTTACCGGTGCTCTACCAACTGCACTGCGAGAGACGGTAGTGAAAAGTGTTTCTGGGTAAATTATAACCTTGTCAACATGAAGCTCGTACAATAAATTGTTTTTGGTGAGTTAAAGCTTGTTATTATTCTGCACACAACATCACCATGTCCATTAACATCGGCAAAAGCAACAATGACAGCAGCAATAATTACATCAAAAGTAGCTAGAATTATATCGGTACTGGCCGCAATTATATCAGCAGTTGTATCGACAATTACATCAGCAGTAGCTAGAATTATATCGGCACTGGCCCCAATTATATCAGCAGTTGTAGCTACAATTACATCAGCAGTAGCTAGAATTATATCGGCACTGGCTGCAATTATATCAGCAGTTGTAGCGACAATTTCATCAGCAGTAGCTAGAATTATATCGGCACTGGCCGCAATTATATCAGCAGTTGTATCGACAATTACATCAGCAGTAGCTAGAATTCTATCGGCACTGGCCGCAATTATATCAGCAGTTGTATCGACAATTACATCAGCAGTAGCTAGAATTATATCGGCACTGGCCGCAATTATATCAGCAGTTGTAGCGACAGTTACATTAGCAGGAGCTAGAATTATATCGGCACTGGCTGCAATTATATCGGCAGTTGTAGCCACAATTACATCAGTAGTAGCTAGAATTATATCAGTACTTGCTGCAATTATATCAGCAGTTGTATCGACAATTACATCAGCAGTAGCTAGAGTTATATCGGCACTGGCCGCAATTATATCAGCAGTTGTAGCGACAATTACATCAGCAGTAGCTAGAATTATATCGGCACTGGCCGCAATTATATCAGCAGTTGTAGCGACAATTACATCAGCAGTAGCTAGAATTATATCGGCACTGGCTGCAATTATATTAGCAGTTGTATCGACAATTACATCAGTAGTAGCTAGAATTATATCGGCACTGGCTGCAATTATATCAGCAGTTGTATCGACAATTACATCAGCAGTAGCTATAATTATATCGGCACTGGCCGCAATTATATCAGTAGTTGTTGCGACAATTACATCAGCAGTAGCTAGAATTCTATCGGCACTGGCTGCAATTATATCAGCAGTTGTATCGACAATTACATCAGTAGTAGCTAGAATTATATCGGCACTGGCCGCAATTATATCAGCAGTTGTAGCGACAATTACATCAGCAGTAGCTAGAATTATATCGGCACTGGCCGCAATTATATCAGCAGTTGTAGCAACAATTACATCAGCAGTAGCTAGAATTATATCGGCACTGGCTGCAATTATATCAGCTGTTGTATCGACAATTACATCAGTAGTAGCTAGAATTATATCGGCACTGGCTGCAATTATATCAGCAGTTGTATCGACAATTACATCAGCAGTAGCTAGAATTATATCGGCACTGGCTGCAATTATATCAGCAGTTGTATCTACAATTACATCAGCAGTAGCTAGAATTATATCGGCACTGGCCGCAATTATATCAGCAGTTGTATCGACAATTACATCAGCAGTAGCTAGAATTATATCGGCACTGGCCGCAATTATATCAGCAGTTGTATCTACAATTACATCAGCAGTAGCTAGAATTATATCGGCACTGGCTGCAATTATATCGGCAGTTGTAGCGACAATTACATCAGTAGTAGCTAGAATTATATCGGTACTTGCCGCAATTATATCAGCAGTTGTAGCTACAATTACATCAGCAGTAGCTACAATTATATCGGTACTTGGCGCAATTATATCAGCAGTTGTAGCGACAATTACATCAGCAGTTGAAGAAATTGCATCAGCTGTAGCAGCAATTACATTTGCAGTTTAAGCAATAACATCAACTGTAGCAGCAATTACATCAGCAATTGTAATAACTACATGAGTAAAAGATGCATTTATATCACCAGTACTAGCAATTACATCAACAGTTACAGAAATTACATCAGTTGTAGCAGCAACTACATCAGCAGTTGCAGCAATTACATCAACTGTAGCAGCAATTACATCAGCAATTGTAATAACTGCATTAGTAAAAGCAGCAATTATATCAGCACTACTAGCAATTATATCAACAGTTACAGAAATTACATCAGCTATAACAGAAATTACATCAGCAGTTGCAGCAATTACATCAGCTGTAGCAGCAACTAAATCAGCAATTACATCAGCAGAAGCAGCAATTATATGTCCTGGCAGCAATAACATCAGCAGTTGCAGCAATTATATAAGCAGCTGCAGTAATTACATCAGCAACAGCAGCAATTACAACAGCAGTTGCAGCAATTACATCAGCAAAAGCAGCAATTACTTCAGCAGTAGGAACATATACCAGGTAGCATCTTTTCCACTCAGTTGAATACGCCCCTCTTACAGAAATACTCCTGAATTAAAATACTCAATCTCATATTTTAATTCTCCTAATCTTCTTTATGACATAGTTTTACAACTTCTTAATTTTATATTCTGTCAAATTATAAAGGTTAATAATGCATTAATCTATAAAAAGGAAACATATAAAGTAAATTCTGTGCAATCGATGAGTTTGAGCAAAATCTCAATTAAGAAAGTTTCTGGAATCAGGTAAATAATAGACTCGTTAGAATGTGACGTGTTTTATGCAATAGTATAGTGTTAATTGATGCTTGCTCTAAGTCCGAATACACCAATGGTAGAATAGGCAGCGACAGCAAAAATAATCCAATGTATTTTGTCCAGCCAGTAAGATAGTTATAATATATTAAAGCATGTTATCATTCTATACATAGCAAAATTTCTTCTAGTTGGCTAGATGTGAAATTGTAAGCTACAGCACAATTTAATTCTAACAAAAGGTAGTAGCTTCATAATTATCATCACAATAATCATCATCATCATCAACAGCAGTCGCAGTGGCAGCTACTACAGCAAGGTCAAGAAAACCAAATTCCAACCAGCTTTACCTGATATTTAATCTGTAATATACAATTTTACGTTTACATCTTACAACCTTGCTACCAACTGTAGCAAATGGAGAAGCGACGACAGCAACAACTTAAACAACAAGAGGAAAAATCAGTCTAGTGTCCATGACATATTTTTAAATAAACACACTGTTATTTCCAGCACAACATGACTTTATCATGTCATCCAGTTAGGCTGTCTTTAATTAAGGAACTTTCAATCAAACAAGTTGTCTAAAATCTGTAATAGCATCCTGCATCAGCAGCCTTAACTACTCCACCAGTTGGCCATGTATGGGATCCTTAATATCCCCCATTTATAATTTCTTGTCCCTGCAAGAGACACAACATCATCGAAAAGAATAAAGTTGGTCTAGCTGGCAAAATACTTTTTATTGAAGCACATTAAAGTTCCAAAAATACATGAAGCAAGACTTTAATTAGCCAGTCTCGAAATCCTTGAATAAAGTAACAAATTAAAAAAAAAAAAAAAAGCCAGAAATTCTTGACTGAAATCTTGACCTACCATTACTCCCAGCACAATGCTTGTAATAGTAAAAAAACAACAATACATCAACAGCAGTGGGCGCAATAACAGCAACTTAATCAGCAACAAATTGTGCCCAGATAGAGACCTATAAAATCCATAATTGAAGCACATTATAATTTTCAAAGCAGCAACTGTAGTACATGCAGAAGCAGGAGTTGCAAAAACCTACACTGCAACAGTTACTGCATCATCGTCAACATCAGCAGTAGCAGCAGCTGCTGTAACAACAGCAACAAATGATGTCCAGATGATCAAACATGAAATCCTTAATTGAAGCACATTTTAAATCCAAAAGCAACACGTGTATTCGAAGAGTAACTGGAACACCATCAACTGCAGCAGCAATGATAGCAGCAACTTCTGTTAAGTTGGCGAGCTTAGAAATCCTTAATATGAAGCACAGCCAGTATGACATATAAATGCTGGTGACATGAACAGTGTGCTGACAGAGACTCTCTGGTACCAACAGTTAACATTTCCTGTTATTGGATTTATATGATCTTTCATAGAGACTCTAGGATAACATTGTAGCGTCTATTCTTTCTGTTTGTTTCTTCATGACAACACAAGAAGAACCACATGAGCCCTTATTTACATTATGCAACCAACTTCCTAGGTAGAATCAGTACACAGGTAAGATCTACCTGGAGCAATGTGAAGACGATTGCTCAAGGACTTGTTTTGATTTTGTTTTGTTTTTGAAATACACTGCAGTGACCAATTATGATCCTTAAAGTGACATCCAGCTATTTGGGTGGAGGAAGACCCCGAACTAATTTCTGAAGAGAACTTTCAGTTTTACAGAAGGTAAATGGGAAAACCTTCCTACATTTAGACCTTTGCCCAAACAGGACTCGCACCCACACGGTGAAAGGCTAAGCAGTCAGAATTGGCAACTCTACCACTGTGCCATGGGCACCCCTCTCAAGGACTTATGTCAAATAAAGGGGCTTGAGCCCGCAACTGTCTGATCCAGAGTCCATTGCTTCAACTGGTAGACCATGAATGCTCAATCTTTTAAATTTGTTTACACTCCTTACATTGGTTACAAAATACTATGCTGCCGCTAAACACCTGGGGTCATAGGCATGAAGAATCTCAATGAAATTTTCTGATTTAAAATGATTTTTTTTTTTTTAAATCTTAAAATATTTCCATTGTGGTGGTATCTGATAGTTTGCTTCTATCAAATATATAGAACAATATTGAACCACTGCTTTGGGGAACTTGGGCAAAATCTTTGCAAATACCCATACTTTAGTCTTAATAAATACAATTTAGAACATTAACTCAATTGTTAGTCAGAACAAATCGCAAAAAAAAATCATTCTGAATGTTTATTCTTTCCAACTGTATGAAAAGCTTGATAGTGGTTAAAAATAGCTGCAGCTTGGTTTTGGATAGGAAATATCTGTTTGCAATGACTTGTCGTGATTTATGCTCGACTGTTCACACAGATCTAGCACAGCACTGAAGAGCATTTTGAAGGACCCTTTCTGGTAACAAATACTTATATGGTTTTTTGAGAAAAGACATTTTAGTCCAAACTGTCCAATATCACCTTTTTTCTGAAATTTGTTTATAAAATCATTTAATTATATATTTCTTAGGATTTTTCCTAATATAAGGATATTTCTTAGTTTAAGAAAAAACAAAAACTTAAATTTTTTATGAATACCCCCACCAGATGTCTCAAAAAGCTTTATTATGAACATTGCAGAAATTATTAATGTGTACATCTGCACTGAAATTGCTGTCTATGCTGATAAGTTTTTTTTTTAAAGAATTATACAGATTATCATTTACATTAAACATTAAACAGACTGGACCAAAAATACTTTCATTAACCATCTTAATAAACTATTGTCATCTGAATAGATATCACAAAATTGCTGTTTATTGATGTCCTACACCTGTCTGAAAAGTGAACCATAATGCCACAATCGTCATTACAAAAATGTATTTTCTATCTGAGCCATGCTGCACAGTTAGCTATTTTTAAACTAAGAAAACCATGTGACCTTTATGTTTTAGTTCATCCACGTCATCTGCTGTGATGTTGATGTCTATTTTAAGCAGAAATCCCAATCGTTCTTATATATAAATTTGAAAAGAATGAACATTTAAAGTGTTACTGCCCTAAAATTGAGATACTGTTAAAAATCCTCAAAGCTTAGACTAAAGTATGATTGTTTCTACAGAAATTATGCACAAATACCCCAAACAGAGGTCCGATATTGTTACATATATTTGGTATAAGCAAACTGTCGGATACCACCTTTAAGTTGACATTTAGACGTACATTAGGTCACAGTGGGAGAGGTTACTGTCCTCTGGAAGGAACCTGGGCATGGAGATTGGAATTACTTTATCAGTTTTGTTTCTGTATAAATTACTGTTTCAGTTATTTATTACATCCCACTGACTCAATAATGGTCATTATTGCAGTGTAAATCTTTAATTGGTGGAGGAAAGCACTCCCAAAAAACACCCCACACAATGATGATCATTATTGCAATACAAATCTTCGATTGGTGCAGGAAAAAACTCCCAGACAAATGATATGAAGAAACATACACACAATTATGATCATAACTGCAAAGTAAATCTTTAATTTGTGGAGGAAAACACTCACAGGCAAAAAATAAATACATCCATCACACAATAATGATCATTATTGCAATGCAAATCATTAATTGGTGGAGGAAAACACTCCCAGGCAAACAATAAATACATCCATCACACAATTATGATCATTATTGCAATGCAAATCTTTAATTGGTGGAGGAAAACACTCCCAGGCAAACAATAAATACATCCATCACACAATAATGATCATTATTGCAATGCAAATCTTTAATTGGTGGAGGAAAACACTCCCAGGCAAACGATAAAAACATCCATCACATAATAATGATCATTATTGCAATGCAAATCTTTAATTGGTGGAGGAAAACACTCCCAGGCAAATGATAAATACATCCATCACACAATAATGATCATTATTGCAATGCAAATCTTTAATTGGTGGAGGAAAACACTCCCAGGCAAATGATAAATACATCCATCACACAATAATGATTATTATTGCAATGCAAATCTTTAATTGGTGGAGGAAAACACTCCCAGGCAAATGATAAATACATCCATCACACAATAATGATCATTATTGCAATGCAAATCTTTAATTGGTGAAGGAAAACACTCCCAGGCAAACAATAAAAACATCCATCACATAATAATAATCAATATTGCAATGCACATCTTTAATTGGTGGAGGAAAACACTTCTAGACAAATGATAAAAAAAACCTCATCGATTCACATATGGTCAATGCGGTAATGTCCTAATCTTAATTTGTAAAGGAAAACTCCCTGGCGAATGACAGACATTCAACAGATTCAATTATGGTCACTATGGCAAAGTTAAGCTATTATTGGTAAAGAAACCCCCGCTGACCACACCCCGTCCCCCAACAATAGAATAAGTAGAACCACTGATGAAAGAGTCTTCTAAGATAATTTTTCTCTGCCTTGATTAGGACAAGAGGCTACGAATACAGGGATAGCAACTATCAAGTTCGTAACTCTGGTGGGATGGTGGTTTGGTGGGGAGGGGGTGGGGAGGGAACGTGTGGCTGGAAACAAAAGGGACAAATGTTCGAGCAGAACCCTTTAAACATCTCATATCACTTTGAATACCGTTATGGTGAGAAGCCACAAACAATAAAATGGTGGCACTGTTTTACAACATCACTTTCTCAACAGTATCTGTTAAACTAGTTATGTTGCAGCGGCAGCAGAAAATTAGTCGGCAACAGTTTTTCCCAACAACATCATTTGCCCAACAGTATCTGTTGAACTAGTTATGTTGCTAAGGCAGCAGACAATAAGTCAACAACTCTTTACTGTTTCCCAACAACATCATTTGCCCAACAGTACCCATTGGAACTAGTTATGTTGCAGCTGCAGACAATAAGTCAACAACTCTTACTGTTTCCAAACAAAGTTTTTGCCAAACATTGCCTGTTGAACTAGTTATGTTGCTGAGGCTGTAGACAATAAGTCAACAACTCTTACTGTTTCCCAACAACATCATTTGCCCAACATTGCCTGTTGAACTAGTTATGTTGCTGAGGCAGCAGACAATAAGTCAACAACTCTTTACTGTTTCCCAACAACATCATTTGCCCAACAGTACCCATTGAACTAGTTATGTTGCAGCTGCAGACAATAAGTCAACAACTCTTACTGTTTCCAAACAAAGTTTTTGCCAAACATTGCCTGTTGAACTAGTTATGTTGCTGAGGCTGTAGACAATAAGTTGACAACTGTAATTGTTTCACATTATTTTTCCAAACGAGCCTGCTGAACCAGTTATGCTGCAGTATTATGAGCCAACGCCAGTAAACTAGATGAGCTATCCAGACAGCACTACAAAACAAAATTACCTGGCTTATATTTTTTTGCTATATAATTGACATTCTGATGAAATATACGGCAATAACACTTACACATATACTTGTGTTATGACTGCTTACATAACAAACAAAATGTTTGCAATGCATGCTTTAAAGGTGGTATGCGACAGTTTGCCTATATCAAATGCATGTAAAAAAAAATCCAGTTTTGGGGGAATTCAGGCATAATTTTTACATACATTTATATTTATTTCTAAAAAGTGGTTTTCTTTAGTTTAAAACATGATTTTCTTAGTTTAAAATAGTTTTCTCCGCAGCATGGCTCAGATATGAGATACCTGTCTGCAATGACTAGTAGGGATTTATGCTTTACTGTTTACACAGATCTAGGACATCAATGAACAGCATTTTGCATTTTTGGTCCAAACTGTAGGATGCCACCATTAAGTAAGTGCAATAGTACACTGCCAATAAAACAATGTTTTATCCAGAGAATGTAGACTATTAACCCTTTACTTGCTGGAAACACCATTAGGGTGGGGTATGTTTATGTTTATTGATTGTTTATTGGGTTTATCTTCCCACCAACAGTATTTCAGTTATCTGGAGATGGTGTCTACTTGAAGCAGATATAGTGCTGCCTTCACTGTGTATACCATGCCGTGAACACCTGGCATGATACCACACCCAGTCACATTATCCTGACACCGGGCCAACCAGTTGTGGAACTACCCTTATATTTGCTTGAGCCTTAGCAAGAGAGCTATGCCACTACCATTGTTAATGACTTTAGGATGTCTCAGTCCAGGATCGAACCCGGGACCTCCCATTCATGGAACTGATGCTCTACCAATTATGCTACCAGGTCCAGGGTATGGGTAAGGGTGGGGTATGATTTACGTTAATAGGGTGAATGATGTTTCCAGGATGTAAAGAGTTTGATTTTACTGCGAAAATATGAAATACTATCAAATATGTAGCATTTTTGGAAAAACCAATTGTAATTAACAAGGTATTTGATGAAATAATCTCTTCATCTCCAGACATTGTAGTCTATTGCATAATAAAAGTATAAATATTTTGGCATGGCTTATGACATTTTGTTATACACCTCTTGTGTCTCGTATTTGAGTTTTTCCAGCACACTTAACAGGTCATACAGCGCCGACCAGTGTCACGTTTACCTGTTATAATCTTTGGGTCATTGTGAGAAACAAACCATTAATATTCAAATATACATATACTGTATCTCATGTATAAGCAAATGTCAGAAAAATAAGCAATTAAATATCAAGTCAAGAATAAAAAAATATTTGCATTAACCAAAATACAGTTAAAGGATCCCCTGATTTGTTCAATTTCTTTTTCAGGCCCTGTAATTTCTGTTGTTGTATTTTTGTTTCTTTTTTCCACAGCAGTGACAAAATATTATAATCATAGCAACATCCAGCTAATTTGGTGGAGGAAGACCCCAGAAATATGACTTGATAAAACTGCAGGCACACCGAAGATCAGCTGGAAGACTGAAAAATAGGGTATTTTTTGGAAATTAGGACTTTTAGGTGTTACTTTTTGAATTCCAGGCCTTTTTTTTTTTTTTGAAGTCCAATAACAGGTACACTTCTACCTTCTGCGGAAATGTCATGTTTGTAAATATAGAAAGTATTTTCAAAAGGCTTCTGAAGGACTCCAGTCCTTGACAAGACCTGGTAGACCGTGGCCTGAGTCCACCACAATCTCTGTTGGACCATTAAATGTTATAAGTTAAATGGACATAATTATGGTCCACCAGAATTTTCAGCCAATCATTTTCAAAATTCTGAAATATTAAGAAAACATATATATATAAACTAAACAATGCTTTAGAGCCTTTTAGTGAGCCCAACTTGTAACACCTCAGTTCGCTTACCATCCTTTTGTGTTAAAATACCAAAATCATAGTGGTCCGGTAAAATTTAGTCTTGTCCAGTAGATATTGCCAACTTGGTGGACCAAAGGTCCAGTGTTTTTAAATTTCTTTCATGAAGATTGGTACTCCCATTCTTAGTCCACAAGAAATCCTGAACACATGTTGTAAAGAGATAACCAGTTACTCATCATTTGTTTGATATGTTAAATCTTGTATACTTACTAAGCTGTTTTTGTTTAGGAAAAAAAGATCAATGGAAGTAAACTAATACTTTCTCTGTACTGTTAATTCAGTAATAGTCAACCCTACTTTAATTAAAAATAAAGAAAACATATTCAGATGATTAAAACCACAATGTTGATACTTTAATTAGTAAACATGTCCATATGTTAGAAAATTTCAATGGTATGAAAATATTAAAGGAGAGTTTGGACCAGATTTTTCTCTTTCAAAGAACCAAATAAATGCTGATTATTGATGTCCTACATCTATGTGAAAAGTGAAACATAATACTTCACTCATCATTACGTAAAGGTTTATCATATCGAAACTATGCTGCCCAGTTAGCTATTCTTAAACTAAGAAATCCACATGACACATAAATGTATATAATAATTCAGGTAATCCTCTCTGATTATGTCCATTTTTAGCAGAAATGACAGTCATGTTTATTTATAGTTTCCGAGAGAATGGGCATGTAGTGATTTAGTTCACGATTTCTACTGTCTTACAATTTAGAAAACATTCAAAATCGTCTTTTGTTAGACTTAGGTCTTACTTTTTGCAGAAATTATGCCCCTATTCCCCTAATCCAAGTTTACATGTATTTGGCGAAGACAAGCTGCCGGATATCACCTTTAAGAATAATTGCCTGAAAATGCCATATTTTTTCAAAAAGAAAAATGTCAAACAGTTTCATAATTCAAAGAAAAAATGATGTTTCTAGATAAAACTACCAATATATAAGTAGATGGCATGCAAAAGACTTATTCATATGATAATTACTAATTACTAATTTAACAATTTTTATCCTGTTTATCTTGTGCATTTATTTCACAAAATGACATTGAGAATCTGTTTTGACAAGTTGCAGGAAATAGTGGGGATGCATGTTTCTCACAAAATAAGATGCATGTTTCTCATAAAATACTACTCAACAGCAGCATAATAGATATACAATAACGAAGTTAATGCTAATTTTCTATATTTCACTCTGGGCAAATACAGTTTTGTTCTCATGCATATCTGGCATATTGTACATATAAACATTTTACATGCAATCTACAAAACCAACGCCTACATCTGTGCATGCATTAGGCTTTACTTTAATTGTCACCAGCAGCCACTTTAATTAAGTTGTGTTTTAAGAAAGAAGATATCAAGAAAATATATTGATTTTCCTTGCTCTTTTTAATCATTCAGTTCAGAATTTCCACTCACATTCCTGGACAACCAATGCCTGTTAATGGAGCTTCCGCATTACTTGTTTTGATGCTTTTTTAGTTCTGAGGTATACACAATTATGGTTAAACTGATCTTTTACAAGACGCTGTGTTCGAAAACACATGTGCCCCTGGAAGCATAGTTTGTCATGATACAAATTTAAAACTAGAACTATCGCTGAATGTGATTCATACCCCCACCAATGTCCTTGACAAAGCTGGTACATTGCCCAGTTGGGGTGAACATTTGAGTTAAGTTTGAAGAAAATCCTTACAATAGTATAGAATTTATAGTGCAGACACGACATATTGTCTAGTATTGATTGTAAGTAAATTAAAAGACTTAAAAAGGGGCATAACTTTGTCAAATTGCAATACAGAGTTATGAAACTTGACCTGCATATCTTACTTGTGATATGTCATATATCTTTTAAGTTTCAAGCAAATTCCTGTGCTAATTTCAGAAATATTCAAGTACATGTTAAAATTTAAGAACATTTTCTAAGTCAATTTTGACCTTCAAGTGTGACCTTGACCTTAAGCTGGCAAAAGAGTAACATGGGTTCTGCACATCCCCTTGTTGAGGTGAACATTTGAGCCAAGATTAAAAAAAATCTTTCAATTAGTGTAGGACTTACAGAGCGGACACGACATAATGTCTAATATTTGATTGTTTGATATTTGACCTTCAATTGTGACCTTGACCTTGAGCTGACACATGGACAACATGGGTTCTGCACATCCCCTTGTTGAGGTGAACATTTCAGCCAAGTTTGAAGAAAATCCTTCAATTGGTATAGGATTTATAGAGAGGACACAATAATGGAGACGGACGGACGGACGGACAAAGCAAATCCATTATAGCCCCTCCCACATTTTGTGGGGGGGGTATAATAAGGGTAGCCAGAGTTATGTAACTTGTCAGGGTCATGACCTGTGCACTGTTTAGTAAGTGTGTAAACTTTCATGCCACTGCTCTTTGTAAAAACTGAGAAATATCCAACTTGCTGAAAAAAGGTTAACCGGACAGACAAACAGACAGACAGTTCAATTACTAGATGCGCAGGGGCATAAAAATACGTTATTGAGAGTAACATGGGTAAAAGCACCATGACAGTACCAAAGAATTTTTATTGCCCTGACTGGACTATCAACCTGTATAGTTATTGGTTGGAAAACTTGACAAGTTTCTGCAGTGTGCGATTCAATTAATTTACCATCAGTCAGATCCAAAAAGAACTAAGACACAGTTTTTTCCTAATGGAAAGAAACTCTACTTATTCTGAAGAAGAAAAAAGTACCTTCAATAACTTATTGTAGTATTTCTAGGTTAAAAGCTTTTTCCATTTAAACATAGTTATATATCTGAGGAAATATTTCAAAATAAGATGGAATTTCTTTGACAACTAAAAAAATAATATACCATCACCTTTGGTGAAGGCATATAAGAAACCAAACTGATGTGGTCTCCTTTATATATATTGTACAATGCACTAAAACCATGACTTACATTAATATATTATAGGGCATGCACCCCCTAAACCCCCTTAACTCCCCCCCCCCCCTCTCCCCCCAGTTGGCCTGGTCATATAATTTTTCTCGACTATATTTATTCTGGATCCGGGCCTGTATATCTTAGCCAACAGGCCTGTATATCTCAGCCAACGGGCCTGTATATTTCAGCCAACGGGCCTGTATATCTCAGCCAACGGGCCTGTATATCTCAGCCAATGGGCCCGTATATCTCAGTCAACAGGCCTGTATATCTCAGCCAACGGGCCTGTATATCTCAGCCAACGGGCCAGTATATCTCAACCAACGGGCCTGTATATCTCAGCCAACTGGCCTGTATATAAAACCAAATTATAATTGAATAAAACTGCAGCAAAAAATTCTACATTCATTTACATGTGCATATGAAAGCAGAATCAAAATTAATACACCTTCCAATTTGAACAGCAATTAAATAACATGGATTCATCAACAAAATAAAAATCCTCTCCATAAATCATTAGATAAGATTTTCCATTAGGTGAACTTGTCACAAAAGAATTAACATATGTCAGTGCACATCCGGTCAGACTGTCTTGAAAGCTGTGTTTCAATAGCAACCGATTCCACAGTAACCATGGTAACAAAGTTAAACTAACAGCAATTAAAATTTGCAACTAAGAATCACAATCACGCTTTGAATGACAGTTTGTTGTCATATTTTAAAATGAAGGTTTGATGAATAATGTCAAGTTAGATTAAGTAACTTGGACAAAATCAATCAAACAGGATGTAAACAGTTAAATTAATAAATGAAAGTTTATAGGATGAAATAATCCCGTGCACTACACCTTTCGCTTTTTTTATGGCGTGTTCTTCGTCCAACAAACGTAACGATTGTGATTCTATAAGTATCATTGCATTAAATACATCGGAGGGATGGTTGTCCCTAGTCGGAATTACCCAAGGAGTTCCGATTGGGACAAAATAGGATTCTCCAAAATGAAGCACTGTTTACACTAAATGTAGTCCTTTGCTGTTACAAATGAGATGTAGTTTACATGAAAATCCCTAGCTGGCCTTGTTGATTTTTTTAAACAATATTTCTTCAGAAAGGACGTTCCTTGCACAGGTTTTTTGGGGCCACATAAAGATAAGGCCAATATCTTGGGCCCACATGCTGTGATTAACTAAGCCACTGAGGCCATCAGGCTGGTGTACAGCAACTGCTGTGTAAACGGTAGCCCCTGACCATCTAAAGAGGTATAGACGTATTATCGTATTATCGGCACGCTTCAGCAGTGATGTACGGTGACAACTGTTTGTTACTTTGAATTGGAGAAACTTGATTTTTAGGGTATTTAAAGTAAACTTTTTTTCACTTAATTTTAAAATGGTAAAATGGTTGTCTTTTCAAGGAAGTATTATTGTCAATAATAAAAATGTATTAAGGACTCAGGCAATAAAAAAGGGCACATTTTTTAAATTCAGACAAAGAAAATAGTACATAATGAATAATTATGTTATATCAGAGAAAAAACAAAACTAAAAAGTGACAATATATACAAGTAGTACGTAGTAATTAATATTTAACATTATAGAAGGCTTTACTGAAACATGCATCAAGTTGCATTTTCAGAAAAGAAAAAAATGGAACAGATTATTTGCTTAATGATACCATTTTTATGTTTTAAATCATCAGGGAATGCTATGAAAACAGATTAATTTGAATTAAGGCTATAAAATTGTTGCTGGTGCAAATGGTCAGAAAAATCAATAATGCGCGTAGCCAGATGGTTACCTTAAAAACAGTTCCAATTTAAAGTATTGGGGAAGGACAGTATAAATTTGGAAATGCTCAGTAATTTTTTGTTTGGCCCCCAAAAAGTGAACAGTCTTCGATAAGCATTGCTTATTTGGTAATATTTACTGATAGTTAATAGTTGTATTTTGTTTGTTTGTTCATTGGGTTTACTGTCACACCAACTGTATTTCAGTTATCTGGAGACGGTGTCCACTTGAAGCAGATATAGTGCTGCCTTTACTGTGCAAAGCATGAAGTAAACTCCTGGCATGATACCACACCCAGTCACATTATCCTGACACTGATCCAACCAGTCGTGGAACTACCCTTATATTTGCTTGAGCATTAGCAAGGGAGCTGTATGATTACCATTTTTAATGACTGGTTTGTCGCTGCCATGGATCGGTTGATCTTTTTATCTTCTAACTCAAATAAATTTGTACGTGTTCCCCTGAACAGGAATGGTCATTGTACAAAATTTCATGAAACTACAGTTAACAACATTACCTTAACTGTAAGAAAGTACAAATGGTAAAATATATTGCTTTAAATGTTCATTATTTCCTAATCTAAAAATAGCACAATGGGGATTTAAGATAAAAATAGAAACTGATATCAGACCTGATTACCCTGAAGATGATCTCAAAAGTATGAGGTCATCTGGTATTGTTGATTTCAAAATAACCAAGCTAGCTCCAATAGGAAATACATTTCTTGTAATAAGAAGTTCGGTGTTATGATTTTCCTTTCACATGGATGTAGGGCACCAATTAACATATAAGATGGTATTAGATGTGTAATCAATCTCATGAATATTTGTGTAATGTCGGCGTTCAGCGTTTTACAATGTTACATGTTTTCGATCATTTACGTCAACACTCTGCCTTCCGAGAATAAAATCACCCAATTTTAGTTTCCCAATTTTATCCAATGAAATCGCATGAATTTCTTAACTCTAAAATGGTGACAAGGAATCGCAGTCAGCAAGGAAGATTTGTTAAAAAAAGCAAAATTAAAGTAAAGAAAGTAAGATGTATGTTTATCACATGTTTTTTAAGTATTTTTATTTAGAAAAGTATACTCTAATAAAAATATAGAAAACAAATGACATTACTGTGTTTTCTTTATTTTTTTATTCATTCAAAATTGAAATGTATGAGGTTAATTAAAGGTCAGATTTGAGGACGTCTACCTAGTACATAAAAATTTCAAAACTTAAGTTAGCTGAGGTGAAAAGCTGTTAAAATTTGGAAAAATAATCCAGAATACAAGTTGAATAATGTGATGTATCTTTTGTCAGGATTCAATTTGGTCACTATTACACATCTTATACCTTAATAGCACTTTGCTGGATTTTTACAGGTAACACAAGTTTGTTTGGTCAGAAAGGAACAAATTTGGTCCAAACTGTTGGATATCACTAAGATTCTAGTAAGTGATAAGATGACTTTAATTGAAGCCAAACTGGCAAAGACAAAGAAAACAAAAACAGTCAAGTGATAATTAACTTGTCACAGGTGGTTTGATCGAGGTTTTCAAGAAATAGCCTGAGAGTTTTGCTAACGGCCACCTGAAGTAATGGAAGACTAGCGAGTTCATCAGGCACATGTGTCAAATTTTGTAGCGCAAGCGGTTGCTATTGACGATGTGTATTTGTCTTCCTGAAATTATTGATCAGTCTTTAGACATAAGCTTAAGCACATTTAAAAACTAATGTATTTTGTATTTGGGGTTGACAGGACATACAGCGTCAAACACAATGAAGTTAAATGCAAATAGGTTAAAATTAAAATAGGTGAGTAGAAATATAAAAATTTATAAGGTTAAAATCATGTGAATCACAAATAAAAACAGGTCAACATATTACACGGTTTAAAAATGTATCACATTAGCTTAATAAACAGTTTAAAAGTTTATAACTTACTAATAATTACAATCTTGTTCAAAAAGCAAATAAGCTTAGCTTAAAAACTTAACTTTGTACTTTCAGACTTGAAATTTGTCAAAACATGGATAGATTGCAGTGACCAATTATGATAATTATTATGATGTCCAGCTATTTTGGTGGAAGAAAACCCCAGACAAATGTCCGGGTAGAACCACTGGCACTCAGAAGGTTAGGTGGTGGACATTTCCACATTAAGCCCTTTGTATAAACTACCACTAGGCAACGGGGCCCCCTTTGAGGATTTGTGCTTCCATTTATGCAACAAAAAGATATTAGTATATTTTATTCTTATAAACAAACATTTATATATAAAGCATGTAAAGCACACTGAAGTATAACCTGTATTCAAAAATGCTTTCCATATCATGTTTATCCCAATGTTTACTATAGAGATGTGTATGCTTGATACAGACAACATGTAACCGACTGCTATCTACAACATTTTTTTTTTTTTTTTTTTTTTTTTTTTTTTTTTTATTTAAGTTTTATCAGAATAAATATGTTTTGTTTTGGAAATACATCACACAGACCAATTATGATCATTATAGCAACATCCAACTCAGGGTTTTCCCTGACGCACAAATTTGTGCGTTTTGGCGCATATTTTCGACAGATGACCCGCAAAATGAACTTACATTGCGACACACTGGACGCACAAAATGAATTAATCCACAGCCATAATTTATTGTCTCCAATGACATTGATCTTTGTCAGCTCTTAAAAATGTTGCAAAAAGCATTTAAGTATCAATTTGCTTCAGTTAGACAAAGTATTTTGTAAATAAGCGTCCATTATTTGTTCGTTGCGTCAACACACGGTCAAAATGACTTTAACGTAGTGACGTCACACGCTATGTATAGAATGTTATTTGTTGTCTTAATACTGCTATCGGGTCCACCTAAACGATACATGTACTGCGTTTAGATGACTGGGAACCAGCAATGCTGTGTAGTTAGATGCTGTTTCACGTTCCGTTGCGTCAACACACGGTCAAAATGACCTGTGTGAATGCACTCGGTGTATTGTGGGTAAAGTAGTTCTTCAACATGGCTGTTATGAATACGGAAGTGATTGCTAAAATGAACAAAACAAGTACGAAGAGGTATACAACAGATTATTTTGGCATTTTTTATACATTCTAATAGTTAAAATATGTTTCATGCAAACATTTTGAACTAAATTTTGTAAACGGTCCCGACTTTAACGTAGTGACGTCACACGCTATGTATAGAATGGACATATTACTGTTTAACGAAAGCGAAAGTAGCAAAACTTGCTCATCCTATTTTTTTCCATTTATCTATAAATATCAAGACTTTAAAAGTTTCTGGACATAGAATAAGGCCTTAGAATATGGTTGTTTAGTCATTTACCTTAATTCAATGAATATTATAATCGAACGTATTTCCTACGCGGAACTATTTTTTATGTAGGCACAAATCTCAAATTTTGGGTGAGTTACGAGTCGTAGTATAGAGATGACTTTAAAGTAGTGACGTCATACGCTATGTATAGAATGTTTCACGTTCACCATTTCTTTAAAGCCGTTAAGCGTCGCAATAGTAATGATCGTTAAGTTTAGAACGCGGCTAAAACCGGCCCGTGAATACACTACATTTCAAAGGTTTGGATGAGTTTTATCTGCATTAATCTTTTAGAACATAGTTAAGTCATACATTGCATATAAATTTTAAGCAAATATATGTTTGGCTTTAGAAACCAAACTGTCTAAGGCAATATATTAAAAACACTACAAGGTCAAATTTAACGTTATGTAGGAAAGACATATAGGTTGAACCAATATAAGTTTGAATACCTAAGTTTTGACTGGTTTTTGTTTTTGCAACAAAAATCCAAAAGTGAACCATAAACAATTCTAAAAACATGGACTTTCCGGCAGAAGCCAGAGCTTTTGGTTCACTCAAATCTAGGAAGAAGTGATTCTTTATGTGACTGCTTTCATATAGGCAGACATAATATGAACAGTTATAAACAGTTTCATGTTTAATTTGTTAAGCCTTTAGGTCTAAGGACCAACTCATTTGTATATCTACCCTCTATCAAAAAGCTGGACGTTGCTATAATGATCATGTCTGGTCACTGCAATGAATGTCAAAAACAAATAAAAAACAAAACAGTTTTGCCTGTGAATTAAGTTTGAATAGTCTTCCTTTGTCTTATCAATATCATGTACATCATATGATGTAATATTATATTCATGAACAATGTGTTACTTTTTTTCATACAAATTGTAATGTATTTATTTGTACAGCTTTAAATGTGACTTTTCCAACTTTATTGAAATAGGCACAGTGAAATATAAACTGAGGTTAATGCAACTTTTTTCCCCAAAAAGGAAATTAATGCAATACTACATTTTAAAGTGTCTAAAAAAATATACTTCACCCAAAAAAACATTCTCCCCCCATGCTATCACAAACTCACATTCTTCAGATCATAAGGTAAGTGCTTTGACCATTGTGTTATAGCACTGTTACAGAAGTACAATATGATAAACCTGAATAATTCGCATGTAAGACAAGCGTTTGTGTTAAAAAATTACAACTGGAAGTTATCAAGTGTCTACCCTAATTATTTTATCCGTAGTGATGCTGAAATATTGAACCCCATAGGAGCTGTTGTTTTTATTTTTTTCAATACTTTTTTTTGAGATTATGTTAATGCAGTCACAGTCTTCATGGAAGAACATTGGACATTCAGTCCACCAAGCTGACAATATCTACTGGACCAGACTAAATTTTACTGGACCAGTATGATTTTGGCATTTTGAGACAAAAGGTTGGTAAGCTAACCAAGGTGTTACATGTTGTTTGGTTCTTTTAGTGGTTGGGTTCAGTAAAAGGCTGTAAAGTGTTGTTTAGTTTAGTAAATATGTTTTCATAATAATTCAGAATTTTGAAAATGATGTGGCTGAAAATTATGGCTGACCGTCAGTCCATTTCTCTTTCATGGAACGACAGAGATTTTGGTGGACTCGGACCACGGGCCACTAGGTTTTCTCGAAGACTGCAGTCAGCTTTAATAATAGTGCATTGTACAGTCTGCTTTTATGATTGATTTGTGATTGCTGCTAATGTCAACATTATTAAATTGAGCTCTTTCATACAGGCATCAATGTCTTTCTGTGTTGAGCATTTTATTGTTAGCCTTGTTTGAAAATACTCCATGCAGAAAATCCTTTAGGCGCTTTCACACAGACTGACATTCAGTCTGACATTCAGTCTGGTGGTGACATGTTAGATGATTATTTACCAGCACTTTTATATTTTTCAAAATGTGTAAGTTTGTTGAAACAAACAGAAGCACCAGTAGAAATCACAAAGAAGAATCACTTATAGCCTCTAGAATTAAATACTGACTGTAAGAAAGGCAGCACTTTTCTTCTGATATTACAAATCAACAAATCTCAACACTTTTCTTATGCCATTACAAATCAACAAATCTTATAGCACTACTCTTCTGCTATTACAAATCAACAAATCTCATAGCACTATTCTTATGCTATAACAAATCAACCAATCTCATAGCACTATTCTTATGCTATTACAAATCAACAAATCTCATAGAACTATTCTTATGCTATTATAAATCAACAAATCTCATAGCACTATTCTTATGCCATTACAAATCAACATATCTCATAGCACTATTCTTATACTATTATAAATCAACAAATCTCATAGCACTATTCTTCTGCTATTACAAATCAACAAATCTCATAGCACTATTCTTATGCTATTACAAATCAACCAATCTCATAGCACTATTCTTATGCTATTATAAATCAACAAATCTCATAGCACTATTCTTATGCCATAACAAATCAACATATCTCATAGCACTATTCTTATACTATTATAAATCAACAAATCTCATAGCACTTTTCTTATGCTATTACAAATCAACAAATCTCATAGCACTATTCTTCAACAAATCTCATAGCACTATTCTTATACTATTATAAATCAACAAATCTCATAGCACTATTCTTATGCTATTACAAATCAACAAATCTCACAAGTGACTGCTAAAAATGCTGTGAAATTGTTTACACACAAGCATCATGTATCTGAACACTGAACAGTATTCACATAAATATGTAGAATGCTGGACTAGAATAATGGACATAAATTTAAAAACAACCTGCATGTAAAACATGTCAGAACCTTTCATGCAAAGTAATGTGTGACCATATAGCTTTTAAGTGTCTCTCTGTCAACTGATTGCAGCATATTTACACAGGTATATAAGTGAAAGTTGCTATTAAGGAGTTTAAGAAAACCTGAATTTCACCTAGAAGATAATAAGCCAATTTTATTACCAGATTTTTCATAAGAAAAACTGTGTTAAAACATTTATATAATAATTCAGAACAACAAATTAAAAAGAACATTCCCTTTTCTCTACTAGAGGAGAAAAGAAAGCCAGGGGTATATTCTCTACACTAGTGCATAAAAATAACCTGAGTGGTATTTTCTCCCTTGTTGACTTGTTTCCTTATTATTTATTGATCTAGATGTTAAGCTATCACAAATACCAGCTCTTTTATGTCCAAGGAGCAGAAAATTGGCCATTACTGTCTTAATTAAAATAGCAGCAGCAACCTGTTGGACTGGTATTCCAGAACAGCCTGTCAACAAAGCCATGAACATTTCAACCAAACTTGCCATATCAAGAGTATAGAGTATATTATCTCTTGTAGGATTAAAGAGAATTCAAGATAGAGAGGGACTAGTAGGGAACATTTCTGGCTTTTTTGTTGACGATGATGGCAATGATGATAATGATAATTGATAAACATGATGATGATGATAATGATATGATGATGGCAAAGACAATGATGATGATGATAATGATGTTTCTGCTGATGGTAATGATATTAATGATTATAATGGTGGGGCATCTGGGGCATAGTAGCAGAGTTGCCAACTAATAACTCCTCTGACAGCTTTGTTTCTCACATGGGTTCAGGTCCAGTTCTGGGCAAATGACTTAATATGGGAAGGACTTCCAGCTGGTGCGCCAGTGGTTCTACTCACACATTTGATTGGGACCTCTTCTTCCAACATAGCTGGATGTCTATATAATTATCATCACTCGTTGCTGTGATGTATTAAGAAAAAATGATGACGATAATGACAATAATGATGATGCTGTTGATGATGACCACAATGATAATGATGATGATAATCATGAAGTTTGCTGATACTTTTTTATCTTGTCCTTTACAAAGATTATTCATAAATATTTTTTCTTTGCAAAAATACATATGCTTAATGAACTGATCAACTTTTTTTATCTTGTCCTTTTCATAGATTATTCAAAAATATTTTTTCTTTGCAAAAATACATTTGCTATATGAACTGATCAATGCAAAACAAACCATGTCCAGTTTAATTTATAACTACTTCTTTTAACCAAACCATTAAGAACAATGATTAAGAATTAGAAACAAATTATAGGAGTTTGTTGGGTTTACTATCCATCAGCAGTTTTTAAGCTATCTAGATATTTTTTATTCTAACAGTTCATAAATTGAAACATTTGCTTTTATATTGTAGAACATAGAACAGTAGATGTTTTTTAATAATTTAGCCAATGATGGATAAACCCTCAGGGTGCCCGTGGCAGAGTGGTAAGGGCCGTTGATTTGAAACTCATCAGACCCCCCAGTGGGTTCGAGTCCCAGTCTGGGCGAGAACTTTCATGTGGGAAGGTTTTCCAGCTAACCTGCAGTGAGCCGGTGGTTCTACCCAGGCATGAATGTGGGGTCTTCCTCCCCAAATAATTAGCTGGACGTCGCAGATATGACCATAAATGTGTTGGTGCAATGTAACAAAAACAACTACAACAAACATAAACCCTCTGACCGGCCGCAATAGCTCAGGTGGTAGAGCGTCGGCTTGCGGATCGGGAGGTCGTGGGTTCGAACCCCGGCCGGGTCAAACCAAAGACTTTAAAGTTGGTAGTAGTGGCTTCCCTCCTAACGCTCGGGGCTAAGGGGACAGCATTACGCCTGACTCGTCGGTGTCAGTATAATGGACCGGCCGGGTTCAGTCCCTGGGCACCTCATAAGTGCCCCTGTGCTATAATGATAGAAATTGCGCAGTATCGGCAAAAATGCCGGCTAATCCCAATCCCAATCCCTAAACCCTCTGATATTATGTGTTGTTGATGATGGAAAATAAACTAATTCTTAAACTTCTAAATATAAACTGACCAATGGCAAATAGTGTAAGCAAGTCAGCAAGACCGATCAGTGTCTACACTTTTTTCCAAGAGTCTTGCTTTATGACTCATTAAATTGATGTGTGGATGTTGACAGGCAATTCAAATTTATATTATTATTATGATGTACTGTTTCATGATATGGGCTGAAAACAATGAAATCCAATATGGGCAGTAAATGTTATGACTCTGTGTTGGAATGTGGATTTACAATTAAGTTTGGCTGTATTACAAGATAGACTAATGGAACAATCAGAGTAAGTTGTGAGAAGGCTTTGTCTCCTCAAGGTTTGACAGAGGTAAATCCGTACAAGAGATTGACTGAATGATATACAAAGACTTAAAGCTGACCGGACATAGATTGAAGCTTGTCTTTGTTTTGGGATTTTTTTTTTAACAGAACACAATAATGGTCATTATATCAACATCCAGCTAAAACTGGTGGAGAATGACTATAAATATCTGGGCACTGGCACACTCCAGGTCTGATAAAGACCCCAGACAAATGTCTGGCTAGAACCACGGGCACACTCCAGGTCGGATAAAGATCCCAGACAAATGTCTGGGTAGAACCATGGGCACACTCCAGGTCTGATAAATATCCCAGACAAATGTCTGGGTAGAACCATGGGCACACTCCAGGTCTGATAAATATCCCAGACAAATGTCTAAATAGAACCATGGGCACACTCCAGGTCGGATAAAGATCCCAGACAAATGTCTGGGTAGAACCATGGGCACACTCCAGGTCTGATAAATATCCCAGACAAATGTCTTAATAGAACCACGGGCACACTCCAGGTCGGATAAAGATCCCAGACAAATGTCTGGGTAGAACCATGGGCACACTCCAGGTCTGATAAAGATCCCAGACAAATGTCTGGGTAGAACCATGGGCACACTCCAGGTCTGATAAAGATCCCAGACAAATGTCTGGGTAGAACCATGGGCACACTCCAGGTCGGATAAATATCCCAGACAAATGTCTAAATAGAACCATGGGCACACTCCAGGTCTGATAAAGATCCCAGACAAATGTCTGGGTAGAACCATGGGCACACTCCAGGTCGGATAAATATCCCAGACAAATGTCTAAATAGAACCATGGGCACACTCCAGGTCTGATAAAGATCCCAGACAAATGTCTGGGTAGAACCACGGGCACACTCCAGGTCGGATAAAGACCCCAGACAAATGTCTGGGTAGAACCATGGGCACACTCCAGGTCTGATAAATATCCCAGACAAATGTCTGGGTAGAACCACGGGCACACTCCAGGTCGGATAAAGACCCCAGACAAATGTCTGGGTAGAACCATGGGCACACTCCAGGTCTGATAAAGATCCCAGACAAATGTCTGGGTAGAACCATGGGCACACTCCAGGTCGGATAAATATCCCAGACAAATGTCTGGGTAGAACCATGGGCACACTCCAGGTCTGATAAAGATCCCAGACAAATGTCTGGGTAGAACCACGGGCACACTTCAGGTCTGATAAAGATCCCAGACAAATGTCTGGGTAGAACCATGGGCACACTCCAGGTTGGATAAAGACCCCAGACAAATGTCTGGGTAGAACCACGGGCACACTCCAGGTCTGATAAAGATCTCAGACAAATATCTGGGTAGAACCATGGGCACACTCCTGGTCTGATAAAGACCCCAGACAAATGTCTGGCTAGAACCACGGGCACACTCCAGGTCGGATAAAGATCCCAGACAAATGTCTGGGTAGAACCATGGGCACACTCCAGGTCTGATAAAGATCCCAGACAAATGTCTGGGTAGAACCACGGGCACACTCCAGGTCGGATAAAGATCCCAGACAAATGTCTGGGTAGAACCATAGGCACACTCCAGGTCTGATAAAGACCCCAGACAAATGTCTGGGTAGAACCATGGGCACACTCCAGGTCGGATAAAGATCCCAGACAAATGTCTGGGTAGAACCATGGGCACACTCCAGGTCTGATAAAGATACCAGACAATTGTCTGGGTAGAACCATGGGCACACTCCAGGTCAGATAAAGATTTGTCTAGGTAGAAGCATGGGCACACTCCAGGTCTGATAAAGATCCCAGACAATTGTCTGGGTAGAACCATGGGCACACTCCAGGTCTGATAAAGATCCCAGACAAATATCTGGGTAGAACCAGGGGCACACTCCAGGTCGGATAAAGACCCAAGACAAATGTCTGGGTAGAACCAGGGGCACACTCCAGGTCTGATAAAGATCCCAGACAAATGTCTGGGTAGAACCACGGGCACACTCCAGGTCAGATAAAGACCCAAGACAAATATCTGGGTAGAACCATGGGCGCACTTCAGGTCGGATAAAGATCCCAGACAAATGTCTGGGTAGAACCATGGGCGCACTTCAGGTCGGATAAAGATCCCAGACAAATATCTGGGTAGAACCATGGGCACACTCCAGGTCGGATAAATATCCCAGACAAATGTCTGGGTAGAACCATGGGCACACTCCAGGTCTGATAAAGATCCCAGACAAATGTCTGGGTAGAACCACGGGCACACTTCAGGTCTGATAAAGATCCCAGACAAATGTCTGGGTAGAACCATGGGCACACTCCAGGTTGGATAAAGACCCCAGACAAATGTCTGGGTAGAACCACGGGCACACTCCAGGTCTGATAAAGATCTCAGACAAATATCTGGGTAGAACCATGGGCACACTCCTGGTCTGATAAAGACCCCAGACAAATGTCTGGCTAGAACCACGGGCACACTCCAGGTCGGATAAAGATCCCAGACAAATGTCTGGGTAGAACCATGGGCACACTCCAGGTCTGATAAAGATCCCAGACAAATGTCTGGGTAGAACCACGGGCACACTCCAGGTCGGATAAAGATCCCAGACAAATGTCTGGGTAGAACCATAGGCACACTCCAGGTCTGATAAAGACCCCAGACAAATGTCTGGGTAGAACCATGGGCACACTCCAGGTCGGATAAAGATCCCAGACAAATGTCTGGGTAGAACCATGGGCACACTCCAGGTCTGATAAAGATACCAGACAATTGTCTGGGTAGAACCATGGGCACACTCCAGGTCAGATAAAGATTTGTCTAGGTAGAAGCATGGGCACACTCCAGGTCTGATAAAGATCCCAGACAATTGTCTGGGTAGAACCATGGGCACACTCCAGGTCTGATAAAGATCCCAGACAAATATCTGGGTAGAACCAGGGGCACACTCCAGGTCGGATAAAGACCCAAGACAAATGTCTGGGTAGAACCAGGGGCACACTCCAGGTCTGATAAAGATCCCAGACAAATGTCTGGGTAGAACCACGGGCACACTCCAGGTCAGATAAAGACCCAAGACAAATATCTGGGTAGAACCATGGGCGCACTTCAGGTCGGATAAAGATCCCAGACAAATGTCTGGGTAGAACCATGGGCGCACTTCAGGTCGGATAAAGATCCCAGACAAATATCTGGGTAGAACCATGGGCACACTCCAGGTCTGATAAAGATCCCAGACAAATATCTGGGTAGAACCACGGGCACACTCCAGGTCAGATAAAGACCCAAGACAAATATCTGGGTAGAACCACGGGCACACTCCAGGTCAGATAAAGATCCAAGACAAATATCTGGGTAGAACCACGGGCACACTCCAGGTCAGATAAAGATCCAAGACAAATATCTGGGTAGAACCACGGGCACACTCCAGGTCAGATAAAGACCCCAGACAAATATCTGGGTAGAACCATGGGCACACTCCAGGTCTGATAAAGATCCCAGACAAATATCTGGGTAGAACCACGGGCACACTCCAGGTCAGATAAAGACCCAAGACAAATATCTGGGTAGAACCACGGGCACACTCCAGGTCAGATAAAGATCCAAGACAAATATCTGGGTAGAACCACGGGCACACTCCAGGTCAGATAAAGATCCAAGACAAATATCTGGGTAGAACCACGGGCACACTCCAGGTCAGATAAAGACCCCAGACAAAAATATGGGTAGAACCACTGGCATGCCAAAGTTCAGATGGAAGACCCCAGACAAATGTCCGGGTAGAGCCACCAGCACACCACAGTTTGGATGGAAAACCTCTCCAGATTAATGTTTTTATTCTGATTGGGACTCAAACACATGCTTTGAAAGACTGAAAGGTCGGCAGACTTAAAAGTTGTCAACACTACCTCCTGGTCTTTGTAGCCATTAGTAAATTAATATGAACTGTGCACGTAATTGTTGTAGGCTTGACGATTTAATATACACATATATAGCTGTTTGACTATAATTTATGGTAATTGGGATACAGTCGTTGACAGAAGAGCATTACATCATATCTAATAAACACTAGCCCTAAGCTTGCTATATTTATTAACAACCCACACCAATTCTAAAATATTTCATAACAACAAAACATAAAGGTCACATAACATATGGTTAGTGACTGAGCAGCAAGTAGTGCAGATCCTCAGAACTGCCAGCAGGTGGTGGGTGCTCAGGAACTATACTTTTTCACCAAAATTAGCTTTATTAATGCATGTTAACAAGCAAAGAGTTTATTGCTAATAGAAGCCAGACAAATGACTGGCTAAATGTCATCCACCAGAAAATTAAAATATCTGTCAATTCAATCAACTGCCAATTTATCATTTTATCAACACTGTAAAGGCGGTAGGCATTTTTGCTGGAAATTGTTTAAAAATAGTTTTGTTGCATTTTTTTTTTAATTTGATGAATTTGATGAAAGCTTGCTGCTCTTGAAATGCATGCTGCAATTATACAATATAATCTATGAAAGTTCACAAGATGCAAATCCTGGAGAGAGCTGGAATTAAGTTTTGGATCTTGTGGCGCAATCTCTGTCAATCTGCTTGTTTACTTTAAAAATGTTCCTCTGTAGTACCCTTGTAGTTGGCAATAAAATTTGTTTACACTAAGTTATACCTTGGAAGATTTTTTGTTCCAATAACTTTTCCACAAATTTTGTCTTTATTTATGAAAGAGCATGCATGAATTAGAATCTAGGTTACTTGCAAAAGATTCATATATGAATCTAAATTCCTGGATATATTTTGCAATGTTTTTTCCTTTATTTTTTTTTCTGATCTCTATCATAAAAAAAATCTTCAATGGACTATGACTTAGATCAGAAGATAAAAATGGTTTTAAAAGGATAGTAAGGGATATTTCTTCTTTTAATGTACAGTTTTTGGAAGACCAGGTGGTTAATTAGTAGGGCACCCTGCTAAAAGGGACACACATCTACATTTCATTGATCAAGAACCCCAGACAGAGGACCCACCTAGCTGTAACCCTGGACCTAGGACACTTGTTTCATCAAATTAACACATTTTCTAATCCCCACCAATAAGAACACCACCTGGTCAGAGCTGTCAATCTTTCAATCCGAAAACTTTAATGTGACGCATCTTCCAGCTGACCTTTGATGCACCATGTGGTTTCAAAGTCGTCAATGTAAACACTTTCATGTGGAGAGATCCTCCAGCAGTATTGCTGTGTGCCGGGGTGTTCTACCCAGTCATATGTCCAAGCTCTCCATCAACTATAGCTGTATGTCGCTATAAAAGAGGTGCTGCTATGAACTTTTAAAAACAATGCAAAAGTGACAAAGCAAGGAGCCTAGATTTTATCACTAAATTGATGGAGATATTAAAATATCCGCCAGCAGACTTCTGCTACACTCATCAAGATACAAGTTACAATGTTAAAAAATGAACAACTCAGTTCTTTTTCCTGAAAAAAAGTCTCACAGAATAACTGTGACTTCCTGTTTTTTGTCAGCTACACTATCATCCCCACAAAAATATGCATTCCATATGAGGTACCGCTCTTAAGAGCGGCGCCAATCAGCATTTGTCTTTCTGCCACTGGAATCTAGAATTATCTAAATTGCAGAGTCTTACATCTTTTAACATGATCTTGAACATTTTGCATTAGGAAGCCTTGTGGTTGAGCACATAGAAGTTAGTAGCAAATTGGCAATTCCTCAGCCCCTTACTATGTGGGTTGAGTGTCTAAGTTTAGACAAGAACTCGCATGTGTTGTTGTCTTTCAGCAAACCTGTTGGTCTGGGGTCTGCCAGTTAACCTGTGGTGTGCCAGTGGTTTTACTCAAATATATGTCTGGGGTCTTTCTCCATGCATAATTAGCTGGACATCACCAGTGAGACCATAATCATGTTGGTGTGATGTATATAAAATCAAAATTTTTGTAGTGAACTGCTTCAGATCAAGGGAAGTTTAAAGCAACTAAGTGTAGGTACATAGAACCACATAATATACACTTCGTAAGTGTGGATACATAGAACCATATTATACACTTCATTAGTGTACGTACATGGAACCTTTTGATATGCACTTCATAAGTGTAGGTACATAGAACCTCATGATACGCACTTCATGAGTGTAGGTACATAGAACCACATGATATACACTTCGTAAGTGTAAGAACATAGAACCATATTATACACTTCATAAGTGTAGGTACATGGAACCTCATGATACACACTTCATAAGTGTAGGTACATAGAACCACATGATATACACTTTGTAAGTGTAGATACATAGAACCATATTATACACTTCATAAGGGTAGGTACATAGAACCTCATGAAACGCAGTTCATAAGTGTAGATGCATAGAACCATATAATATACACTTCATAAGTGTAGGTACATAGAACCTCATGATATGCACTTCATGAGTGTAGGTACATAGAACCTCATGATATGCACTTCATAAGTGTAGGTACATAGAACCTCATGATATGCACTTCATAAGTGTAGATACATAGAACCACATGATATACACTTCATGATTGTAGGTACATACAACCACATGATGTGCACTTCATAAGTGTAGATACATAGAACCACATGATATACACTTCGTAAGTGTAGGTACATAGAACCATATTATACACTTCCTAAGTGTAGGTACATGTACATACAACCACATGATCTACACTTCATAAAAAAGTGTAGGTACATAAAACTACATGATGTGCACTTCATAATAATTTGAGGTTTTATCTTTGTCACTATCAAACCAACTAGTGTGCCATTTATTAATGATATATAGGCTTATCTATATAATCTTATGCATAGTCCAGACTTACAAGGTTGCTGACAACTGATCAAATATAACTTTTTTTAAATATAATAATTAAAATATATAATAAATAATAAATAAATAATATAAAATATAATTAAATTTCCCTAGACCTGTGTACCAACAATGGTAAAACCAAACATAAACACAATAGGTAAAATAGTTTCATTATGAACCTGTACATATAGCTGTTTATATCCTCCTATAACATGTGCTAGCATACATGTAGCACAGTGTATTGTGAGTTTGCTGCCTGACATCAAGACATGTTGGTTCGAACTGCACCATCACACTTTCATGTTTTTTGTTTGTTTGTTTTCCTCTTTTTTATTTTTTGTTCAAGTCAAGCACACAGGTAAGACAGGTATGAATGGGCTGAATGGTACATGCTCTGTTCCGCTGAAAGACCTCTTCTGACACTATATTCTAAAACTGTGACTCAAACCTGCTAGTGGTAAGGTGCTGACAAATTACATACATGTACCAGTGATTTTTACCTCTTCGCCCAAAGACTGTTAACCTAATTTGCCTAGAACTTGCACTTGTTACATAAAAATTTCAATACTGTTCCCAAGAGAGAAACATTATTTCCTATTGCCTTTTCTTAAAATACATTTTCTTGCAGAAGACCACTTCTTCCCTCTGCAAACCAGCAATAGACTTGATCTGTAACATCGTATTAAGAACCTTAAAGCAGTAAATTATCGCAATCAGTGGGTTTTTTTTCCCCCTGGAGAATACCTTCCCTGAAATTTTTTCGAGGGATTTCTTTTTCCTCTGTCATAATTCTCATCTGACTTTTTTCTCTTGGTGCGGTTCCAAGATTATACAAATAACTGTCAACACCTGTGTGAATCAAGGCAGTAAGTACATGGGTTTATATGATACTGTTTCATATGGCAGGTAAATCTGTTAGAACTGCCGACTGCCACTGCTACTATACTCCTGGTGATAATGATACAACTCTAACAGATAGGTTTCACAGGTGTGCACCCTGCTATTTTACACTGGGAAAACAACAAAGTGCATCAAGGTATAGCACTTTCATGACAATGTTTGCAACACTTAAATGAGACCTTATAATTTACAATTGGCCGCACATGATATGGCATAAATTATCAAATTAAGATCACCCCCGCTGAATCTTATGTCGAAGATTTGGACACAATTTGGGTTTCAAACAAAAGAAAAGGTCGGTTTTATATCTAATATTCCAGAGTAACACAACTAGGGCTCTGTACTGGTATGCAATATATATCGAATCGGTATTTTAGGTTTGATAGATATATCAGATCAAATGTTTATGTATCGGACAAAATATCAACTATGAACACAGTATATAAATAAGAAAGACACTGCCTAGTTTTTTTCTGAAAATGTTTCTAGAATACGCGAAAGATAGATCGAAATATGCAGGTAAAGATAGACCGATTCAATTCTACTTTCATTTTCCGATAGCTGGAAGTTGTGACACATTTGGTTACATTCGTCTGTTCTATTGAACAAGATGTTAGCATTCTTGTATTCAAGAAAAGCTAATTGTTCAGAACAGTATTTTGTCATTCTTAATTCTAATTTATTTCATAAGCAAATTCAATTAGTAAGCTATATAGTATATCTTTGATCGGTAAATGGCATGGGGTAAAGCTAATTAGTATTCAAAACCGCGGCTGCGGAAAACTTGTAATATCTGCTTAAAAAATCACTGATGGAGACAGACAATGTATTTTGCAAAACGAAATCCAGATTAATGTAGATTTTGGCATTTTTGAAAACTTCTTTGGCTCTTGAGACTTCGGCTAATCTACTGTATTGACGTCATTATGAAATTGTGAAACGATGACGAGAAAAAGCCATAATTAGCGTTTAGTAATATAGTTTGTTTTAATTTTTCCGAAAGAATACTAAAATACATATCATATCAGTAGATATACATCAGAGCAAAATAAGTGCCTCAGTCAAATCATATTCAGCATAATTATATAGTTATGAATCTGGTAGCAGAAGCATTAATTTTTTATCAAGTTAATTTATGCAAAGACTGACTCCACCAACTTTATTTGACTACATGTACATAAAACTGATGCACTTTTGGTTTTCGTTGATACAAACCTTGTTTAAATGATGTTTAAAATTATTTACGTCTACTTATAACACACTGCTTGCTGTTTTTGTTAAAGAATAGTTAAACACATGCACCATCTGGCACATGGCCATCCAAATATACATACACTTTTCGGTAATTTGTCAAACTACAATTTGAAGAATATTGTGGTAAATTGGTACACTCAATATAAATTTGATGTAACTAATTTTAAATGGTATGCTTTGTACCTACTTGACCAAACTACTAATAATGGAGCAAAATTTCTTTGATTTAGAAAGAAACTTCTGATATGCTAATTATACGTTGACATTCCAAAAGCATTTATGTTGTGGTAAATATTTATTTGAACAGTACTTTTCCATTATATATACTATTTAAGTACATGTAATACTTATTGGTAAGCATACAGGCTCACAGTAATAGGCAAACAATCATTGTCATATTTTGTCTTGAGCAGCCAACTAGTTTTAAGCAGAGAAATTTAGGCTGTCCCTTGGTTAGCTGCTTTATACATATTTGACTGTAGTTAGGAACAGTTTAAAATGTTGCTGGTCTTATTTTTGATAAGTGAAGAAATTGTTATTTGGGAGGGAACGTGTTATAACATTATACATTTTGAAAATAAATGGCATTTAATCCATTATCCTTATTTGCTAATCTTATGATATAAAATAATAAAACCAAGACCTTCTGAAAAATTTCCTAGGTGATGATGAAAATGAAAGCATGAGAAATGTGAAATCATGAGCACAACTAATGGCATCAATGCAAATTGCCTTTTTTTAAAAGCAGAATAATATCTGTATGCTCTGGCCTCATCAGTAGGACATAAATATTTCCTGCTGAAATGCATTGATTTTATCATATATATACTATAGATACCATAATTTTTTAAACAGCCTCCTTTGTATAATGTCTTTGTATTTTGGTTTTTACGGCACACCGACACTTAACAAATCATACTGTGCCGAATACTATGATGTTTAACGTAATTAGGGTACAATCTGGGTAAATTTCATATAGGTGATCTCCTTTCTATAAACTTAACCAATACTAAACATCACGATAAAGTTGAAGGACTGTATGTTTTATACTACTTGCAATAGTTTATTAATTTGTTAACACAAGAAAAATAATAATTAGCACTTACATGTTTGTTCTAATGAATAATATAGAGAATATTGATCATTTCTGAATTGATATACATATCATATCGATGATTCTGACCGATATGGAACCCTAGTTCCAACTTGTTGCCATTATTTCTCTGATGTTTCATACAAAGCACTAACTATTTACTACATTTAGCTGACTGTGTTGACACTTCATATTGATATTAAACTTTTATCTTGTTTTTCTTTGATAGCGTACCAAGACGTTGTATTTTTATTTGAGATGGACATTAAGAATTTACAATTTAGAAAAAATATTTGAAGAAATATTATATTTACATTTTATTTTTAAGACCTAACATTTTAAAGTTTTAGGTTATTCTACTAGTAAAATCATTTAATATCTGGATAACCTTTTATGTCATACATTCTAATTATTGACTTATAGACTTACAAGTTCTTAGTTTCAGTTAAAAGCTATGCTTTGTAAGTGTCATCACTACCAAAATAGTATGTATCACGATACATATTGTATCGTGTGGTATATATTGTGATACATATCATTAAGTGAGGATAGCGTATCGTTACACCCGTATTATTTACAGGCATTATTATTATAAATTTATATTATTTCAGAGTGTGTCTTCTTTTGCATGATCTGGTTCAACTTTATGTTGCAGAAACAAAGATTTATAAAAAATGAGCAAATATGAGAAAAGCTATGTTAATACAAAAAACAGATCCAATAAAGTGATCTGATTGGCTGATGCATCATTATATCATGAGGTCTAAAGATGAACTTTTTAGATAATTTTTTTGTTATAATAACAAACAAGACAAGACTGATATTATGGACTAATAGTGATACCTTATTAAAAAATAATTAAACTGATATAATTGTATAACATGAACTCAAACTTATACTATATGAACCAAAAATAATATCATATGGACCAAAAATAATATTGACCAAAAATTATATCATATGAACTAAAAATTGTATTATATGGACCAAAAATTATATAATATAAACCGAAAAATTAGATTATATAGACCGAAAAATATATGGACCAAAAATTATATTATATGAACTGAAAATTATACTTTTATGGACCAAAAATTATATGGACCAAAAAATATATCCTATGAACTGAAAATTATACTATATGGACCAAATCTTATATAGACCAAAAATAATAAACAGAAACCGAAAATTAAATTAAATGGACTGAAAAATATATTATATGAACTGAAAATTATATGGACCAAAAGTTATATTATAACAAGAGGGCCATGATGGCCCTTAACCGCTCACCTGATGACACAGGCTTTTAGTAGGCTCAAATCTGGCATCAAGTAATTAAGAGTTTTTTACTTTAGAAATCTTTGGTGAAGATTGGACCATTAGTGTGGCCACTGGGTTGATAACATTTTCTAGAATTTTACCAAGTAATCTACTGAATCCACATGACCCACTTCATACTGGCAAACATTCTGGCCAAGTTTTTGTTGAAGATTGGGCCATCAATGTGGCCTCTAAGTTTTTTCACAAGGTTTTTCTAAATTGTGACCTAGTGACCTACTTTTTGACCCCACGTGACCCAATAATATACTCATCCAAGATTTCATGCAGACTAACAATCTGATCAAGTTTGGTGAAGATTGGGCTATGAATGTGGCCTCTAGTGTGTTCACATGCTTTTTCTAAGTTTTGACATAGTGACCTCTTTTTTGACCCTACGTGACCCAATAAGAAACTCATCCAGGATTTCATGCAGACTAACAATCTGATCAAGTTTGGTGAAGATTGGGCTATGAATGTGGCCTCTAGTGTGTTCACATGCTTTTTCTAAGTTTTGACCTAGTGACTTACTTTTTGACCCCAGGTGACCCAATAACGAACTCATCCAAGATTTCATGCAGACAAACATTCTGACTAAGTTTGATGAAGATTGGATAAAAACTGTGGTCTGTAGTGTTGTCACAAGCTAAATATTGATGACAAATGCCGGACGACGGACGAAGCGGTATCACAAAAGCTCCCCTTGAGCACGTTGTGCTCAGGTGAGCTAAAAACTGAAAATTATGCTATATGGACCAAAAATTTTATTATATCTACCAAAAATTATATGGATTAAAAATGATAAATGAACTGAAAATTATATTACTTGAGCTGATTACTGGTGGATAATTATTTTATAGGTATAATTATATGGACCAATAATTATATGGACATAAACTAGAAATATATAATCTATATATGGACTTATCATTATATAGTCTTATGCCATTATGATCTTGACTGAAAATTTTAGAAGCTGGGATTTTCTTCTCAAACTTTAGAAATTTCTATGAAACACATACATGCGCATTGAATTAGTGAAATATAAAACAAAAAGAAAAAAAGAAGATTTTTTTTTCAAACATGTGCATAAAAAAACTAATGGTTCAGTTTTTGTTAAACAATCTTGCTTTGGATTCAAATTAAGGACAATTAAAGATTACTTAATCCCCAGTGGCAATTTTTCTGTTAAAAAATGTATGCTATTTCCCACTGGGAACATTACTGCAGAATGGCTGTAAAATTGGCAAAAAAAAATTTTGACAGTATCTGTAATTTAAACAATCTATATGTAGCAGAACCACTGAAAATTCAAACTTTTTTGTTCTTCATGTTGACCTGCACTGCATAGTAACAATATAGGGTCCAAGTAGAACCAGTGCTGCTCTAGTGACAAACCCAAAGCTAGCCCAATTTATTCACTGCAGATATTTTATCATGCTTATGAAGAGTCATTAACTGACTATTGTCTTTTTTTTTCTCAGTAGCTAATGTGTTCATTTTTTACACAAATAAAAGCCCTAACCATACTCATTTTACAATGTATTTTAATTGTATTCTTTGTTTCTTATATGATGCAACCAGCTTAGGGCAATAGAGCCAAAAATCTCTTAGTAGTGGGTCAATCAGTATTGATACTTGATACCTAGACTTTTTTTTATTGTCCACTACACTGTACATTAAAAGTGGAGTTGTACAGCTTGAACATGGATGGTCAATTAACACAAACATTATATAAAATCTCTTCAGTAGCCATTGTCTTGTAAATTGAATGCTTTTCTGAAGCGAAGAATAAAAAAGTGCTGGCAGGACTTTAAGTGAGCAGTGCCACTTGCAACAGAGTTAAGAGAAAGCTATATTTCGGAAGTATGACGGACCTACCCTGACTACCCATGGCAAGTCTTCATGCCTGGGAAAAAGTAGTGTGTATAGAGAAAAAAATATGTATGTTGAAAGGGACTGCATGTATTAATTGTGTCACGACATGTTTAAAATGTTAATATTGTAATCTGTTTAAACAAGATGCTCAAGAGATTATATTGTATAATGCATATAAACATGAAAAAGAGGGAAAAAATGTTAATAGAATGAACATTTTACTGACTATATATGCATTATATATTAGGTCTAGATATTTGCAACATCCGCACAGGGCATCACTGCCTTCTGCGGCTCTGTACCAGGTTTGCAATAGCCTGGGGCCACACTGCCTTCTGCGGCTCTGTACTAGGTTGGCAATAGCGTGGGGTCACACTGCCTTCTGCGGCTCTATACCAGGTTTGCAACAGCCTTGGGCCTCACTGCCTTCTGCGGCTCTATACCAGGTTTGCAATAGCCTGGGGCCACACTGCCTTCTGCAGCTCTCTACCAGGTTTGCAATAGCCTGGGGCCACACCACCTTCTGCGACTCTGTACCAGGTTTGCAATAGCCTGGGGCCAATCTGCCTTCTGCGACTCTGTACCAGGTTTGCAATAGCCTGGGGCCACACTGCCTTCTGCAGCTCTGTACCAGGTTTGCAATAGCCTGGGGCCACACCACCTTCTGCGACTCTGTACCAGGTTTGCAATAGCCTGGGGCCACTCTGCCTTCTGCGGCTCTATACCAGGTTTGCAATAGCCTGGGGCCACACTGCCTTCTGCGGCTCTATACCAGGTTTGCAATAGCCTGGGGCCTCACTGCCTTCTGCGTCTCTCTACCAGGTTTGCAATAGCCTGGGGCCACACTGCCTTCTGCGGCTCTCTACCAGGTTTGCAATAGCCTGGGGCCACACCGTCTTCTGCGACTCGGTACCAGGTTTGAAATAGCCTGGGGTCTCACTGTCCTCTGCAGCTCTATACCAGGTTTGCAATAGCCTGGGGCCACACTGCCTTCTGTGGCTCTATACCAGGTTTGCAATAGCCTGGGGCCACACTGCCTTCTGGGGCTATGTACCAGGTTTGCAATAGCCTGGGGCCACACTGCCTTCTGCAGCTCTCTACCAGGTTTGCAATAGCCTGGGGCCACATTGCCTTCTGCGGCTCTGTACCAGGTTTGCAATAGCCTGGGGCCTCACTGCCTTCTGCAGCTCTGTACCAGGTTTGCAATAGCCTGTGGCCTCACTGCCGTCTGTGGCTCTGTACCAGGTTTGCAATAGCCTTGGGCCACACTGCCTTCTGCAGTTCTATACCAGGCTTGCAATAGCTTGGGGCCACACTGCCTTCTGCGGCTCATTACCAGGTTTGAAATAGCCTGGGGCCACACTGCCATCTGCGGCTCTGTACCAGGTTTGCAATAGCCTGGGGCCACACTGCCTTCTGCGGCTCATTACCAGGTTTGCAATAACCTGGGGCCACATGTCTTTCTGGGGCTCTATACCAGGTTTGCAATAGCGTGGGGTCACACTGCCTTCTGCTGCTCTGTACCAGGTTTGCAATAGCCTGGGGCCTCACTGCCTTCTGCGACTCTGTACCAGGTTTGCAATAGCCTGGGGCCAATCTGCCTTCTGCGACTCTGTACCAGGTTTGCAATAGCCTGGGGCCACACTGCCTTCTGCAGCTCTGTACCAGGTTTGCAATAGCCTGGGGCCACATGTCTTTCTGCGACTCTGTACCAGGTTTGCAATAGCCTGGGGCCACATTGCCTTCTGCTGCTCTGTACCAGGTTTGCAATAGCCTGGGGCCTCACTGCCTTCTGCAGCTCTGTACCAGGTTTGCAATAGCCTGGGGCCTCACTGCCGTCTGTGGCTCTGTACCAGGTTTGCAATAGCCTTGGGCCACACTGCCTTCTGCAGTTCTATACCAGGCTTGCAATAGCTTGGGGCCACACTGCCTTCTGCGGCTCATTACCAGGTTTGAAATAGCCTGGGGCCACACTGCCATCTGCGGCTCTGTACCAGGTTCGCAATAGCCTGGGGCCACACTGCCTTCTGCGGCTCATTACCAGGTTTGCAATAACCTGGGGCCACACGGCTTTCTGGGGCTCTGTACCAGGTTTGCAATAGCATGGGGTCACACTGCCTTCTGCTCCTCTGTACCAGGTTTGCAATAGCCTGGGGCCTCACTGCCTTCTGCTGCTCTATACCAGGTTTGCAATAGCCTGGGGCCACAATGCCCTCTGTGGCTCTGTACCAGGTTTGCAATAGCCTGGGGCCTCACTGCCTTCTGCTGCTCTGTACCAGGTTTGCAATAACCTGGGGCCACACTGCACTCTGCGGCTCTGTACCAGGTTTGCAATAGCCTGGGGCCACACTGCCTTCTGCTGCTCTGTACCAGGTTTGCAATAGCCTGGGGCCACACTGCACTCTGCGGCTCTGTACCAGGTTTGCAATAGCCTGGGGCCTCACTGCCTTCTCCTGCTCTATACCAGATTTGCAATAGCCTGGGGCCACACTGCCTTCTGCTGCTCTGTACTAGGTTTGCAATAGCCTGGGGCCACACTGCCTTCTGCTGCTCTATACCAGGTTTGCAATCAGGCTTAAGATTCAGATTACGAGTGAAAATATTATTTAACTGTGACCGTGAGTTTTCTACGAAATCAACAAATGTTCTTTTCTTTTTCATGCTTTTTTTTTTGTCTTTAAACTTTATTTTAATCAGTAGTTCCTAATTACCTATCTTGGGACCCAGTGTGAAAAGATAACCGTATCATTTCACTGTGGGCTGGAGTGAAATGATAAGGGTTTGTTTTTTCACCCAAAAGCATGAAATAAATATTGCTAAAGTACACCAAACCAGGTTGGCTTTGCTTTGAAACACATAGATTGGCACAATTATAGTCACTATAGTGATGTCAGCCTAATAGGAAAATAGCCACAGACAACTATCTGAGTAGAACCACAGACGCACCAGCTGGAGTCCTTTGCCTCCCTACATTAAGTCCTTTGCATATACCAGAACTCTACCCATGCGAGAAGAGGTCTAGTGAAAGTGTGTGTGTGTGGGGGGGGGGGGGGGGGGGGGGGGGGATGGGGGGGGAATGCGTACCCCCACCCCCCCACCCCCGCCACCAACCAGGTAAGAGTTGTGAAAACATATACAAGTAAACTTAAAAAATACTAAGCTTATAAAGTAAATTTTTTCTGTTGACTGCTTAAGTCGAAGTTAGGGTCACTAACTGTGTATATATGTATATATATCTGGTATTTACTGCGATAAAGTTGAATGAATCTTGATTCAAACCCTCTCCGCCCCCTCACCAAAATTTTCTGAATCTGCCCCTGTGTAAGTGCCCCTTCTTATCTTGATATCAGATGCATCTCCAAGTTACAGGGAACTTTTATATGTAGATATTGTGACAGTTATGAATTTTAAATTAATATCTGATAACAGGATGATGCGCAGATGAAAGGATTTACAACATAAGTATCTATGGCAACAGCAAGCTAGGAAAAAGACAAATACATCTTTCTTGTTAAAGAAAGATAGAGGATATATACAGAATAATTAATCAAGATGTACAGCCTGTTATTATGGCTTTGAGGTCTTGAAAAAGTGGTAGCAATTTATAATAGCGAGACACAGAGCATGGGCTTGATAGATTAATGCTTCAAAGCTTAAGAAGTAATTATGCATAAAAATAGTGAAAAAAATCTTGTCGTGACTGACACAGTGGTGGTTCAACATTAAACAAACATAAACTAGCACGCAAAGAATTGATACATCTTCATTAGCCAAATGATGTCAAGCCAGATTCTTATGACCAATTATTATGACTCCCACAAATTTTCAATATCTGCTGCTTATTTACCATTGTATGAGCTACTTGTCTAAAATAGCAAATACAACTAGCAACATAAATAAGCCTGAGTCTAAAAAGTTTTGGCTTTTGTTTTGCTGTTACCTTCTTGTAGCCTTTGTGCTATTGTTAACAAGAAAATTAGTAGAACCGATGGATGCTCCCTGAATAAACACTAGTTTCTGAAGGGCTTTTTTATTCTTATATGCGTGTTTAAATAATAAAAGTACAAAAAATAACAAAGGGAAATAACTACAAAACTATGCAAGAGTTATGGTTCTTGTATGATGTAAGTCTCATTGAGATATATCTACCTACAAAGTTTCATGTTGATAACTCTTACAGTTTTTGTATTGTGCTCAGTAAAAAGTTCAAGTATTATAAATAACAAAGAGCAATGACTTCTAAATTATGCAAAACAGACTTACGGTTCTTGCACTTTGCACTTATCCTCATTAAGATCTATCTGCCTATGGAGTTTCATGTTGACATCTGTTACAGTTTTTGTGTTATGCTCCAGACAAAATTATGATGAAGGGATGAACAAACCAACAGACAAAGGGGGCAGGATGGATGGATGGACAAATCAGCTATTTTGGCTAATATTCAGAATTCTGTATTGTCCTACACTAGAAATTTCAATGGCAGCCATGACTTGTAGAAGAAATAAGCATTCTAAAATAATGTACTAAGCATGTTTAAAAGTACTCTGCATGCTCTAAAAACCATCAAGCCTGCTAAAAATAACTAAACATCCTAAAAAAGTACAACCATGCTTAAAGTATGAACAATGCTCAAAGTACTCTGTTTACTAAACAGTTCTAAGCATGCTAAACAGTGCTCAGCATACTAAAAGTACTAAGCCGTAAAAGTACTATGCCTGCTAAACAGTACTAAGACTGCTAAAACAACTAAGCCTGCTAAACAGTGCTAATCATATTACAAGTACTAAGCCTGCTTAATAGTACTAAGCCTGATAAAAGTACTAAGCATGATAAACAGTATTAACATGCTATAAGTACTAAGCCTCCGAAACATTACTAAGCCTGCTAAACAGTGCTAATCATGTTACAAGTACTTAGCCTGCTTAACAGAACTAAGCATGCTAAAAGTACTAAGCCTGCTAAACAGAACTGAGCCTGCTAAACAGTGATAAGACTGCTAAACAGTACTAAGACTGTTAAACAGTACTAAGACTGCTAAACAGAACTAAGACTGCTAAACAGAACTAAGCATGCTAAAAGTACTAAGTCTGCTAAACAGAACTAAGCATGCTAAAAGTACTAAGCCTGCTAAACAGTACAAAGAATGCTAAACAGTACTTAGCATGCTAAAAGTACTAAGCCTGCTAAACAGTACTAAGCATGCATAAAGTACTAAGCCTGCTAAACAGTACTAAGACTGCTAAACAGTACTAAGACTGCTTAAGAGTACTAAGACTGCTAAACAGTACTAAGCATGCTAAAAGTACTAAGCCTCTAAACAGAACTAAGCATGCTAAACAGTACTTAGCATGCTAAAAGTACCAAGCCTGCTAAACAGAACTAAGACTGCTAAACAGAACTAAGCATGCTAAAAGTACTAAGTCTGCTAAACAGAACTAAGCCTGCTAAAAGTACTAAGCCTGCTAAACAGTACAAAGCATGCTAAACAGTACTTAGCATGCTAAAAGTACTAAGCCTGCTAAACAGTACTAAGCATGCTAAAAGTACTAAGCCTGCTAAACAGAACTAAGCATGCTAAAAGTACTAAGCCTGCTAAACAGTACTAAGCATGCTAAAAGTACTAAGCCTGCTTAACAGTACAAAGCATGCTAAACAGTACTAAGACTGCTAAAAGTACTAAGCCTGCTAAACAGTACTAAGACTGCTAAACAGTACAAAGCATGCTAAACAGTACTACGACTGCTAAAAGTACTAAGCCTGCTAAACAGTACAAAGCTAGCTAAACAGTACTTACCATGCTAAAAGTACCATGCCTCTAAACAGTACTCAACAAACTGAAAGTACTAAGCCTCCTAAACAGTACTAAGCATGCTAAAAGTACCAAGCCTGCTAAACAGAATTAAGAATACTAAAAGTACTAAGCCTGCTAAACAGTTCTAAGCATGCTAAAAGTGCCAAGCCTGCTAAACAGAATTAAGAATACTAAAAGTACTAAGCCTGCTTAACAGTACTAAGCCTGCTAAACAGTACTAAGCCTGCTATACACACTAAGCCTGCTAAAAGTACCAAGCCTGCTAAAAGTACCAAGCCTGCTAAACAGTACTAAGCCTGCTTACAGTACTATGCCTGCTTAACAGTACTAGGCATACTGAAAGTACTAAGCCTGCTAAAAGTACCAAGCCTGCTAAAAGTACCAAGCCTGCTAAACAGTACTAAGCCTGCTAACAGTACTATGCCTGCTAAACAGAACTAAGCCTGCTAACAGTACTAAGCTTGCTTAACAGTACTAAGCCTGCTAACAGTACTAAGCTTGCTTAACAGTACTAAGCCTGCTAAACAGTACTAAGCCTGCTTACAGTACTATGCCTGCTTAACAGTACTAAGCATACTGAAAGTACTAAGCCTGCTAAACAGTACTAAGCCTGCTAAACAGTACTAAGCCTGCTAACAGTACTAAGCCTGCTAACAGTACTATGCCTGCTTAACAGTACAAAACATACTGAAAGTACTAAGCCGGCTAAACAGTACTTGGCCTGCTAAACAGTACTATGCCTCCTTAACAGTACTAAGCCTGCTAACAGTACTAAGCCTAATAACAGTACTACGCCTGCTTAACAGTACAAAGCATACTGAAAGTACCAAGCCTGCTAAACAGTTCTCAGCCTGCTAAACAGTACGTAGCCTACTGAAAAGTACTAAGCCTGCTAAACAGTACTAAGCCTGCTAACAAAATAATTGAGCATGCAAAAAGTGACATTTTCTGTTATTATGCTATTAAGTTTACCCTTAATACCATCAATAATCATGTCTTACAGCTATTACAGGCAAAGGGTAACTTGACCATTTGTGACTTAGCAGCAAAAGATGTAGGTCCAAATCAAACTGAATCTTCACTATTTGCCAAGGTCTTTAGCAAACTGTACTAGTAAGCTATAAGCAATCATTAGCCTATGAGGTCAAATCTCAAATAGGACATAATATGCTGGCGGTGAATCTGCTGGTAGGTTTCTAAATCCATCTGTCTGCAGGTCCTGCATAATGATTTGTTATCATGTCATTCAATCATTAGTTCCTAATATGCCAGCATGCCAGATATAGAAATAAATGCAACAACAGCACTTACAACAACAACAACATTTAATTTGCTGTGATTCTGAAATGCTGGACTTGTGCATGTATGGATAAGGATTCTTATTTGCTTCAGATGTTTTTTTCTCATTAACTCAGAATCCTTCAGATACATATCTTCAAATTTGTGCAAAGGTCCAAAGTTGATTGATAAATGCCACCCGTGGATGAAACGTGGTGGATTGTGGCCAAATCCACCAACATTTCTGTCAGTCCATTAAGTTTTAAGCCACATCATTGTAAAAATTCTGAATTATTATGGAAATGTATATATTAAACTAAACTAAACTACACTAGACTTTACAGTCTTTTACTGAATCCAACCACTAGTAACATCTCGGTTAGCTTTTTAACCTTTTGTGTCAAAATGCCCAAATGATACTGATCCGGTAAAAAAATTTGGTCTGGTTCAGTATCTATTGCAAGCTTGGTGGACCAAAGGTTCAATATTTATTTTTATTTTTTTCCTAAAGACAGCCTTGTCTTACCTTCATAAAGATGTGTTGGTTTTTTTCTGACAACAACAAAAAAAGATGCAGATTATTTTAGACATGACCTTTTAAGCCCCCGTGAGAACATTCCAAAACTTGCAGTAAGTTGTAAAATTGATCAGAAACTTCGGCATTGTTCAAGAATGATGTCAATCCTTGAACCAAAATGTTTGTATTGTTTTTGTTTGTTTCTTCAATACATTGCAGTGACCATTTATGATCATTATAGCAACATCCAGCTTTTTGGTGAAGGTGTGGAGGAAGACCCCAGACACATGTCTGACTAGAACCACCGGCACCGCAAGTCAGCTGGAAGACCTTCTCATATTAAGTCCTTCGCCCCGAACAAGTTACAAATCGGTGACTCTATCACTACACCACAGGCACCCCTGCACCAATTTGATTTAATTTTAAGTCAGGTTTGACGTATTAGATCAGATTCTTTGCTTTCATCACAGAGACAACATCTTGCTTATTATCTTCCATCAATTTATCACCACATGCCTGGTTTCCTTCGGTTTTTAATTATAATTATGCAATTACCCACTTATTTAATTTTATTCTGCTACTTGTTGTTTATTTTCTGCACAAGGATATTTGGACAGCATTTTAAAAACAAATGTCTCAGAGCAATTCTAGCCTTACTTAAGTTTCATATTTGTTTGTGTTTTTAAAATACATTGTAGCGACCAAATATGATAATTAAAGTGACGTCCAGCTATTTTGGTAGAGGAAGACCCCAAATAAATGACTGTGTAGAACCACCGGCACACCACAGGTCAGCTGAAAGACCCTTCGGCGTTAAGTCCTTTGCCCTGAACATGACTCGAACTGAAGTTTCTAAACTGATTCCCCCAAAAGTGTATCATTTCCGAACAGGAAAATTATAAAACATTTAAATAAAAACAAAAAACAAGAAAGGACTAACTGTAATTATAAAAACAACTTTCATAAGACATTATTCTAAAGGTATAATGAATCTATATGCACTCTAGTCACTTCTGTCGCTATTACTCAGAGATATTGTGCATGTTTAGTGGGGAAAAAAATCTTGCAGCCACTTGGAAAACCAGCTGTCAACCTCTTTTAGCTTTTTAACTCTTTACTTCCTGGGTAGAATGAGGGCTCAAGAAATATCTTACTTAAGCCATGTATAGTTAAATACCCAAACAAATCTTGTGCAAGGTGTTGAGGCTTGAACCCTGGACCCTTCACGTCGCCATCCAAACACATAACATGCATAATTAAATAAAGTGAGAAATTCTAGGGACACAGGTCACTCTTGTCAACAAGGGTCATCCAATATAAACTAAAATAATCAGTGTCCTACAATGTAATTTTTAACACAGAATTGGTTCCTAGGCAACCATAACTAAAACAACTAAAATGGCTAGCCACCTCTCGTCGAGGCTTTTTAGTCCTCAAACTGGACTTTGAAGAGCTGTTCTTTCTGGTTTAGGAACAGGACAAATGGCCTGTCTGATTCCAATCCTGAAAAAAGGCTATATGTGTACAAATGTGTCATCAATAAGACTGTCAAAATGACATCATACATCCTTCTTTTGGCAGGCAATGTTGTCATGCAGTATACTACTGGAATGATGTTAAGTAGCCCAGGTTGACGTTTTCATACAGCAGGCACCAAATGATTTATCAAAAACCCGATTGGCTGTTTTATATGATTTGTTTTCAATATTCTTTCATTGTCAATGGCAAAAATTATCCTCCTCAAATTTTAATGTTTTTCTTCATACTTGTTTGTTTGATTGTTTGTTTATTAAGTTTATTGTCCTATCAACAGTATTTCGGTTATCTAGAGACGGTGTCCACTTGAGGCAGATGTAGTGCTGCCTTTACTGTATACAGCATGCTGTGAACACCTAGCATGATACCACACCCAGTCACATTATCCTGACAACGGCCAACCAGTTGTGGAACTACCCTTATATTTGCTTAAGCATTAGCAAGGGAGCTATACCACTACCATTTTAAACAACTTTGCCATATGGCAGCCTGGGATCAAATCCGGGCATCCTGTACCTAAAGACGACACTCTACTGGTTGCGCTACCAGGTCCGGTCTTCTTCATAGTTAACTTTAGCATTGGCAATGTAGAAAGAGAACAAGGCAATTCATGTAAATACTGCTACTTGTAATTGTACTTCAACTCCACACTACATTTTAAAGATTTGAAATATTTCAGTTCCAGGGCTTGCTTTATGACACATAGCTTTAAAAAGCATGCTCCTTGCTCAATTGCTGTAAAACATGGCCATGGCGCATCAGGTGAAATCATGTGAGATGATGTCATAGTTATGATGTCATGTCATGTCATGTCGCATTAATTAGCATGATATTTTGAATGGCAAATGATTACACAAATCATATGTCAAATGTCATTGTAAAGGCTGGAAAGTATTTTAAAGTAGCTTCATTTATTACTGGATGGCACTCGTATACATATGCTGCCCAATGTTGACAATGCAGACAAATAATACTAATGACTGTGACACCATAAAGAAACCATAAACAAAGACAACAATTTAAACATAAGGAAATAAAAACAACAAAGTTTTTCTAAGAAAGAACATGATTTAAATATTGTCTAGACAAAGGACTTGAACAAATTATCAACAAGGAAGTTCCAAATTCACTAAATCCATTCACATTTTGTCGTTGTCCAGCAATTTAGATGTAAAGGGATAGGAGATACATTTCATCAAATCAGACAGTTTAAGGTTCAATTATGCTCTAATTAAGTTTTAATTAAGCTTCTTTCAAGAGAAATAACACTAATTAAAAGTAAAGAGACTTAAAAAGAATATAAACTGTAAGCATTTATTCAATAATTCTCTGCATAAGCCTTTATTATGAGAATACTTCTATGATTTCACATAAAAACATGCTTCCAATTAGTAACAAATGATTATCAACTGAATCTGAAGAATAAAATTTAACTTTAAAGCATAACAATAATGTCTTCCATCTGGAGACAATTCTATGAACTCAATGAAAATGAAGATCTATAGAGCCCACCACCCCAACCAAGATCACAAGGAGAAGGGTCATAAACCAGTTAGTGTATGTACAGAATGCTATCACAGTGGGGAATGTCAATAAACAATAGGTAACACTTGATGTACATGGGCTTACTGCTCTGCTTATTGGTCAGCAGGTATCAACTGATGACTGGAATACATATAGGCCCACCAATTCCCTGAGACCGCTGCATCCTGAGCCTTTGTCCAAGTTAGAAGAACCACCCAGCTCCGACTACACAAAAAACATTAACCTTATACTGAAGTCAGCCAGATGTGCTGTGCACAGATTCCAATTTTCAAAACCTTTAAAAATTAAAAAGATCATGTGTAACAAACCATACCCAACCAAGTTAATTAGTGTTATTAGGGACATTTAGCAAGAGCAGCTTAGTTTTGAAAATTTCTGAGAAATTGAAGGAGGCAAAACTATAACTTACTGTTTTTCACATGTTTGTGTTGAATAATTATTTCAAGGCTAAACACTCCTTTTTGAAGTTGTAAGCTTATGTTTTTTAAGATCAAAGATGGACGATTAGATTAAAGGATTTTTGTTCTTATGGTGTAGTAATGGACATTTAAGCATGTGCGCATGCATGGAGGTTTTGTGTTTATAAAGAAGCATGAAAAAGGCTTCAATGCTGCTTTGAACTAAGCCGGAATTACATGAACTTAACAGGAGAACCCTTATCTTATAATTATCCCACTCCTTTACTAAAATAAACTGTGCAGAAATAGTTAACTGGATTTTTTTTTTATAAACAACATCAAATAAACCTGAATCATTAGCGATTAACAAAGAGTAATTATTTCCCTGAAGCAGATACAGTGCTGCCTTCACCATGAAGATATTATGGGAACACATGGTATGATACAAACACCCAAGTCTATTACTCTGGATTGTAGATAGCAAGTAAATACATTATTATGGGACCTATTACAGTCATTATAGTGACGTCCAGCTATTTTGGTCAAAGAAGACACCAGACATATCTCTAGGTAGAACCACCGGTGCACCGCAGGTCAGTAGCAAGATCTTCCCACATTAAGTCCTTTGACCTATACAGAACTTAAACCCAAGGTTACAGGCTAAGCAATCAGAGAGTTACCACAACGCAATGGGCTACCCAAATTATTGTTAATTTTAACTCAAAGAAAATAACTTAAATTTGTAATATAATAAATTGATGCATTTAAGGCTTGATCTCAGTTATATTGCTGCATTATCATCAGAAACCACAGTTTTTTTTTCTTCATTACAGTCGCCTTCCCCTCAGAAAATGTCTTGAAAATCATGTCATTTTCCCTAAAAAGTAATTTTACATCAGGTTTTTTATTCCCCTTTAAGGAAGAAATAATACTGTTTTTCCTAAAATGATAGGGCATGGGCCCCTTCCGCTGGCAGTAAGAAAAAAGTCTTGGAAACACACCCCCAGAAAAAAACAAACCCAAAAAACAAGTGCCTTCTACGACATATTGCCATTCAGACAAACACAGATGTTTGTAAAAAAACAACACACTCAACCATATGAGGGCTGTTAAAACTATTATACACTCCCTTTTTCCCCCATGTTTTTCTGAAATGGTATATACTTCCTAGAGTCTCAAGGTTTTCCAAGAACAAACACAGGTGCAGTCTTTCCTAAAAGTAAACAACTTCAAACTTCAAAACCAGATTTCAACAAAAAGGAACATTCAGCACTTTTATCACTTTGATAAAATTTATCTGTTTCATTTTTGGGGTTTCCATAAAATGAAGTCAAAGCTCCTGTTAGAAGAGCTTAGAGCATTTTTTAATTAAAACAATTTTCCAAACATTAAGCTATCTAGAATTAAAAATCCATAATTTTTAACAATGTATTTTTACTAATAACAACAACATATACTAAACTTGCACAGTGTACTTCTATCAATATATTTCTACATGTACCTTGGCTAAAAAAATTCTAAGTATACAACTAAGTTATATCAACATTGATGTGTGATTAGTAAATGTAATCAGTAATTTACACTACCATATATACAAATTTACACTACCTAATATACAAATGTACACTACCTAATATACAAATGTACTTTGTCAATTGTATAATATATCCCAGCACATTATCAATATACAGTTGCCATTAAAACAAGTGTGATGTTTTACAACTTAAATTTTAAAGTATTTCAACTTTAAGTCTAAAGTATTACAACTTTAAATGTCAAGTATAATAACTTTAAATGTTAAGTATAACAACTTTAAGTATAAAGTATAACAACTTTAAGTGTAAAGTATATTACAATTTTAAATGTAAAGTATAACAACTTTAAATGTTAAGTATAACAACTTTAAGTATAAAATATAACAACTTTAAATGTAAAGCATAACAACTTAAAATGTTAAGCAATACAGTCTAAAGGGTTAAGTATTACAAATTTAAGTGTAAAGAATTACAAATTTAAAATTAAGGTATTATAAGTTTAATTGTAAAATATTTCACTGTTTAGTGCAAAATAATTTTTCTAAATTATTCAAGGTTAAGTGTAAAGGATGTGTAGTCTTTACAATTTACTTTTAAAGTGAAACTACTAGAACTTACCCTTATAGAACAAAATTTAACCATTTTTTTAATATTAATTATCAAAAAATACTGTTAAGTGAAACATTACATATTAAATTAAGTGCAAATTGTTACAATTTTAAGTATTTAAGTATTAAAATTTGCTTTTCAGTGTGATGTATTAAAACATAAGTGTAATGTATTACAACTTACAGTCATGTGTTTTAACCCAGTTCTTATATACAAGAAAGAAAAACAGCTGAAAAAAACAAAACAACTGAATTCAACAAAACCTTCAAATACATTCACAAATTCACTCTCAATTTATCCTTTTTTAACAGAACTCTTATTGCACATCCCAACTTGCCCCTATAAGACTATATGTAAAGAAACACTATCTTTCTGAAAGGTAAACAGCTTCAAACTTACAAACATAGTTTCAACAACACGGCACATTCATCACTTTTATCACTTCTATCAATTTGATAAAACTTTTTTTGTTTCAATATTTTTTTCCTTCCAGCAGAAATGCTAAACACTAGTAGGGGGCACTAGAATATCAACACAGGCTACCATAGCTCTCAAAATCCACATCTGCTATTTCTCTACGCTGGTTTCCACTTGGAATGAGAACTTATCAATAAACACTGTTCTTATAAATATTATTCTTCGATCACTACAACTCTACCAAATTCTGAATACCTGATCCCCTCATTATCACAAGAGCTGTAAAGTTGGTGATTAGAACACCCCTCCTTGATCTATCAATCCTGGGGGAAAAATTCATTGGCCCAAATCACTGGATCAACAATGTTTGGGAGGAGATTTTGAAGAGGTTTTGATTAAGTACATAACTTAGATACAAATAAGTAGAGATAGGAAAATATTTGATGTCACCACTAACTATTACAACAATGGGAGCTATTGTAGATTTGGGACTATTTTGTATCAACTGTAACAGTTCAATAGATGTAATTAAAGTGGTAGTGGTAAACCCCGCTTCCCTAAAGCTGAGGGGGAGGCATGCTGACAGACAGGTATATGTAGATAGGTACCTGTAAGTACAGGTAACTTCAGCACTATTACAGAAGTCAGAATTAGTTTTCCAATATATCTTGAATAACTCTCAACAAGCCAAGGTTTTGTAGGCAAGTCATTAACTCTTTACCTGTTTAAAGGTGGTATGCAACAGTTTGCCTATATTTAATACATGTAAAAACATATTACCCATATTCTGAAGAATTTGTGCATAATTGATGCAATACCTTACACTTTAGTTTAAGTAAAGACTGTTTATAACATATTCTCAATTTTTAGGGAGTACAATTCGTAAAATATATCACTTTAAATGTTCAATATTTCCGATTAAAAACATTTTGTTGTGATTTCAGCTAAAAAAGAAAATGCATGTCAGAGCTGATTAGCAGGATTATGTAACGTGATCCAACAAAATAAGTGTTTGTCCCTGTTTAAAAATAGCTAACTGTGCAACGTGCCTCATATAGGAAATATAGTTTTTTAATGACAAGTGGGGTGTTATGCTGTACTTGTCCCATGGATGTCGAGCACTAATAAATGGCATTTTCTGGGATCTTTTCAGGTAACAATAATTTATTTGGTTGCATGAGAGAGGGAAAAAAATGGTCCAAACTGATAGATACCCCCTTTAAAGCATAACCCTCAATGAAATATCATATTGTGGGTAGTCATGATCTGTAGGCTTGAGACATTGAGACAATGCGTTTGGCTTTGTTTTTGAAATGCATTCCAGCGACCAATTATGCTCATTATAGAAACGTCCAGCTTTTTGGTGGAGGAAGATCCCAGAAACGTCCAGGTAGAACCACCGGTACATCCGCAGGTCAGCTGGAAGACCTTCCCACATAAAGTCCTTTATCCCGAACAGGACTCAAACCCTCGTGGTAAGAGGCTAAGCAGTCAGAGGAGTTACAAATCAGTGACTCTACCTCTATGCCACTGGTGCTCCACTGAGACAATTCTAATGAGTACCAGTTACATAGGGTTCGGAGAAGTTAAACTTTTCTTTACTATCATTCTGCTAAAAATCAGGCTTAAGGAAATAATGTACAATGAGCAGGTACCTAGAAAGCCAGCTGTCTGACCAGGATCTGCACTATTTTTAGTCTTTGACATTGTATCTTGTCAACATTGCATTTAGGTTGTTAGTAAAGAAACAAATATTCTGTATTGTTTATTTATTAACTTTGCATGATGTACATTAAGGCTGTACTAGCAAGACAATGCTATTGGGTATCAGGTTTTCATATTATCTAGAGAAGAGGTAAAAGATGTCACTATTGTTGGCTTTTAATAGACACAACGGCAACACCATTGTTGTCATTTTAGTGCTGTCTAGCTGTTACAGGTTGGCAAACTGCAAATGTTTTGGTGGAACCACCAAAGCCAAGAGGTTTATTTAAATATTCTTAATGAAGATGATGGTGATGATGATGGTGATGATGATGATGATATTGTAACGCAGGCCGGTGCCCTCCATGGATCATACACCAGCCACTGTAACCATTGCTTAACTGCGCAAACCTGGAAGCCGCTTAAGTCACGTCGCTAAAACGAGGCTGTTGTGAAGCGCTTATATTTCTACCTCTGCCCTCATTACAATATTGAAGCTGCTGATGATGATGATGATGATTTTGAAGCTTATGATAATCTTGAAGCTTATGATAATTATGTTGATGATGACTATGTTGATGATGTACATGATGACAATGATGATCATGATGATGAGCATGATTAGGAAATGGATGTTGATGAAATGCAGCAAAGTGAACAGTTAATCTGAAACCATGACATACTGGTATATAGAAATGATTGGCAGCAGGTACAAGGCAAAGTACCTGTAATCTTCTGGTAACAGTGCTGTTTATATGTTTAACATTGTATATCGCACAGCTCTATGCTTGCTTTTGTGGTGTTTTTGTGAGTCATTGTCATCTTTCATCATTGTTATATTCATACATCATCCGAAAACTGTTATTTTTTTCTGTGTATGAAATTTGCAGCACTAGGCAAAAGGTCTATTTATGTTCATACTGGCACTTACCATCAGCATCTCAACATATTTGTTAACATATTTATGCAAATAACGCTAGTCTAGATTAATTGAATGTCACTATAATTTTAGAATGATTATATAATAATATAATTACTAGATAAATAGGAAAAACCCCAACGGGCTAATGCTAATTCCAATCACTAGTTTTGGCACATTTATGATTATGTATTTTTGACATATCAGTATAAAAATAAACTTGTAGATTTTGACAGTCTAGAATCCAAACTTTATTCATAATGCTGTTGAAGAGTTCTGCCAAGGCTGTGATCACACGATATTGTCGCAGATAAAGAAAATATATGTCTAATAAAATTGTATCTGTGCGAGCGCTGTCACAGGCAAATTATCCTGGGACAGATCAGTTTAAAAATATATCACCAGGTAAATATTATGAAGAGTTCAGCCTGACTGCCAGCTCATTTCAAACACGCTGAAATAATAACAGGCAATTGGTAACCGTTACATTACATATTCAGGTACCCGGATGCAGTATATATATAGCCAGGCAATTGCACATATTATGCTATGATTGCTTGAATCTCATAATGCACTTTTTCTTCCTGAAGAGTTGTAAACATGAAAAATGGCTTCTATTTCGCAAAAACAAAAAAACGTTCTAAGTTTCTTAGTGAAACAGAACAGTGTCCATTCCGTGAAAACTAAATGGAACAGCAATGAATCTGCCACTGTTTTATCAACATCAACTTAGTGAATCTAAGCCAGTTCTTAGCAATAAAGCAGAAACAGATGTAAAGAACAGCCTCTAAAGTCTGAAAGCAATCAATGTCATTTTTTGTTATCCAAAACTTTGTTGTATCCTTTGATTCTGGAAATGTCCCCTATTTCTCAAGGTTGGCTGGACTATTGTCCCCTTGTTTTTCAATCCTTGGCCTAACACTGCTGTTGGCATAAAAAATGCCCCCATTGTTAATTTCAAATATTACATATTTTATATTTTTCCCCTGAATTTTTCACATTGAGAACAAGGTTTTGATCATTTTAAAAAAGAATCTCCCCTCCTCCCACAAAACAACACAAAATTGAAAAAATAAAACACACACAAAAAACACCCACTGATAATTGAATTTGTTCCGCTATTAGTCTAAAGTGTAAGGGTTCTTGACAATACAGCTCATAAACAACTCCTCATAATCTTATTTTATTTCCCTCTGATTACTGCATATGATAGTTTATCAAGCACAGACAACAGTAAAACATATAACGATAAATCTTTTTTGTTATCAAGCTGTTTTAAATGTTTTATTATTTGTTTATCAAAACATTCAATGCATTTTCAATTTATTTATGTTGAAAGTATACAAATTTAATTTAACAAAATTACAAGTGTAAAATTTGAGGATAAAGATAGAGAAGTAAAGGATGGAAGCATTAATTGTATAACCCAATTCAACAGTCTTCATTTTTGACAAAACATGGAAAATTATACATTTCTCCAGGTAGTTTATAAATATGTGCTGGTTCTACCAAGGAAGTGGTGATTGGTCACTTTAAGGTGATGTTCGACAGTGTGGATCAAAGTTTAGTTGCTCAAACAACCAAATAAATCATTGTTGTTCTGAACAGACCCAACAAAATTCTGTTTATTCATGCACTACATCTATGTGGAAAGCTAATCTGTCAACTGACATACATGTATTTTAAATCTGAGCCACATTGTACAGTTCGTTTTTTTTAAACAGAGTAAACCACGCGATCACTTACTTTTCAGATCACATTATATCATCATTCCGACTATCCAGCTGGCGTCGATGTCTATTTTTAGCACAAATTCCCATTATGCTAATTTAAAGATTTGGAAAGAATTTACATTAAAAGTGATCTATTTAACGACTTGTACTATCCAACAATGGAGATAGAGGATAAATTGGTTGTTATTTATACTACAAAACAGGTTTATAAATTATGCCCAAAATGGGGGTACGCTAATGTTGCATGTATTTAATACTATTTATTATTTGCAAACTATAGGATACCACATTATAGAAGGATCATTAAAATTTTAAACAAAAAAAGCATTGATGCATCAAAAGTTTATAAAACAATAATCAGACCCACAACAATGACAGACATACGTGGAATACAATACGTTACAAGAAGTGCTCAAGGAGGCTGACAGAGGCATGAACAGCAGTATTTTGGATCAACATATGTGAAATGCATAGTAAGAAAACACGGTTTTATATGTGGATTTTGTTGTTTATTCATACAAATGCAACTTAACAGATTTGTGAGGTATGGAACAAGTACAGAAGGCCCAGTGTTCAATCCTGGGCCTGGACATATCAGTTTTTTTTTAAAATGGTAAGGGTATAACTACAAATATACAAGTAGTTCCATGACTGGTTGGCCTGGTGTCAGGATAATAGGACTGAGTGTGATATCATGCCAGGTTTTCGCAGCACACTATACACAGTGAAGGCAGCACTAAATCTCAAGTGGATACCAGATAACTGAAGTACTCTTGGTGGGACGATAACCCCCAAAACAAATTAGAACTTATTTTTACAACAGTCTATCATCAAATCAACCATATTTTATTAAAGTCAATTGATTTGCTAATATGTGAAAAAATGTTGAAAACAAATGATCAAATCCAGTACCAATGGCATTTGTATCCAAACCATGCAACTGTTTGTGTTTAACTCAGCATAACAGTGCCCCAATAATAGTCATCACAGCAATATCCAGCTATTATTGGTTGTGGAAGCACTATGGGTAGAATCTCTGACACACTACAGGTCAGCTGGAAGACTGCACCACATTTTACAGGGACTCGATTCCGTGCAGTGAGAGGTCCAAAAGTCAAATTTTGAAACTGATAAGAATAACTACCCATACTGACTTCCTGTGTTGAAGGTATAAAGATTATAGCATATGGAAATAAAGTCAGCAAACAATCATTTAGTGTTGAAATATTAAACATCTCAACTCTAGGTTTGACATTCCTAGTCAACATCCACTTTGCAAATTTATATATTTCAAAATGCATAACATGACGTCACAAACAATTTGACATTGTTTGACATAAAGCAAGGCAATGGTAATAACATTATAACAATTGCAAGATATTTTATGATAAACATATATCAACTGTACAGAAACAGTTAAATTAATCGGCTTTGAATTCCACTCAACTTTAATCACTTCAACTAAAGCATGTTGTCCACAGATGTGCATGAAGCTGTACGACTCATTGTATCAGCAGGGAATACAGTGTAATTTCTTCACACTAATGCAGCAGGCCTGACCTAACAAAGTTCAAATATTCCTTGCCCAAGAAAAAGTAGTTTTATATATTTCCATGATGTGAACCAAATGGGAGAGTCATGCAGTATAACTCCCATAGCAGAATCACCAAATGTTTATATGAGTATGGTCAGCCTGTTTAAATGAGATGCAAATTTGATTATTAATGCAACACTTAATGGATATCAAGTTATATAAATACACCACTCATCTATAGCATGTAAAAATCCAACATCAAGTGAAACATGATACATGTGTAATGACCACCTCTCTCACCACACTCCTCACATAGGTTACATTTCACTGTGCTAATGAGATCTGACCCTTTACCTTATGCCCATGTCTACATCCTGGAAGGCCGAGTTGATTATTTTGAGAAGTAAACGGTTTCCCTTCCACAAAATAATATACAACAGTTTAACTACATTGGTCCTAATTGTCTCAAAGTTATGACTACTTTTTCGAAGCAGTAAATGTCACAGTGATTGCAGCACTTTCATCTGTTGTGTTGCACAATATTAAGCTGTAAAATTTTTACCCATTGAATGATGTTTGATGTTACCAAAATAACTTTCATTACTAAAGAACGTGTAATTGGGAAGCTGTGCATTCCACAAATCAGACAAGCCATTTATGTTGCAACAAACGTCAAAGTGATGGGAGCCACAATTCTGGGCTCTGTTCAGAAATGTGAGACAGATAAGCACACAGATTAGTATAATTACATTGCTTCAGGTTGAGCTGTTGAAAGCAACTGATTCTGTAAATGTTTGTTTGTGGTGTTTATCGTCCTAGCAACAAAATTTGAGTTATCTGGAGACAGTGCCCACTTGAAGGAGATATAGTGCTACCTTCACTGGGTATAACAGGCTGGCATGATACCACACCCAGTCACATTATCCTGACACCAGGCTAACCAGTTGTAGAACTATCCTTTTATTTGCTTGAGCATTAGCAAGGGAGCCATACCACTACCATTTTTAACAACTTTAGTATGTCACAGCCCAATCTCATTAAAATCAGCTCCAGTATTACGCGTAATAGGATCTGATGACTTCCCATTACGGTTCACCTCAAATTGACCTTTTCAGTAGCCAATGAAATTCTCGGCAACAAAATCTTGTGGTATACTGCGAGCAACGTTCTACACGCTATAAAATTTTAATGGTAAAGGGTCACGTTTAACTCGTGATTGCATGCAATCTACACACATTCTTAAACTTAACTTTACATATTTCAAAAGAGACATATATAACCTCTACAAATATGTATAAACCATCCAACAAAAAGAAGTTTTGAACTAGAAATCCTTATTTTAGTAACACTGGTAAATACATTCACAACTCGCTCGCTGCAATTGTCATGGCGGATAACGAAAGCGTTTTCGCAGTGGGTTGCGTTGAAAATCCTTTCGTATTCTACTTAAAAATGGAATTATGAAATGTTATGGTAGATACCGATAGATAAATTGTTGATTGAACAAAATGTGTAAAAATTAATGCATGCCAATAGAAAGGATGGCTGATTCAGCGGTTTAAAAAGTGGTATGTGTTGACTGGTGTATCGGGAAGGATTCTATAGTAGTTTTAAAAGGAGCGATTGCATTGGTCGAAATACGGGCACTTGTCTATGCATATTCAATTACACAAAGGTCATTTTGACACGACCTCTTATGCGATGTAGTCAGATCCTAATCACGGACAGTAGATGAGGGAAATTAGGATATGATTTTAATGAGATTGGTCACAGCCCGGTATCGTACCCAGGGCCTTCCGTACCTTGAGCAGGCACTCTACCAATTGTGCTACCTGGTTCTTAACAGATTTTCCTTAATGAGATATTCGTTAATGAGCAATATTATCTCTATCTTTAACTGTCAAAGAACAAGATTGTGTTTTATTAAAGGTGGCAGATAAAGATAATTTGGCCCTTAGTTTTTTCTTAAATGACCAAATAAATCATTGTTACTAAAACTTATGTAAAATGCTGTTCATTATTACCCTAGGTCTGTGTGAACAGCAAAACAGAAATCCCTACTCATCATTGCAAACTGGCATTTCCTATCTGAGCCACACTACAGAGATAGCTATTTTTAAACCCAGAAAACTTTCTTTTTAGATCAAGTTATATAGTCATCCAGGTTGTAGGCACTAATGTTAATATCTATTTGTAGCAAAGATCACTATCATGCTTATTTATATATTTGGAAAGAATAAACTTTTAGGGTGATTTCTTTTGCAATTTGTACTGTCTAACAATATAGGAAGCATTCAAAATCGTCTTAACTTGGACTAAAGTATATATTTTTGCAGAAATAATGCCTAAATTCTCCCAAACAGTGGAAAAAAATATTGTTACATGCAACTGAAACAGGCAAACTGTAGGCAGTTTTAGGCAAAGATTCTCAATTTACTTATATTTGAAAATATTTATTAGAAATAAAAGAAGTCTTAATTGTTTAATACATTTCTAAATTAAGAAGTGTCCAATTATCTTTGAACAGTTTTTCAAAGTGAAAGTTTTTCAAAGTTAAAGGATATTTTCTCAAAGTTAAAGGATATTTTCTAGTTTAAGAGAAAAAAAACTAAGATTCTTTAAAATATGGTCCAGGAAGGTTGTTGGAACTACTATTACTGTTCCTGGTTCAATCCTGTTTCACGAAAAAGTTGCAAAAAAACAACAGTGTTAACACCATTGATTATTCCAAATTTATAAGGGTGGTTCTGGCTGGACGGTTTTCTGAGGCCATTCAGAACAATTACTCTCTGAAATATTTACTTTTTCCTTTCCCAAATGCCTTATTTCCCTGCAAAAACATATATAAAAAAGTTTTGAATTGTGTGTCATAAAGAAAACCAGACAACCCAAACTAAATTCAAGCTACATTGTGAACAAGTATATGACATATAGCATAATAATAACAATGACATATACTGCATTGCATACTAAATATGCAATTTTTTTCCTTGAAGGACTCAATCTTCCCCTCCCAAAGAGCCCTGCCAATAATTCTTCCAGAGCCTGTGATGTTAACAAAAAAGATCAAAGCTGTATGACATCCATGGCAGCACAGAGAGCAAGGTCTGTAAAAAAAGAATTGAATATGCTTGGAACTAGACTATTAATCTGTTTACTCCTTGTTGTCTGCTACATTAGTTTGTTATTGTTAGCTGCAGTGTTTACTTAGGCATACTTGGTTCTTTTCTTGAAACAAGACAAAACAGCTGAGAATTCCCATATCGCCTTTGGATTCTTTAATAATTGCAAGCTGCACTATTTATCTTAGCATACTAGGTTGGTTTCCTAGAAAAATATTGAACTAAACAGCTGCAATGTCTGTTATTGCCTGCTGTATTATTGTCCTTACTAAATGATTTTCATAAGAAGAACAAATCTCAAAAAAATTTACTGTAATTGAACTTGCATGACTGGTCTGCCATGGTATATGGGTAATGTGACCGGATGCGATACATAGAGCTGTTCACAGACTGCTATGACATGCTATTTCAATGAAGGCAGCATTGGATCTGTGAAATCAGTCTATGGTTGCATAAAAAACGGTTCTGGTGGGATTCGAAACCCAACAAAAACCAACCTAACCGTTGACTGGTTGATACAGTATGTTGGTACTCCAAGGTTGCATGGGGGTCAATTCAGGCTGATATGGGGCCCACTTATGCTCCAAGTTCACAAAGAATGCCTGTATACCTTCCCAAACATTATTTATCTAATATTTATTTATCTATTGCTGTTAGGACTACATTTTATCTTGCTAAAGCACTGTTTCAAGTACCAAGGAAGCTTTAATGTTTTCCTGACCTCCTCAATAAGGTCAAGTCTATTGTACCCATGGGTTCAAATACTTATTGTTAACTCAGATACTCACTGCCAATATGTTGAAATATAAAGCAAATGTGCACATTCATGTGTACTAAAACTCCCTCAAGTGGCTATCTTCCATCCAATTAGGAAACTGAGCCAATTAGATATTTCTGTGTAAAAATAACAGATATCAATTTTTTTTAATGCATTGCTGGATTGTTTGATTTTTTGTTACTAAGCACTTACACAATTGTGGTCATATTGGCAACATCCACCAAATTAGTGGTGGAGGAAGACCCCAGATTTAAGCCTGGGTAGAACCACCGGCGCACCACAGGTTAGCAGGTAAACCTTACCACATGAAAGTTCTTGCCCGACCAGGTCTCAAGTCCACTGATGAGATACAAAGTGGTGACTATTAACATCTCAACCATGGGTGTCCCTTGCATTGCTGAATTCAATCAATAAAACATATATATATTCTTTATATGTTACTAATACTATCTACAAACTTCATGTTAAGAATGCGTTATGCCTAGCTGTTAATGTACCAGGCCACCAAGCTTTCCCAGGACTAGCTGGACTGCGGCCTAAATACCAAATAAAAATCCTTTCAGACCAGACCTGGTTGCGCAATCAGCGGCTACAGGATGAAAATGCCTCAGGTTTGATCTCAGGCCACAACATACTAAAGTCAGTAAAAAAGGTAGTTGTATACCTCCCTTTCTAACACTCAAAATATAGTGGAAGTTCTATGACTGGCTGGCCCAGTTTCAGGATGATGTTACTGGGTGTGGAATCATGCCAGGGGTTTACAGCATGCTATACATAGTGAGGGCAGCACTATATCAGCTTCAAGGAGACACTGATTCCAAACAACTGAAATGATGTTGGAAAGAAGATATACCCAGGAAGCAAAATATCACAAATTAAATACCTGTTCAGATTCGTTTAAAATATAAAAAAAAAATCTTTTTAGACAAGTAAACATTGGAATTTTTTCTGTCAAATTGTGGTTTTATTTAGTGGTGAATAATATCATATAAAACTAAGTAGCAATTGTTTAAATGATCATACAAATTCTTGTTTAAAGTTAAATCTTAACAAACTTAGCCTTAACAGTGGTAATTCTTGGTTATTTTGTTGTCTGTATTCTCAATAATTATAAAATAACAATGGTCATATTTCAATGAAGGGAGATAAGTAGTCTACAACTAAGGTATAAAACATCTTAGATTGTCTCCCTTAACCAGCTAAAAAATTATTAATAAACTTAAGCAAATATTGTAGACAGGGAAGGGGGAGGGGTTAAACCTACATGTTTTGATTTTGTTTTTGATCATTATGTCATTGTCCAGCTATTTTGGTGGTAGAAGACCCAAAACAATGTCTGGGTAGAACCACTGGCGCACCGAGGGTCAGCTGGAAGACCTTCCCACATTAAGTCCTTCGTCTGGATCAGGACTTGAACCCACAAGGATTTACAAGTCTGCAATTCTCTAAAAATTCCAAGGGTAACTTTGTTATTGTTGGTTGGTTGTTGTCTCTTTGTTCTACTGAGGCATTTTGTCAGATATAACCTTTATACATTCCAAGGGTTACTAGGTTATTGTTTTAAGTTATATAAATTTCTTGTAAATAAAATTAATAAAATCTGTCAAATGGTTGTGTGTTTTTTTAAAGGAAAACATAAAATCAATAAGAAAGCACACCTGCCAGACACATTGATATAGTGATATGTAGGTAAAATACAATTATTTTAGATATATGGCAAGTTGGTCTGTTAATGTCTAGTATACATGTGGTTATAAATAATGAGTCAACAAAGAGATTGTGAAAGAAATCAAGATAATTTGAAAGCAAATTATACATTAAGAAAAAAAAACTAACTTTGGTTAGATTGAAGCTGTTTATAAGTGTCTTCTGAAATGCAAGAAATGGCTCTATCTGGCTGCTGTATTTCAAAAGTGTTCTTGGGGAGCATGGCGCCAGACTCCCAAGCACGGCTAGCACCTCTGGTGCTCGCTAAATTAGGACCACACCCCACCTCCACCACCGAATCTACCTTCATGGATCCGCACCTGAGAAGCCATTTCAAAGTTTTATAAATCACTTACTTTCTCACCGGTCGTGTTGATATCAACGGATGTCCTGAACGTTTGAAAGTACACGTATCTCAAAAATGGAAACCATGACGACGACAAAAACAGTCTGTGTCCTCATTATGTCTGGAGTTGACACGTTCAGACGAACAAAAGTTTAACTTTTCTACTCGTTCAGATTAGCTTGTTGTAACAAAGGTACATCTTAAATGTCCAATAGCTTTTGAAAGACCATCACTTGTTTAAATTTTCGTCTATCTTTGAACTAGCCAGAAATGATTCAAATTAATGGCGGCACTTCCACGGAATTATTCCACATCCGGGTCTTCAGGTGCAAGTCTATGATTAGTTATAGGTAAACCTGATATGAAATTCGTGATTTCAGGATAAAATCATATGTAACCAGGGTGTGTTTGTGTGTTATTGTGTCGTATTTTTTCCGCATGTTTCATGTTGTCCGTGTACATCGTTCTACCCTGTGGCGTCCTGTTTATAAGTAAGTTTTGACGTCTGTCCCATTAACGGAAATGGTCAAGGTAATCCGACTACCTACATACATCCGATAATATAATATAATACGCGGTAATATAAATCCACAATCTAAGGGACCTTACTCTTATTTACAAGTTTCCATATGTTAACAGCAGTTACTGTTCCTGTTCATTTGAGCACTAACCATAAATTTATAGTACATCAAAACCTTGATTCAGTATTTCATACTTTTCGTACTTTCTGTTTCAAAGGAGGGATTTATTTTTATGTATTTAAACCCTATTTTGATTGCCTTACTCTATTTTCATAAAAGAAAAATGTTGAAAACATGCACTGATTTACCCATGTAATTGAGTAAATTGCCGGTGGTGGGCGGATAAATACAATCTAGTATAAAGAATCTTATATTTCAATAATTGTTATTAACATTGGAGGAAATCTTATTTTTATTGATTATAGCGAACATCAAGTATATTTTGTGGGGAAAACATTTATACTTGATCTAATTATCTTGCTATTACGAGGTCAAATTCTATTTAATTACTCCTGAGTTGGTAATATAACCTATTGACGATAGTGGTCGAGTAGGAATTTGGCTATCTGCACGTCAGACGTCACGTGCCTCGCAGAACACACAGATATCGCTGCTACGCGTTGAAAAAATGACAATAAAGCATCTGCCGAGATATGTTCGAGATTAGATGTTTTTACATACTTTTAAGCAGGGGCGGATCCACAAAATTTTGGTAAGGGTGCGGGATGTATGAATTAAGATCCATTCAACTTTGTCGCAGTAAATACTAGATATATATACACAGTAAGGGACCCTAACTTCAACCTAAGCAGTCAAAAGATAAAATTTACTTTAAAAGCTTAGTATTTTTAAAGCTTGAATGTATGTGTGTTCACAACTCTACTCTTTTACCTGATTGGTGTGTGTGTGTGTTGGGGTGGGGTGAGGGTGGGGGGGGGGGTGCATCCCTCATCCCATCCCCATCCTTGGATCCAACCCTGGATGAATTCTATTCTGTTTATACCATCATACTTTAATTTGAATGATTATTCATGATTTGAAAGAAATATAAAAATTTTGAAAATAAATAGTTTTGCACAGTATGGAACATTTGCTATTGTGTAAACAAGCATGCCTCCACGACGATGCGTTCTTTTGAGACGGCAGTGGTTAGAGAGTTGGGTTTTTTTTACCCTCGCCTTCCACATTATAGTATTATGCAAGCACAGGTTACTGTAAATGGTATAAGTAGCATTTTATACATTGGCGATGACGTCACCAAGTTTAAGACACATAAAAAAATATACTCAATCGGAACACCTTGGATAATTCACGAACCATCCCTCGGATGAATGTAGGTAGTCGGATCACCTCGGCCGTTTTCCTAAATGGGACTTCTTTTGTGACAGACGTCAAAACAAAGATGGAAGCTCGGATGACAGCTCACTACAGTACGATGCCTGTAAATATTCAATTGTGGCGGCTTCAAATTTGAATAATCCAATATTAACTTACCCAGCATAGCAGACACGCAGCTGTCAAACGATGCCATTGTTTATATTTTGTGCGAACTACATATAAGGCATATTCTTCTTCCGACTTCCGGCGAACAAAACGGTCGTGATTTCTGTATGTACCATTGCACCAGATACATTCGGGGGATGATTGTCCCTAGGACGGAATTACCCGAGGAGTTCCGATTGATCTCTAACGCTTTACAATTAGCTAATATGGGTAATTTGTGCTTCCGCATTGTAAATAGTTATTCGTTTGTACAACGATAATACTTTCTTTTACTAGCTAAAATAACTGTACTTTTGGCAAAATATCTAGTGCATTATTATTTGGTGAAAATAGTGACAATATACTTTTTAATGCCAATAGTGTACATTTTTTCTACCTACTTTCAACACACAAAGCCATTTTCAAGTTTGCAGGTCGGTCAAATAGTGTACATAATGTTGTAAAGATTATGGGAATTTGACAAACAAAGGAGAGAGTTGAATGATAAAGTGTTCTTAGTTTTCCATATGCGAAATACAAAGATTATACGTGAACAAATGAATGCAAAGCTGAGCTGATTAACACAAATCCTTCATGTTTAACTGACTAACCATCAATTACATTTGTTAGAAATGCTTTAAACGTCAGTTGTTTAAGAGAGAAAATATAATTAAATTTGCACACTGAATTAAAGATCGGTCTCTGTGTCTTTTTTCATGCAATCAAATCGTCTCATAAAATTAGCCATTTATTTTCTGTAAGTACAAATTGTAGGGACTGTTAAGGCTTAAAGATAATAAAGAGGCAATGAAGAAGAAGCAAGACAATTAGCGCAATCGATAGAGCGTCGGTTCTAGGTACGGGAGGCCCCGGGTTCGATCCCGGGCCGCGACATACCAAAGTCGTTAAAAATGGTAGTGGTATAGCTCCCTTGCTATAACTGCTTCAAGTGAACACCGTCTCCAGATAACTGAAATACTGTTGGTGGGACGATAAACCCAATAAACAAACAAACAAACAAGACAATTAGGAACCCTGGAGAACCTAGATATTCGCAATTGTACATGCAACTCTGCATTGACGTTTTGGCCTAGTCAGCCCTTTTCAAAATTTAAAACAACGATTAAGGATTCAACATTTTGCTGTTTTTTTTTTACAAACCAGCAAAGTGAATTAAAAATTTTGTTTAATTTTCATGTGAAGAACTAAAACCGGATTGGTACATGTCTTTGGGATAGGTTTAATTCACCTTGTTGGTTTGTCAAAAAAGAGCAGCAAAATGTAGAGTCCTTCATCTCTGTTTTATATTTTGAAAAAAAAGGTCGACTGGACCGAAACGTCAATAAAGAGTCTAAAGAGACTGTTTTATTGAGAATATTCCCTATCGGAACAATATGTACTGAGAATTGTACATGCACTTAATTTTCATATGACGAACTAAAACCGGATTGGTACATGTGTATTGGATAGGGAATTCATACGAAGTATAAAATCAAAATCAAAGTAAACATTTAAAAAGAGCTGTTGTATTTTTAAATAATTACTACGCTTTGTTTAAATCGAAGAAAGCGTCAAAAACTATGCAGACTGCAGTTTACGATAAAAGCAGTTAAACTAAACGAGTGACGTTTCTATACGTTAGTGGGCTATCCTGCTTACTGTCTGTCTAAATCAAAGGAAGCGTCATAAACTATGAAGCTGCAGTTAACGGCATAAGCAGCTAAGTTGAACGAGTGTAGTTTCTATACGTTAGTGGGCTATTCTGCTTACTGTCTGTCTAAATCAAAGGAAGCGTCACAAACTATGAAGCTGCAGTTAACGGCATAAGCAGCTAAATTAAACGAGTGACGTTTCTATACGTTAGTGGGCTATCCTGCTTACTGTCTGTCTAAATCGAAGGAAGCGACACAAACTATACAGACTGCAGTTTTGTAGCCTACAAAAATAAACGAACTTTTTCAGATAATCGACATAAAAACGCAGTTAAGCTGAATTACTGAAACATTAAAAACTAAACCTACATGCAATTAACCGATATATGCAGATTAACTGAACGATTGTGGCTTTAACATCATATTCTTGTTCAATATTCGGAACGGTTAAAAAGAACTTAGTTCACTTGAAATATTATCAATATTATTCAAAATGAAAATATCATTGTTTTCGTTTTTGCCTACTAGCAAAACTTAAACGAACAAAAAAGTTTTGTGCCTGTTATTAAAAACAATTGTCTTATTGTATAAGATTTAAATGTCAAATAGGAAATATGATATCTATTGTTGCATGACTGCAAACTTTAAATATTATCAATAATTATATATAATTGTATTTATCCTACCATCACCTCGGACATCATATATAACAGCCCTAGTGTTTAACATGTGCTAAAACACCGGTGTGTAAAACCTGTCATGCGCAACCGGACAACTGACTTCTTAAACGCTTAAATTTCATGCCGCATATGGAGATCCAAAAGGTGTTAAATCGTTAAAAAAAATCAGATTTTAAGGGCCGCAACGGCTTTTGACAAAAAAAACAACAAAAAAAACCGCAAAATTTAACTCCCTTTGTTTTTGTTTCATTTATGTCAAATGACGTCACATGGGATGGTGGTGTCAAATTCTTCGAAACCTACACGCTATTTGTCTGTGTTAGTTTGTAAACACGGATTTTAAACTAATTAAAGCAGCAGAACTTGGTGTGTATTTACATAAAAAAGCCAACGTATACATGTACAATCTGAATTTGAGTTAGTGTGAATTTCATTAGTTTTTCTCGAGTTCGATCGTGTCGAAGAGTGTCAATGATCCCGCGAAACTTAAATCTGTTGACTCTTTGCCCCACCCATCCCTGGTTAAGTTTGTGATTGACAATATGGCGATGCCCATATTATTTAGGTTTAGTGACTTCAGCAGCAAGTAAGTTAAAATTTATTGCCGTTTCTTACGGATATTATTTCATGAAGGATTATTAAGTTTATTTTTTGTTAAGCTTGTATGAAAACATAACACCCACACTCGAACGCGAATAATAAACAGCAAAACGGTGCCTTGTACCGAAAATTAAAATCCATGTGTACAAGATTAAATGTCAGAAAAGTAACACGATCTCTCTGATTATTATTATTTGTGTAACTTAAACATTTGACATTTATATTATTGGACTTGCAATAGTTGTTTCCGCCGGTTGCGAGACAGGATACTGATCAGCAAAATAAATGTTGACCAAGGAAGTGGTTGCCATGTTACAATTAATAATATAATGACATAATTACTAAATCAAGACAAAAAACTTTTGTAAAATATTAAAATGTCACATCTTAATGTTTTGTATTTTCATTTTTTTTTCACCATTTTTTTCATGTTTCGAAAAATGAAAAACAACAGATGCGTAATGAGTAAGTAAATGATCAACAAATAATAATCAAACAAGTGAGCGGACATCTTACTCATCTGTCTGCTCGCCTGTCATCCTGAAGGTTCGAGTCCCGATCGGGGCGAAGGATTTAAAATGTGGGAAGATCTTCCAGCTGACCAGCGGTGCGCTGGTAGTTCTATCCAGGCATCTGTCTGGGGACGTTCCTCCACCAAAAAAGCAGTAATAATGACCATAACTGTGTCGCGGCGATGTATTTCTAAAAACAAAACAATTGACTTTCGAGTTTCTCTAGTTAAAGGTGGTATCCGAAAGTTTTGTTTTCATCAAATACACGTAAACATGGATTCGGGAAATTGAGGCATAATTTCTATAAAAAGTCAAACCGAAGTCTAACAAAAGACGATTTTGAACATAGTCTATATTGTAAGACAGTAACAATCGAGAACTAAATCTACATGTCCATTCTTTCTAAAACTATAAATGAGCAAGATTGTGATTTCTGATATAAGTAGACATCGACGTAAGAGCGTATTACCCGAATGATTATATAAAGTTACGGATCACGTAGTTTTCTTAGTTTAAAAATAGCTAACTGTGCAGCGTGGCTTAAATAGGAAATAACCTATTTGCAATGATTTCGTTCAGCTTCAATTTTCACAAAGATGAAGGATATCAATAATCAGCATTGTGCAAGATCTTTTCAGGCAACTATAATTTATTTGGTTCTTTGAGAGAGAAAAAAATCTGGTCCACACTGTCGGGTACCGCCTTTAACACCACACGGTAATACAGGACAAATACACATTCCTGTAAATAATAATAATAAAATAAATATCAAGTGTTCAGCATTCATGTACAAATGCGCATGCGCTTCATTGTAATAACCGTCCAAGATGGCGGTATTTGGCATTTATTTTGAACTATTGCTTATATATTTATACAAAAAGGCACACCCAATACTTGATACTTGAGGTTAAGGTATGGACTTGTCCTTTTTAAACGTGTATTGAATTAAAATTTATTTATAATTTTCAGCTATTTTTGACAACATATATGAATATATAGACAATTAAACATAAAGAAAGGTAAATATATATACAATTTAGCATAGTAGGAGTTGAAATACTGATAATTGCACATTAAGGAACTTGAAAAATAATTTAACATAGAAGAACTATAGATAGAGAGATTCAATTGTAGTTAAAGTTGAAATATAGACAATTTATCAAACTGTACGTTCAGAGATACACGATAAACATAGAGAAAGTTTTATTTGTGAAAATGCTATTTTCATACACGTTTTTTATCAATTTCTTTTCCTGAGGGCTTAACTCGCCTTTATAGAACAGTCCTTATATTGTTTATTTATCATGTTGTACAGAAGAAGTCTCAAAGGAAAGTGCTGTTTCAAACTTATAGTTCATAACTCTATGTTTGTTTGTTTGTTTATTGGGTTTATCGTCCCACCAACAGTATTTCAGTTATCTGGAGACGGTGTCCACTTGAAGCAGATATAGTTATGCCTTCACTGTGTATAGCATGCCGTGAACACCTGGCATGATACCACACCCAGTCACATTATCCTGACACCGGGCCAACCAGTCGTGGAACTACCCTTATATTTGCTTGAGCGTTAGCAAGGGAGCTATACCACTACCATTTTAACGACTTTGGTATGTCGCGGTCCGGGATCGAACCCGGGGCCTCCTGTACCTGGAGCCGACTATATGATAAATGTCAGCCAGATTCTCTACTGTTTTTTACCTTTCTGTTTATTTACTGGGTTGCAACCTGAAAGGCTTAACAATAAACAATAAAGGTTATTTCTAAACAATAGAGGTTAATTCTAAGCTAGTTAAAAAAGATAAGTTTATTATTTATCCTTTATGTGGTACTGCAATATTTCACTTTTATTGTTATTGGGCACAATATAAAAGCAACGGCATATAAAACATTCTCATTAGCTACAAAAATGATCCAATCCAATAACACTACGGCATCTTAATTAACCGGAAATGAACCGGAATTTAGAAATTTAGAAAAATGTGCCTTTCTTAAAGAAGAGAAGGTATATACGGTAAGCAAAGCAATGTCAAAAATGTTGTGCAGTTAACACAAAAAGGTCAAGAAGAGTAAAAAATCCCGTACAGTGTCTTTAATTTTCTTCAAAGCATTGCTAAATTATCCCAACGTAATATGATGGTTTAGATAATCCCGAGTACTAAAGTGGAATAATCGATTTCATGAAATCCAGTGAAATCAACAAGGGAATTATTATTGTGTTAAATCTTTCAAAGAACTGGTTTTAATTCCTGTCTCCCAGAGTCGCTCTTTAGTCTTAAACTGGCTTTATTTTAAAAAAACAGTTGCCCGCAAAATTAAGCTGGGGGTGGGGGGTGGGGGCGGGGGTATGAATCAAGATCCATTCAACTTTAGCGCCGTAAATACTAGATAAATTATATATACACAGTAAGGGAACCTAACTTCCACCTAAGCAGTCAACTTGGAAAAAGTTACTGTAAAAAGCTTAGTGTTTTTAGGCTTACATGAATGTGTTTTCACAACTCTTACCTGGTCGGTGTTGGTGGTGTGTGTGGGGGTTGGGGTGGGTGGGGGGGGGGGGGGGGGGGGGGTGCACATACTTTCTGGGAATAATAAGAGACGTTAGTATATATAGTCTCCGTTTAGATAATTTGTTTTTCATGCTTGTGCTCGTTAGAATGTATGTTGACATTCCTGCTTTTCTTGTGATACCCAATCATTAACAAACACTTTCATTTTCTCGTTTAGATGACATATCACTATAAGTTTTTAATAAATATTAAATCTGATATTTATAAAAAAGTAAGAAACTTTACTTAACTTAACTGTAATTACACAAGATGCAAAGAACAGGCGATAAAGTCCAAGAATTCCAACTAAAAGAACTTACTTACTGTTTGGACTACTTCATGTATTATCTAACATTATTATCTAACAAAGGAGGCAATTCCCTTTCACTAATGTAGCCCAGTAGATACTGCAGGATCGCCCTCCCTTAACTTTCAATTTGAAAGTAATTGTTTTGTTATATTATTATTCTTAAAAAAACTTAGTCAAAAAGTCTTTTGTCTTTAACACAATATTATTTTGGGTGGCAATTGAAAGTATGTGTTTTTGTTATCTGTGCTTTTTGGTTGCGATTGACCGTTTAAATAGCTTTGCTACGCCCATATGTCTGTCTAATTAAAACATATTGTATGCTAGTAAGTTGAAGCGCTTCGTTCGACCCTAACAACAAAAATAACTTCCTCGTCCTCGGTGTCACTTATAAGATTTTACAAATTATCACAATACCATAAAGGAATCCATTCTTTCATTGTATACATAGTATGTCTTTTAATTTTTATTTAATGTGAGACATTTAAAATAAAACAGTTGCCAGCCAAACAAATATCTGATGCGATGTTGTATCATGCCGTTTCCTTCGAAAAGTAAATCAACAAGCTGTTTCAAACTGTGATAGCTTCTGTACAGGGTGACTCCAGAACTTATAATTGTCACACGTCAAATCTCGTGCAACTTTCATTGACCATATATCATTCCAACTTTCATTGATCATATATCGTGCCAACTTTCATTGATCATATATCGTGCCAACCTTCATTGATCATATATCATGCCAACTTTCATTGATCATATATCGTGTCAGCTTTCATTGATCATATATCGTGCCAACTTTCATTAATCATATACCGTGCCAACTTTCATTGACCATATATCATTCCAACTTTCATTGATCATATATCGTGCCAACTTTCATTGATCATATATCGTGTCAACTTTCATTGATCATATATCGTGTCAGCTTTCATTGATCATATATCGTGCCAACTTTCATTAATCATATACCGTGCCAACTTTCATTGATCATATATCGTGTCAACTTTCATTGATCATATATCGTGCCAGTATCATTGATCATATATCGTGTCAACTTTCATTGATCATATATCGTGTCAAGTTTCATTGATCATATATCGTGCCAACGTTCATTAATTATATATCGTGCCAGCTTTCATTGATCATATATCGTGCCAGTATCATTGATCATATATCGTGCCAGTATCATTGATCATATATCGTGCCAATTTTCATTGATCAGATATCGTGCCAACTTTCATTGATCATATATCATGCCAACTTTCATTGATCATATACCGTGCCAACTTTCATTAATCATATATCGTGCCAACTTTCATTGATCATATATCGTGCCAACTTTCATTGATCATATATCGTGTCAACTTTCATTGATCATATATCGTGCCAGCTTTCATTGATCATATATCGTGCCAACTTTCATTGATCATATATCATTCCAACTTTCATTGATCATATATCGTGCCAACTTTCATTGATCATATATCGTGTCAACTTTAATTGATCGTATATCGTGCCAACTTTTATTGATCGTATATCGTGCCAACTTTTATTGATCGTATATCGTGTCAACTTTAATTGATCGTATATCGTGCCAACTTTTATTGATCGTATATCGTGCCAACTTTTATTGATCGTATATCGTGCCAACTTTTATTGATCGTATATCGTGCCAAATTTTATTGATCATATATCGTGTCAACTTTTATTGATCGTATATCGTGCAAACTTTCATCATATATCGTGCCAACTTTCATTGATCATATATCGTGCCAATTTTCATTGATCATATATCGTGCCAATTTTCATTGATCATATATCGTGTCAAGTTTCATTGATCATATTTCGTGCCAACGTTCATTAATTATATATCGTGCCAGCTTTCATTGATCATATATCGTGCCAGTATCATTGATCATATATCGTGCCAGTATCATTGATCATATATCGTGCCAATTTTCATTGATCAGATATCGTGCCAACTTTCATTGATCATATATCATGCCAACTTTCATTGATCATATACCGTGCCAACTTTCATTAATCATATATCATTCCAACTTTCATTGATCATATATCGTGCCAACTTTCATTGATCATATATCGTGTCAACTTTCATTGATCATATATCGTGCCAGCTTTCATTGATCATATATCGTGCCAACTTTCATTGACCATATATCATTCCAACTTTCATTGATCATATATCGTGCCAACTTTCATTGATCATATATCGTGTCAACTTTAATTGATCGTATATCGTGCCAACTTTTATTGATCGTATATCGTGCCAACTTTTATTGATCGTATATCGTGTCAACTTTAATTGATCGTATATCGTGCCAACTTTTATTGATCGTATATCGTGCCAACTTTTATTGATCGTATATCGTGCCAACTTTTATTGATCGTATATCGTGCCAAATTTTATTGATCATATATCGTGTCAACATTTATTGATCGTATATCGTGCAAACTTTCATCATATATCGTGCCAACTTTCATTGATCATATATCGTGCCAACTTTCATTGATCGTATATCGTGCCAACTTTCATTGATCATATATCGTGCCAACTTTCATTGATCATATATCGTGCCAACTTTCATTGATCAGATATCGTGCCAACTTTCATTGATCATATATCATGCCAACTTTCATTGATCATATACCGTGCCAACTTTCATCAATCATATATCGTGCCAACTTTCATTGATCAGATATCGTGCCAACTTTCATTGGTCATATATCGTGCCAACTTTTATTAATCATATATCGTGCCAACTTTCATTAATCATATATCGTGCCAACTTTCATTGATCACATATTTTGCCAACTTTCATTGATCATATAACGTGCCAACTTTCATTGATCATATAACGTGCCAACTTTCATTAATCATATATCGTGCCAACCTTCTATTCGTCATATGTCGTTCCATCTTTCATTGATCATATATCGATGTGTCAACGGAATATTATTCTTTCTTGTTTTTTTTTCCCAAATTTTACAGGCGAAATTCGTTTTATTTTTCAGTAGAAAACTCATTTTCTTATCATGTATTATAATAAAACAATGTTTTCTTGCATTTGTTATATAGCGTTATTTAATCGTTGTTAAATATATTGTAGATGCATTTTTACTGCAGTTAATTGTAGATCGAATTGTTTTACCACCGATTTAACTTAGAAAAGTATTTCTTCAATCTATCGATAAAACAATATGTCAGTTCCTGTTACTAATCGGTACTAGATTTCATGTTAGGATTCCCACATGGTTGCTGTGGGACTACTTTCTATAATCAGTTTATGCGTAGTGATAATAAGCCGTTGCATGCGTTGCACGATCGCTCTGCGCTAAACAGAATTTGCGGAAACGATAGGCACTAATTGAACAATTGAACAATGTCCAATCTTGCTTCCGTTACATCAACTCCATCATTTGAGCTGCCTTTGTTCTTAAAATAAAACTTGGTATACCTACAGAAAAAGCACCATTTAGATTTTTCAATTATTTATGGTTAACGACTTGAAAACTAGACATATAAAACGATGTCTTCTTTTGTTTGATGAACACATGTTTCTATATTTTCAGATTATTGTACATTAACATTCCCCCACGCAGCTGACTTATGTTTAGTAATTTGTTTGTTTAAACCGTTGCCGAAGATGATAGAGTTTCTTTCCCCGAATCGGAAATATTTCTTGTATTTTCACACTCTCAACGATAAATGTTTAACGGATTTTCTACATCACTGGAAATATTTACGCACCCCACCCCCTTATATTCAATCGGCTTTTGCATAGGCGCAAATTTACAATTTATCCGCACACGAAAGTCTAGTTCTGAAACAAACAGGGTTTTCTTTCTGGTTCTCAAATTATTTGTGAAAACAATTGTGTATTATGAAGAACTTTCAAAGAAGCATAAATACTAATGCTAGTAGGTTTTATATACTGATGTAAATTTTAAACCGCCAAACGAAACATGCTTCTTTCACTCACGAGTATATTGTTTGTTTGTTTGTTGTTTTGTTGTTGTTTTATTCAATAAACATCTATAATATCTGACAACGATCAATTTAGAGTCACCCTTGGCGTAGTGGTAGACTCCCTGACTTGTAACTCCTCTGACTGCCTAGCCTCTCACCATGTGGGTTCGAGTCCCGTTCGGGGCCAAGGACTGAATGTGGGAAGGTCTTCCAGCTGACCTGCGGAGCGCCGGTGGTTCTACCCAGACATTTGTCAAGAGTCTTCTTTCACCAAAATAGCTGTACGTCTTTATAATAATCATAATTGGTCGCTCCCATGTATTAAAGTAAAGTATTATTGTAGTAAAGGATTAATATAATTGATACTTTTCTTAATTATACTTCGATTGTTTACAAAGATAATTACTCATTTACTAAATTTCCGATGCAGAAAGTTACTGTTTAGTTTGATAGGGTATTTTTATTTACATTATTTGCCATAAAGAAAAGCACCATGAGTGCATTGTAAGTTACTGCCAGGGTTTTGTCTCGTAAATAATTCGAAATTACGACCTTCTGAAATACGTTCAACTTTGGTTCTGTTGTTGGCCCCGTTAATGAACGCGGAATCTTTTTTTAGAATAGCTTTCTCGCATGGATTTGGCAACTGTTTGTCGAGGTATTGGAAGCACTTGTTAGAAAACAGCCATCTATTCCGAATGTGTCAATGCAGGAATCAACAACATAATCACAGAAGCAGGCAATATAATAAACGTAGTTCCAAATTATTCTTTTCTCTTAGCTCTGTTTGAAGTATAGTCATGATTGTCTGTTAAACTGGGACGTTCCAATCATTAATTCAGAGATCGCCTTTACTGGCTCCGTTCTGGAGAGCAGTGTCTCTTATGGAATGCATTTTCATATGGGCAATAGTGTACAAGCTTGTAAGACATTTACGGTGAAAAGAACCAAGTATTCCAAGTGTAGCTTGCAACAATAACTTGTTTCTTGCAATTAATAAAAGAGTAGCAAGCATTAATGGACATTTGTAACTTTTTTGTAAGGTATTGTTTCACAGAAGAAACCGAATATGCCGCAGTTAAAAATGCAGCTGGCAATAACAAAGAGATATAGCAGACAACAAGGAACAAAGCACAGTATGGGATGGCCTCGTTCCCATTTTCCTAGCTGTGTAATCATTTATTACTCTTAAATTAATGTAACAAGAAAAGTCGTTGATGCGAAGCATCAAAGGCGACCCATAAACTAGAACATGTAAACAGGTTAAAGCAATATGGGAGCAATTAACAAAGACATATTTGAAAAGTTTTTATTTGAAGGTTTTGTATTTCAGTATACTATAAAAATCTCGAGAAAAAAGTATGTATAACCTATAAGCCTATTCCTAAGACCAAAGAATGGTTTAAAACATAATAAAAGCAAAACCCGACACCATTGGGGCTCCTGACTGAGCTAGCACCGAGGTGCTATCCGTGCTAGGGGGTGTCTTTGGACAGGAAATTAAATTTTTGAAATGTAGCGGCCAAATAGAGCCATTTCCAGCATTTCAGAACCCGCTAGAAACGTTTTCCATGTGTCCAAAACTGTTGATATTCTCAACGTCATGCATTGCATGCTCCCACAGGAGGAGTGTTGGCATCATGAGGTCAATAGTGACATGCTTTGCATTTCAGAAGCTTGACAAATGTTCATTTTTACTCAAATATTTTATTTTTTATTGCGTTTTAAAGACATTTTTTTGCTTAAAAACGTGCTTACTCTTCGTACACTGTAGCACTGGACACATGTGACAATACTACAACTAGTACCACTAAGATGTGTCATGCCCTGAAATATTAAATATAACTAAAATACACCGGATTTCTTGTTATTCAGCAAAAGGACATATTATGAACAGCCAATTACTTGTTACGCAACAAAGACCATATCATCATAACCAACCAATTTCTTGTTACTTGACAAAAGGCCATATCATGAACAACCAATTACTTGTTACGCATCAAAAGGCCATATTATAACCACCCAATTTCTTGTTACGCAACAAAAGGCCATATCATGAACCCACAATTTCATGTTAGGCAACACAATGCCATTTCATGAACACCCAATTTTTTGTTACGCAACAAAAGGCCAAATCGTGAAAACCCAATTAGATGTTACGCAACAAAAGGCGAAATCATAACCACACAATTTCTTGTTACGCAACAAAAGGCCATATCATGAAGACCCAAATTCTTGTTACGCAACTAAAGACCATATCATTAACAAACAATTACTTGTTACGCAACAAAAGGCCATATCATGAACACCCTATTTCTTGTTACTCAACAAAAGACCATATCATTAACAAACAATTACTTGTTACGCAACAAAAGGCCATAGCATAAACACCCAATTTCTTTTTAAGCAACCAAAGGCCATATCATGAAGAACCAATTTCTTGTTACGCAACAAAAGGCCATATCATGAAGACCCAATTTCTTGTTACGCAACAAAAATGCCATATCTTGAGCACCCAATATTTTGTTACGCAACAAAAGGCCATATTATGGACACTCAATTTCTTGTTAAGCAATAAAAGGCCATTTCATAAACACCCAATCAATTGTTAAGCAACAAAAGGCCATATCATGAACACCCTATTTCTTGTTACGCAACAAAAGGCCATATCATGAACACCCTTTTTCTTGTTACGCAACAAAAGGCCATATCATGAACACCCAATTTCTTGTTACAAAACAAAAGGCCATTTCATGAACACCCCAATTTTTGTTACGCAACAAAAGGCGATATCATGAACACCCAATTTCATGTAACGTGACAAAAGGCAATATCATGAACACCCAATTCCTTGTTACGCAAAAAAAGGCCATATAATGAACACCCAATTTCTTGTTACGCAACAAAAGGCCATATCATGAACACCCAATTTCTTGTTACACAACAAAAGGCGATATCATGAACACCCAATTTCTTGTAACGGGACAAAATGCCATATCATGAACACCCAATTTCTTGTTACGCAACAAAAGGCCATATCATGAACACCCAATTTTTTGTTACGCAACAAAAGACCATATCATTAACAAACAATTACTTGTTACGCAACAAAAGGCCAAATCATGAACACCCAATTTCTTGTAACGTGACAAAACGCCATATCATGAACACCCAATTTCTTGTTACGCAACAAAAGGCCATATCATGAACACCCAGTTTCTTGTTACGTAACAAATACCATATCATGAGCACTCAATTTTTTGTTACGCAACAAAAGACCATATCATGAACACCCAATTTCTTGTTACGTAACAAAATGCCACATCATGAGCACTCAATTTTTTGTTACGCAACAAAAGACCATATCATGAACACCGAATTTCTTGTAACGAGACAAAATGCCATATCATGAACACCCAATTTCTTGTTACGCAACAAAAGGCCATATCATGAACACCCAATTTCTTGTTACGCAACAAAAGGCCATATCATGAACACCCAATTTCTTGTTACGTAACAAAATGCCATATCATGAGCACTCAATTTTTTGTTACGCAACAAAAGACCATATCATGAACACCCAATTTCTTGTAACGGGACAAAATGCCATATCATGAACACCCAATTTCTTGTTACGCAACAAAAGGCCATATCATGAACACCCAATTTATTGTTACGCAACAAAAGGCCATATCATGAACCCACAATTTCTTGTTACGGGAAAAAATGCCATATCATGAACACCCAATTTCTTGTTACGCAACAAAAGGCCATATCATGAACACCCAATTTCTTGTAACGGGACAAAATGCCATATCATGAACACCCAATTTCTTGTTACGTAACAAAATGCCATATCATGAGCACTCAATTTTTTGTTACGCAACAAAAGACCATATCATGAACACCCAATTTCTTGTTACGCAACAAAAATCCATATCATGAACACACGATTTCTTGTTACGCAACAAAAGGTCATATTATAACCACCCAATTTCTTGTTACTTAACAAAAGGCCATATCATGAACACCCAATTTCTTGTTATGCAACAAAGGCCATATCTTGAACACCCAATTTCTTGTTGTGTAACAAACGGCTATATCAAGAACACCAAATTATTTGTTACGCAACAAAAAATGCCATATCATGAACGCCCAATTTCTTGTTCTCAATATCACTTTAAAGATTTGCCAAATTACCACAATATTATAAGAAGAGTTTCTGATAATCTTGAATGCTAAAGTGGGAATATCGATTACGTGGAATGCTGGGAGATCAACTGGGGAGTTAACGCTGTGTAAATCTTCTCTCGATGAACTGGTTTTAATTTCCAGCGCTTCGTGCCGTTCTTCAGTCTTTAAACAGTTCCTATTATAGTAAAATAGCTAATGTGTGAACATTATAGTTTGCAGGGAGATTTAATGGAGCTTGGTGTTCATACTTTATATGTACACTAAAGCATGTTAAAATATTTCACAAATTTCAAATACATGTTCCTTACAACACTACGCAAGCAAACACACAAAGGATTAAAGAAGGAAAGCTGATATGATAGAAGTTGAAGGTGGTATCCGACAGATTGTCTATATAAAATACATGTACCACTGCTTTAGAGAATTAAAGGTGGTATCCGACAGTTTGTCTATATCAAATACATGTACCACTGCTTTAGGGAATTAAAGGTGGTATCCGATAGTTTGTCTATATCAAAAACATGTACCACTGCTTTAGGGAATTAAAGGTGGTATCCAACAGTTTGTCTATATCAAATACATGTACCACTGCTTTAGAGAATTAAAGGTGGTATCCGATAGTTTGTCTATATCAAATACATGTACTACTGCTTTAGGGAATTAAAGGTGGTATCCGACAGTTTGTCTATATCAAATACATGCACCACTGCTTTAGAGAATTAAAGGTGGTATCCGTCAGTTTGTCTATATCAAATACATGTACCACTGCTTTAGGGAAATAAAGGTGGTATCCGTCAGTTTGTCTATATCAAATACATGTACCACTGCTTTAGGGAATTAAAGGTGGTATCCGTCAGTTTGTCTATATCAAATACATGTACCACTGCTTTAGGGAATTAAAGGTAGTATCTGACAGTTTCTCTATATCAAATACATGTACCACTGCTTTAGGGAATTAAAGGTGGTATCTGACAGTTTGTCTATATCAAATACATGTACCACTGCTTTAGGGAATTAAAGGTGGTATTCAACAGTTTGTCTATATCAAATACATGTACCACTGCATTAGGGAATTAAAGGTGGTATCCGACAGTTTGTCTATATCAAATACATGTACCACTGCTGTAGGGAATTAAAGGTGGTATCCGACAGTTTGTCTATATCAAATACATGTACCACTGCTTAAGGGAATTAAAGGTAGTATCAGACAGTTTGTCTATATCAAATACATGTACCACTGCTTTAGGGAATTAAAGGTGGTATCCGACAGTTTGTCTATATCAAATACATGTACCACTGCTTTAGGGAATTAAAGGTGGTATCCGTCAGTTTGTCTATATCAAATACATGTACCACTGCTTTAGGGAATTAAAGGTGGTATCCGACAGTTTGTCTATATCCAATACATGTACCACTGCTTTAGGGAATTAAAGGTGGTATCCGCCAGTCTGTCTATATCAAATACATGTACTACTGCATTAGGGAATTAAAGGTGGTATTCGACAGATTGACTATATCAAATACATGTACCACTGCTTTAGGGAATTAAAGGTGGTATCCGACAGTTTGTCTATATCAAATACATGTACCACTGCTTTAGGGAATTAAAGGTGGTATCCGTCAGTTTGTCTATATCAAATACATGTTCCACTGCTTTAGGGAATTAAAGGTGGTATCCGACAGTTTGTCTATATCCAATACATGTACCACTGCTTTAGGGAATTAAAGGTGGTATCCGCCAGTCTGTCTATATCAAATACATGTACTACTGCATTAGGGAATTAAAGGTGGTATTCGACAGTTTGTCTATATCAAATACATGTACCACTGCTTTAGGGAATTAAAGGTGGTATTCAACAGTTTGTCTATATCAAATACATGTATCACTGCTGTAGGGAATTAAAGGTGGTATCCGACAGTTTGTCTATATCAAATACATGTACCACTGCTTTATGGAATTAAAGGTGGTATCCGACAGCTTTTCTATATCAAATACATATATGGCTTATTCCAATCGATACGTGGCTTCCTATCGATTTCGTGGCTGTAGAAATAATGCTCGTCCTGTGAATACACGTGTTCGTATTCTATACAAGTTTACCGAAGTTTTTACTGAGAAAATAAGAGTGGAAAAAATGCGAAAAAACAGGTAAAAGACAGGTATTTACTGCTAATTATTATAACATCCGGGTAAAACTACCAAAAATGCTCCAACAAATCTATACAAGATTTTTAAACTCCCCAATTCCAACCAATATTTAATCATTTTGCTCATTATTTTCACCCTGGCAACTTCCAACAGCCATATTGTTTTGTCATGTGACCTGTAAATAATCGGTTTAGTGCCTACGATAGACGGCACACAAATTAGAAAAGTTGCATAGTTTTATATTTCTAATATAGTTAACTTCTGGAAATCCAATTGATATCATGTTTAAACAAAATTACAGCGAGGACAGAACACACATGTTTAAAATAAAAAAAAAACCACACACTAGAATTGGAAGTAACAATTATTACCATAAAGAGTGTATTCTAATTAGTGGTGTTCAGTATAAATAAGCGACCTGGAAATTATGTGTTACTAAAAATAGATTAGCCAATCAGAGTCACTAAATCGATAGGAAAGCTTCTGACTGATTCTGATGTTGAAGTTCGAAAGAAAATGTAAATTATTTTTTACCAGTCATTTATTGGGTTTGTTGAGTGAATGTTTAGTGTTATGACATTCTGCATTTTGAAACCCAAAAACATTTTTATGAAACATGTCCTGTTGTCCGCATGCGCGATTTTCAAAGGTAAGAGCCACGAAATTATAGGAATAGGGCATAAATATATATGTATTTCCACGGTTTCTGGGAATGTATGCATACTTTCTGCATATACTCATAATTTAGTCTAATTATAGACGATTTTGAACACTGCCTATATTGATAAACAGTGCAACTTAATTGCGAAAAGCAACAACAACACCAACAACTTTAAACCCTCTAAAAGTTCATTCTTTCCACATTAATAAATATCGTGGATTTTGTTTGTTTGTTTATTGGGTTTATCGTCCCACCAACAGTATTTCAGTTATCTGGAGACGGTGTCCACTTGAAGCAGTTATAGTGCTGCCTTCACTGTGTATAGCATGCCGTGAACACCTGGCATGATACCACACCCAGTCACATTATCCTGACACCGGGCCAACCAGTCGTGGAACTACCCTTATATTTGCTTGAGCGTTAGCAAGGGAGCTATACCACTACCATTTTTAACGACTTTGGTATGTCGCGGCCCGGGATCGAACACGGGGCCTCCCGTACCTGGAGCCGACGCTCTACGGATTGCGCTACCAGGTCCGGTAGGTGGATTTTCTTAGCTTAATAAAAATAATAAAATAATAATAAACGAGCTATCTCTGTAGCGTGGCTCATATAGATACTGTATAACAGGTAAAGTTCGCGTGGTGATAAATTTCGCGTTTTTCGCGAACGACCTATATTCGCGAACATTTTCGACAGCGAAATTGTTTGACCAAGCCAAACAGTGTTCTGTCCATAGCTGCCGTACTATTCACCAACCATGACATGCACTTCTGGAATGCAGATTTAATAATGTCCGGCCTATCACAAATTGCCTGGTGGGCTTTTATTAGCCATGTCCCATGTATGCATTTAATTGAATACATCGAATATAGCAATCGCCGTCTGATCACACCTGCAGCATGCAAAAAGGTGACCTTTTGTTAAAGGTGTGAATAATAACCGGATATAAGACCGGTTGTGTATACAAAGCCAATTACAAGTATATTTTACAGGTATTGCTTGACATAATTGGCCTACGATCTCTTGCCTTCGGGCGATATTTAGGACGTGTATATATTTCTTAAGCGGTGATCTCTAGTCAGTTGGTGATTTTTATGAACGTGTTAATATTACGACCACCCCTAGAATTGGTTTCTCGCGAATATTTACTTACGCGAAATGTCTAAAAGTGTCTAAAATGATAAAATCGCGAACTTTTTGATGCGCAAAAATAAAGTGTTATACAGTAATACCTGTTTGCAATGACAAGTGGGGATCCAGATCTAGGGCAAAATGGTCAGCATTTTGCATGACCGTTTCAAGTAACAATACCCCTTTTAGTCATTTGAGAAAAAAAATGTTTGGTCATAATAATTATAATAATAATAATATCTTTATTTTACGAAGGTAACTCATAAGCTATATACATACACATTCAGCATATAATATATATCTTTTCTAACAGAGGCCTTCGACTAACAATAGAAATAAAATAAATGTGCAATGCAACAATGGAAATACTTACAAAAAATATAATGAAAACGGCTATTAAACATCTATTAGAAAGATCACATTCATACAAACAACATTTATCATTTTCATCATAAGTGATTAAGGGAGTATAATACAATGTAAGTTATCACACCATCCAAGCAATCACATTGGTACTAGTCAAAACTGTCGGATAACACATTTTCAGTAACAACGGTTGTTTAAGTGAAGAATCATTAAAATTAGTTAAAATATCAAAAGAAGAAATTCGTATGTCCAACAGAAATAATGAAGTGAATTAGTAATGCAACAACAATACTGACAATATCTTCGGCAATAGGAGCGAAGGTGGGTGGGGTTTGGAGCAATCTGTGTTGGCGCAGTACATGTAGCAACAGTAGTAGAAGTTGGTGTTATAGCAGTGACAGTAGATGCGAAGGTTTTAAAATTGGCTTAAAATCATAATCGATAATGAAAAAAAAAATCCACAACACACAGTATTTTGGTCAATCATCGATTATGTAATCGAAACTTTGGTTACCATGGGCATATTTTATGAAAGCTTTTCGCAAATGCAACATATACAGATAGCTTCAATATCGAAAATTAATCATATGCGGTAGAAAAAACACACACGCTATACCTGTGTACATGACGTTTTAGATAGTAATAATTACTATATAATAATGTAACACATGTCTTTTAAGATATTTTCGCCAAACGTTTAACATTTCTTGTGAAAGTTCACAGTTCTCTAGCCTTTGGCACGGACAAAAATCACCCAGGGGCGGATCCAGGATTATTTTTGGGAGCGGAGTCCTAAATGAGAGAGCACCAAATGCTACCCCCATTAAACTTTTGAAATGTAGCAGCCAAACAACGAAATTGCCTGTATCTTAAAGCCGCAACATGGTTTTTCCAAACTGTTTTTATTTTTAGCAACAAAGGTAATTTATTATCATAATTTTTCATGAGATGGAAGTGGTGTGACCAGAACTATAGGTATGAGTAGTGTTAAGGGGTCACCAACAAAAATCAAGAAACACTTCATTTCAGTGAAACCTGAGTAGTGGTTCTATCCAGTATTGTTCATACAATGATAATATAAAATCTATAGCTTTTTATGCTCATGCCATAATGAAACATAATAATTAAAATAAGAGACAAATGTATCATATGTTTGATATTCACACGAGGAACTTTTTACTGAAAATTAGAAAAAGCAGCATAAACGTACCTACAAATATATATTTTATAAGTGTAACAAAACTGTAAAGATTTTTTTTACTGTGATTTGAATTCTAAATGTACTTTAAAACAATTACTTTAACTGTGTAGCCTTGATTCACTAAGATTTGGTATTACAGTAGTAAATCATATCACATTTATGTTAAATTTATTTTATGAATATGTATCCATGATCGTTTATTATTCACTTTGCATTTTGGGCTGGAGGCCTAAGCTTACAATAGAAATGTTGAGTTGAGTAAAAGTTGAAAAAACTTCTTTCCCAATCGATTATAAATAACTGGGTTTAAACTAAACCATTTTGGCAGGGTTGTATCAATTTTCTAACTATTTGGCCAATCGCGACGTTCAATCTTTAGTAGGCAGAAAAAAAGTTCCGACATGCGATGTCAGTTTATAGCAGTGAGAAGTCCAAGGTGGCATTTATATAGCTGAAAAAAGAACTGTGCCAGTACAATAAAGCGGATTCCAAGTGTACGCTTTCATAATAAATGCAGGGCTCACAGATTGAGACATATTGCCTTAATACACGTTGTTATTTAAAGATGGATTGTCACGCGTCAATCTCGTGCCAACTATCACTGATCGCATGCTACAAGTTGTCTGCTCCTTTTATAAATCGACAAATCGCATGTTGAGATTTCAACATTGTAACCGTGGGACTACTTTCTGTAAGCGATTTATGCGTAGGGATAATTAGGCGTTGCAGGCTCAATCATCGATAAAAATAAATTACGGAAACGAAATGTGTTAATTGAACAACTTTCAATCTTGCTGTCGTTATCTCGCTTATATAATGTGAATGTGTCCAAAAAAATTTTTTGTCAAAAGTAAGGTCTTGTCTGTTTTTATTTTTACACCGCACATACGATTAAAATGGTGCTTTGTGCGTTTGCCTTTTCTCCTGACCTATAAGACGTGCACGTTCTATGTCTCTTAGCAGAATGTTGCTGTTGTTGTTTTTAGCAAATGAAATAAAGTACATCTAAACCTGTAGTCATATGTACATAATCAATGAAATGGAAAGGGGACTACGCAGGGGCGGATCCAGAAAATATTGGTATGTGAGGGGGGGGGGGGGGATGAATCAAGATACATTCAACTTAATAGTAGAAAAACTAGATATATATATGAACAGTAAAGGACCCTTAATTCGACCTGGGCAGTCAATAGTGTTTAAGCTTACGTGTATGTGATTTCACAAATCTACACTTTTACCTAGTTGGTGGGGGGGGGGGGGGGAGAGGTGCACCCCCATCCCCCCGTCCCCGGATCCATCCTCGGGACTACGTTTCAGAATGTAGTACTTGGACATCATCCTTTAAAGATGGTAGATACAATTTCCCATATCTATTATCTGTACAAGCATTTTGTAGAGATATGGGAGAATTTGTGTATAATTGCTGTATACAATAAAGGCTGTTTATAATATAACCTAAATTGTAAGTCGGTACTCATTGTAAAAGCTTGAGATGTCCATTTTTTCCAAAGCAAAATTGAGATTTCAGCTAAAGAAGTCATACCTGATTACCCGGATGATCAAGTAACGCTAAGTAAGAAAAGTAAGTGGTCACGTATTTCTTTTAGTCTAATAGCTTACTGTGCTACGTGGTTCGAATAGGAAATGCAATTTTTGCAGTTTTTTTTTTGTAAAGACCTATAGTGTGTTATGCTTTACTTTTCGCATGGACAGGACACCAATAAATAACATTTCGCGGAATTTTTTCATGTATCGATAATTTATTTGACTGCAAGAACTGGAAACAATGGTCCAAACTGTTGGATACCACCTTTTATACATGCTATATACATAAATGAACTAGACAAAAACGACTGTCACATACCTTTTTTCAACTCCTTGGCCAGCAGTTTCGGGAGCGGGTCAGTTGCAGGTCGACGCAGGATTCGTATCCGGAACTGCATCCCATCCCTGCCGGTGGCTGTATACACCATTTCCTGGCATTTTTTCCGACCACCTAGTGTACTCATAGTTTGTACCACATCCTTCTTACTTTCCACTTGTTTCTTCTTGCCACTTTTCCTTGTCTTTTTACTCGAAGTGTCAGCCTCATCCACCATGTGTTCAACTATTGTGGGCAGTCGCGGTTTGTCGTCTGTATACATACCGCTAACTTCATCAATGGTTGGTTCTGTCATAACAGAAACAGTTTTTGAAGTCGTCGACATAGGTGAGGTGTCGTCACTAGTTGCTTTTTGTTGACTTACACAATCTTTCACTACAGGTTCGTGGTCACTCTCTGTACACTCAATGGAAGCGATTTCGCCGTTTTCTTCAATTGTTTGTCCCACAGTCACCCCATCTGTAACATTATCCACCGTATCAACACCATCAATGTCGTTTTCCGCAATCTCATTTTCAACTTCATCCAATAACGCCTGTATCTGTTTAACGCCATCTTGCACTGTGTTTTCGTTGCTATCACTACCTTCTGCTATATCTTCGGGCACTTTATGACCGTCTGATTGAGCAAGCGGTTTATCTAAATTTTCAACATCGCTATCGTCAAACACATGATTCAGTTCACCCTTTGTGCTTGCTTTCCGTATTGCAACATCTTCTTGGCTTTTTCTACTAGAACAACTTCCCCGATATTTCTGTAATCGTTTTTCTTCCTCGGAAACTCTTGCACTGGAAACTTTTGCCTTCCTGTCGCGGGACCCGCTCCGGGATCGGGAGGTGCTAAGCCCACTTCTAGTTTTCCGGGTTTCTATAGTAACGGTGTTAGTTTGAGATATGACATCCTGTTTTGAGCTGCACGACCCCATTTTTGTAATATAAGGTATATTACAAAATTAAAGAAATTTTCACTTTTAAATTTATCGCGGTTGTTGATTATAATACTTATAAGATAGTGCATATGTATTATTATAAATGTTTATTGTTTATGATGTCTAATTATAAATTATATCGACACACATGTGCATATGCACAACTTAATTAGAATCACGTGTACTTCCGTACACGATTGTAATCAAAATTTGCGAAAAAACATTTTCCAAGTTTTAAAAGAAATAACAAAAAGTATCGCGAGTCAGCTGACATTTACTAAATTTGCTTATAAAATGGCACTTTCTGTAATATTCAGTATCACGCCATTCTGCAATAATCCAATGTATACTGAGTTATTTACAAATAAAACAATGACACGTTCTTGTATAATAATTTCCATAACATATGAACATATTCAATCTACGTAGCAGCCTGTAAAAATGGAAGACGCTTAAATTGAGCAACTATTCAGCCGAATAAATAGCCAATGTTCACACTGAATACGGAGTCTCGATTAATTTCATTTCCGTCTAGTGGTTGTAAATTTCCTGAGCTACCATTTTTACGTTCAGTTATACACTCTAATCGGGCTTAATGTTTTCTACAAAGGTTTAACAGAGCGCGGCAATGCTATACAGTTCTAGAAAGAATAGCGAATATCACAAATAGCGATGTGTTTTCTTGAAATTGTAATTTCCGCAAATGAAATATCCGCGTATTGATGAATTGCGATACTCCGCTTTTTTCTTGATTTGAGTCAAACAATTTCATCAGAATATTGAGCGAATGAAAGAGATAAGCTGACGTTACGATAAGCGTGTACATGAGCGATGTATTGGCACTTGCAGGGTTATTTTCATATAGTCAACCATTGCAGCGTGGTCAGATGGGTAGATTTTTATAGTTTGTGGTTTTTACGACGACACCGGTTACAAAGTACATTTTCTTCACAGAAGAAAGGTATAGCTAGTCGTTTGTCTGGTGCTGTCCTTTGGAAAAGTAAGGCCACTTGTTTCAAGCAAACACTGAAAGTAGAAAAAACACACATTTTTTCCGTTTAAAGTTCAAGTTGTTTAAAACATTATATTAACCTGGACTTCTCTAAAAGGTTCGAACATCAAAACCAAAGAACAGAAAACAAACATGCACACAAAACATCACAAAAACGCCTTTCTGTCAATGTCCCAGAGCAATTTCAACTGTGGCACTATTGAGTAGCCGTGTTTCATTTCTAAGAAAGTTGATCCTCTTGCAGAGACTTCACACAAAAAGACACCAATGTGTGCATATTCATATACAGTCAAACCTGTATTAAAAGACCACCCACGGGACAGGACTAAAATGGTCTCTTAAGACAATGCGTCTCTTAACGCAACGTTTTTTTTTTTGTTTTTGTTTGTGAGAACCGCAACTAAAATTGACAAATTGTGTTTGTAAAATTGATATATTTATAAACATGTACACGAACCATATTGTTAAGCAAAGATTAAGGTCATGCAACAAGGTCAGAAGATGTTGTGCATTTTCAGATTGTTTGAGCAATCCCATAATAAAGTCTTTAAGGACCTTCGCGAAACTTTTTACAAATTACACATGCGATGGTGGATATTGTCAGCTGGAGAACTGGAATATTGTCTGAGGCGCAGTCGACTTGTACATACCAGTTCAAGGGTGGGCAATATTCACTATCACTCTGACGGCAATGTGAAATTTATTTTATAATACCGAAACAACTCAACCGGCCGCAAGAGCTCAAGTGGTAGAGCGTCGGCTTGCGGGTCGGTAGGTCACGTAAAACAGACCGTCGGTTTCCCATAATTTTAAGAAGAAAAGTTGTTGATGCAAAACATCAAAGGCGAAGCAAAAACTGTAACAGGTAAACCCGTTAAAGCAATATGGGAGCAATGAACAGAGACATATTTGAAAAAAAGATTATTTAAAGATTTTCTGTTTATTATAAATCTCGAGAAAAAAGTATGTATAACGTATTGGCCTACTCCTGAGACCATAGAATGGTTTAAAACAAAAGAAGCAAAACCTGACATCATTTAATAGGTTATGAAGAAAAAAGTTGCCAATTTTTTTTATAACTAACAACGAAACTAAAGTGTTCAAGCATAAATTGCACATTTGCAGCAGAATCACATTAAATAAATAATAAATGTTCAGATAGTATGGAACATAGTAATATGTATAAAAAGAACAATGTTTAATATTTACTAAATTTAACCTACTTCTCACATTTAAAGTTAAATGGATGTAGACAAACAGAGACACAATAAAGACCGATATATCCTTAATCCCAATGGAAGTAATGTTGTAACAAAGTAATATTATTACCAAAGTATGTGCTACTGGGGTTTATAATTACACACTGGGCTGACATAAAGAATACAACTTAACAAAAGTTGCTGTCAAGTGAAAGGAAGTATGTAATTCAATATAGGACCGAAATACTACCAAAATAAGGTCTAGGGTTTGATCCCAGAACCCTCTGACACAGAGTCCATAAACTTACCATTTTGACCAAGAACACTTCACTGTTATAAATGATTTCTTGGTGTGTTTCAAACGCTTCTCAAATGATCATACAAATCGGTAATAAGATATGGTTAAAACTTGTATTAACGGGTCTAAGATTTGAATTCGGAATTATTCTATCCCGAGTCTATAACCTAAACATCATCATCTAGAACACTTCAAACATATTGAAAGTGCTTTCTTGGTGTGTTGAACGCTGGCAGCACTGGAAATGCTATTTTTTTTAGATTTGCGTTGACCTTACAGAAATCGTTAATGTTTCTTTAAATGTGGCATAAACATCAGTCAGATTTTACCATGCATATTCAACAGACCGTTCACAACAACACCTTTTCTGCCTATGGACTTTTTCGTTGCTAATAGGTAATCTCAATTTCTTAACATGCAGTCCAAACATCGAAGGACCTACCGAAGAGCATTCCTATCTACTTTTGTGAGTAAGGGCGTAGAGTATCAATGCACATTTACGTTAAAGATTTAGAATTTTTAATATAAAAAAGAAATAAACCAATAGCTCTCGTTTTTACGTGTTGGCATAAATGTTACAGATACACAAAAATTAATACATAAAAAATGATTGTAAAACGCCGTTTACCGAAATAGGACCCGTATTCCATCAGGGTTAGGAGAAGTGATAATATTGTAGAATTATGAAAATGCCAAATAACTTCACTCCTGTTCTTATGAAAATGCCAAATAACTTCTGTTCTCAATAATGGACTGATCCATTTAGACCGGAACTGATCATCTCATTGAAAATGTTCGGGTATACTATGCAAAAATTACGTTGTATGTTTTCTGGGGCGCATAACCGTCTTCGCGACACATAACTTTTCTTCGCAGAGGACCTGTTATAAGAAAATGCATTGGTCTTTCTCACAATATATAGTTTGGAGGTTTCCCTAAGAAACGGTTTGCTGTTTGCTTCAAACTTTGTTACATTTACTATAGAGTAAAGAACAAATTCATTTAGTGTCGTGTAACCTAGAAAGTCCGCAAAATAAACTTTCCACAAGTACAAATTTTCATTGAGCATTCCATATATGGGCGTCGCGTTCCAGCGTGTCGCAGAGGACCTGTTATAATATAATGCATTGGTCTTTCTCACAATATATAGTTTTGGGGGTTCCCAAAGAAACGGTTTGCTGTTATATTGCTTCCAACGTTGTTACATTTACTAAAGAGTATTTTCCCCACGTACAAATTTCAGTGAGTATTCCATATATAGGCGTCGCGCTCCAGCGCGTCGCCAGTAAACCATGGGAAAATCAGTCCAACAAACAGTTACAAAGCTTTGGTACTAGAGAAGAGTAACGCTTTTCACAGTGTATGTCATTTGTCCAGGTATTGCATTTTAAGGTACATGTATTTAAGATAAACTGAAAAGCTTCTTCGAACACTTGTAAACAGCAGGGAGGGACCCAAGTGACGGGGGTGGGGATGGGGGAGGTATCCTTCCCACCAACCAGGTAAAAAGATAGTATTGTGAAAATAAAATAAAAATACTCCAAAACATGTGAAAAACACACTTCTTTCTTTCTTTGCTTTAATTTTGCTTTCTTTGACGAATCTTTCCAAGCTGACCGCAATTCCTTGCTGCCATTTTGGAGTGAAGAAATGAGCGCGATTTCATCGGATAAAATTGGTAAACTAAAATCGGGTGATTTTATTCTCGGAAGGCCGAGTGTTGACGTAAATGATCGAACATGTAAAAAAACGCTGAATGCCGACATTACACGAATATTCACGAGATTACACATCAGCAGCGTGGCTAGGATAAGAAATACTTGTTTGCAATGACGAGTACTGATTTTTGATTGATTGGTCACACAGATCTAGGACACAGATGAACAGCATTTCGCATATTTTTTTTTCAGATAAAAATGAATTATTTGTTTATTTGAGAAAATAAATATTGGTCCAAACTGTTGAATACCGCCTTTAACAGTGTAGCTTGCAATCATAAAAAGTAGCAGGCATTAATAGGAATTCGCTGCCCTTTGGTAAAGACTTGTTTAACAAAACAAACGGGGTATGCCGATGTTACCAATGCAGCATTTAGTAACAGATGCAGCAGAAACAAGGATGAAAGCAAAGTAGCAGAAAGTCTAGTTCCCATCAGACTTACGGTTTGCTACTCTAAACTATGTAATGACTCGAAACGTGTCTACAGTTGGCACAGATAGAAGTCCCGATATTTGACCGGAAGTTCTGGGAAATAACTTGGCCACCGATAGTCCAGATTTTGGCGCTAATCTGGCAGAAGATCAACATACGAGAATAAATGTTCTCCATTTTTTTTGTCTTGAAATACATTTAGATGCAGTGCAGTCGAATATAACTTCCGGGTTCCTCGAAAACTGAGTGCAGCACTAAGGAAACGCACTGTTGCTCTTTGGGGACAAGGTATTGGGATTGGGATTAGCCAGCATTTTTGCCGATACTGTGCAGCGACATTTCTATCATCATAGCACAGGGGCACTTATGAGGTGCCTATAGGCTGAACCCGGCCGGTCCATTATACTGACACCGACGAGTCCGGCGTAATGCTGTACCCTTAGCTCCGAGCGTAAGGAGGGAAGCCACTTCTACCAACTTTACCAAGTCTTTGGTTTGACCCGGCCGGGGTTTGAACCGACGACCTCCCGATCCGCAAGCCGACGCTCTACCACCTGAGCTATTGCGGCTGGTGGGGAACAAGGGATGGACAGAATCCCTACCGAGCAAAACCCCATCCGCTCATTGTAGTATAGGCGGACAAAATTCCTCCTGTTACTCTTCTAAAGCGGACAAAATCCCTCAAGTAGATCTTTCTTTGCGGACAGAATCTCGAACGTAAATTTTCAAAGCGGACTAAATCCCTTCTGAGCCTATCCCGAAAGAATTATGTAGTGGTGTTTAATTGAGTCAATAAAATTTAATATAAGATAAATAAGAAGCCATGCAAAATATAAACAGATACATATATGTGTTTTTGTGGTTTATTCGTGATTTGAGACAGGAAAAGGAAGATATTACACCAAAAAAATAAGTCTGTTACAAAACGAGCATGTAAATTATTTGCTAAGGGGAATTAGAGCATTCTCTCACCAGAGGGCGTGCTACACAAGTTTCGCTTACACCTCTGTCAACGCCCGGTGTACAAGATTCTTGTACAAAATATAAATAATAAATACAATGCTCGTGAGATTATTTTGATCTCTGTATATTTTATTTAAAATGAAAATGGGTATTTTTATTTTTTTTAGAACAATGTTTAAGATATATTTTAACCCAAATTTTCGGGGAACTATTTTGCGACATGTGACGATAGAATATCACGTGTATGAGAACTACTTTTCCCGGCGTTGACAGAGGTGTAAGCGAAACTTGTGTAGCACGCCCTCTGGTGAGAGAATGGAATTAGAGGCGACCCAGCCATGATTCGAAACAAGGACACCGTGATCAAGAAATCAACCACCGTACCATTCCGAATTGTTACTTGAAAACCTAAAGCAATTTCCATTCTGCTATAAACTGCGTATTTAAGGCGAAGCATTGCATAAGTAGACGAAGGAAATTTTATTTTGCAAATCAGTAAACTATTCCATCAAGAAATCTCTTTTGAGTGAAATATGACGTAGATATTTTAGAGTTGTATTACATTAATCACAAATGTCATTTAGTGCCAACTTTTACAAAAATATTTTCAACTACAAGCCTGGTCTCTAGACGATTTTTCTAGTGGTCTCAGAATAACGGCGGTTGATACACGTATCTCAGGATGCCAATTATAGATATGTCGACAGCAGAGCTATCATAAGATCTGGAGAGAAAGGAAACGTAATCTTTTTCTTTTTGAATCCTCGTTTAAAGACACTACGAGTGACTTCCTATTTTTCTTCGTCAACACACATTTCCCATGAGAACAGTTTATGTAAACTCAAGTTATCCCCGCAAGTCCACGGATAAATGTGTTCCAAATGTACAGCAACACCGCACTTAAGGCACAGCAATGACTTTTCATTAAGAGCAAACTGTTACACTAAATCAGAGAAGTTTTATTTTGGGCGACCGTTCTGCGCCGCTCGAGAGAGCAATGCCTCTAATGGAATGCAGAGTAGCAGGAAACAGGAAATCGCACCTGTTCTGTGAGACGTTTTTTTCAGATCGAAACAAACGAGGATTCCGTTTTGAAAATGTAGCTTGCAACAATAAATTGTTGCTTGCAACTGTAAAAAGGCAGCAGGCATTAATGCGAACACAGATTTACAGCTATTTTCTCTCACATATTAATGTCATGAACAGACCGTGTACGACAGGCTATACGTCCAAGAACAGTAATTTTTTTACTATATATATTACTAGTTTGTTTGTTGGGTTTATCGTCCCAACAGTATTTCAGTTATCTGGAGACGGTGTCCACTTGATAGTGTGCCATGAACACCTGGCATGATACCACACCCAATCACATTATCCTGACACTGGGCCAACCAGTCGTCGAACTTCCCTAATATTTGCGTGAGCTATACCACTATTATCTTTAAGGACTTTGGTATGTCGCGGCCCGGGTTCGAACCCGGGACCTTCCGTACCTGGAGCCGACGCTATACCAATTTCGCTACAAGGTCCGGTAGTAGTTTGTGAATTCTTACATATTTAATGAGGGGCTCCCGTGGCGTAATGGTACAGTGGCAGATTTGTAACGCCTCTGACTACTTAGCCTCCCACCGCGTTGGTTCCAGTTCCGTTCGGGGCGAAGAACCTAATGTGGGAAGGTCTTCCAGATGATCTGCGGTGTGCCAGTGGTTCTATCCAGACATTTGTCTGGGGTCTTCCTCCACCAAAAAAGCTGGACGTTGCTTTAATGGTCATAATTAGTTGATGCAATGTGGGCACGGAAGAGTTACCTCCCCTACCTCAACACCAAAACTGACACCAAATACTGTCAGCAAAAGAAGAGATCCACATTTTTTTCTGCTTACTGCATTTTGGAGTGTGTTCAGTTGGAACAGTCTTGTCCGGTTTAAGGTCAAGAAATTCTATTTTAAGACGACATTTTAACCTGTTAGCAGTGCCGTTCGAGGATTAAAGAATATCTTTTATTCAATATTTCTTAAATTAGTTTCTTAACAGATTAGGTGCGTTATTAAATCACTTGTTTGATACATTTAAACAAATGGCACCGCATATCTCATGTCCATGTGAAGGCAAATTGTGCGATCATATTTTTATGTCACTTGACCTCAAAGTACTCATCGGATGTCCAGCGTTGTCGTTCGTCGGGCAACTTGTTAACTTTTTAAACATATATATAAATATATTGGACGCCCTTTGATCCTTTGCATCAATGCTTCTTTTCTTACTAACTCAATAAGGTCTTGTATAAAGCGAGGTTTTACATAACCAGCTTGAAGATGTATCGATAAGGGCGATACAGTTCTACTACACAAATTCCCAAGATATATCTCTTTTAAGGCTGATATTACATTAACAGCTCTATGCAAATATATCTTCAGGAAGTCTTATGTAACATGAAGCTTTTATCTTTATATGGATATCTCATCAACATGCCCGCATTCGCGACATCTTCGATTGTTTGTTTTTTTTCTTTCATAAATATTCATTTAAACGAATTGGCCCACTTCTAACACATCGAAGATGCATGTTACTAATATAAATCCTTAAAAAAATAATTGACGTCGAGGTAGATATTCTTAAACGGTTACACCATTCGCATCATCTTCGGCCTTTTCCGTACACGTTCGGAAAAAAGCATCAAAGGTAACAGTCAATCGGAACTCCTCGGGTAATTCCGTCCTCGGGACAATCATCCATCGTATGAATCTGGTGCAATGAAACAGAAATCAAGATCGTTTTGTTCGCCGGAAGTCGGAAGAAAAATATGTAAAATGTAGTTCGCACAAAACATAATCAATGGCATCGTTTGACAGCTGTATGTCTGCTGCGCTGGATTAATTAAATTTGGATTATTTAAATTTGAAGCCGCCACAAATTGAAGTTTTACAGGAATATCTAACTGTAGTAAGCTGTCATCCGAACTGCCGTCTTGATGTTATTAAGTAATTCCCAATAAGTGAAATGGGCGAGGTGATCCTACTACCTATATACATCCGAGAGATGATTCATGAATTATCCGAGGTGGTCCGATTGGGTAACAGTATGACTACACCGAGATTGTCGGTACGCGATTCGGTTTTCCTACATCGTTAAGTAGTCCTTGCTCATTTGCAGAACGTTAGGTTGTCATTTAGTTGTAACATAATCATATGAGTGAAATGGCTTATTTTTTAAATAATGCTTTGAATAAACACGCTCCACAGTTAAACATGTATTGGTTCTTTAATATCTGTGCGGTTTCTAAAAATATCGTATTGAAGACCTAAACACACGTGTTCATGTCTTAGTGTGTATCATATGTACTGCGTTTGTCGTATTTTTACTGGTGATAAAAATAGATGTACATATTAAATTATAGTTAATAATAGCAGTATTTCATCTTGTTTGTGGGCTTTGTACAAATATCTCAGCGAAGATAGTATGAATCTCTAATCTCTCCTTCTCTCTCTCTTTCTCGGTCTCTCCTTGTTTCTCTCTCTCTCTCCCTCTTCTTTTTCTCTCTCCAAATCCTCACTCCCATCCCCCTTCAATCATCACCCCTCATCTCTCTCTCCCACACTCCCTTCCCCTTTCATCATCTCCACTCCTCTCTCTCTCCCTCTTCCCACTCCCCTCCCCCTTCCATAATTTCCCATCATCATCATCATCATCATCTCTCTCTCTCTCTCTCTCTCTCTCTCTCTCTCTCTCACCATATTACATGTACCACCAAAGTATATTTCTAAGAGTAAAATAGCTGAGATGTTCAGAATGAACATGCCTGGTCTCTAGGCGTGTCCTCAATTGGTCTGAGAATAACGGCGGCGAATACAATCATCTCTAGAAGTCAATTACTGATCTGTCGTCGGCAGAGCTATCACACTATCTGCGTAAGCCGTACAACTAGATAATAGTCTGAAAATTGGTTCGTAAAATGGAAATTTCAGATTTGTGATAAACTGAAAAAGAAAGGCCCCAAACGCGCATGAATAAAAATATTCTATTAATTTGCTGTTGTTGTATTGTTCATTCAACGGTTATTTGGTATTCTAAAACAGCGATCAAACCTACGGAAGTATGTCTCTAAATTATACCATTATTTGCACACCTTTAATCGCTTACAGGGTTAAACTCAATCGGAACAGGGATTAGGGATTAGGGATTAGCCGACATTTTTGCCGATACTGCGCAGCGACATTTCTATCATTATAGCACAGGGGCACTTATGAGGTGCCCAGGGACTGAACCCGGCCGGTCCATTATACTGACACCGACGAGTCAGGCGTAATGCTGTCCCCTTAGCCCCGAGCGTTAGGAGGGAAGCCACTACTACCAACTTTAAAGTCTTTGGTAAGACCCGGCCGGGGTTCGAACCCACGACCTCCCGATCCGCAAGCCGACGCTCTACCAACTGAGCTATTGCGGCCGGTTCAATCGGAACACCTCGGATAATTCACGAATCATCTCTCGGATGTATGTAGGTAGTCGGATTACCTCGGCTACTTCTCTAAATGGGACTTCCTTTGTGACAGACGTCAGAACAAAGATGGTAGCTCGGATAACAGCTCACTAAATTACGATACCTGTAAACCTTCTCTATGTGGCAGCTTCAAATTTAAATCATTCAAGCTTAATTTACCCGGCGCAGCAAAGACACAGCTGTCAAACGACTCCATTGATTATGTTTTGTGCGAACTACATTTTAAGCATATTATTCCGACTTTCGGCGAACAAAACGATTGTGATTTCTGTATCATTGCAACAGATTCATCCGATGAATGATTGTCCCGAGGACGGAATTACCCGAGGAGTTCCGATTGGGTTAAACTTACACTGCGCAAACAGCGCTTTTCGGTGCTTTGATTCTTGGAAACCTATTATCATTATTCGACTTTTTTTTGGCCTGGTATGAAACCTGTCAATGTCGCTTTACGTCTTCTCGCGCCAGACAAATAACCAGCAGTTTAAAGCAATGTTCGTGACAGAATAATGGGTATTGGGTTCTTAGCTGATCGTAAGATTAAACACAGTAATACGTAAAATCTTTGAATGTGTTTATCGAATTGAACGGTTTTTTAAAGCGACAATGTTTGCTGTTTTTTGTTGTTAATGTTTGTTGATTGGTTAGTTTGTTTGTTTGTTGTTGTGGTTGTTCTGTAAAACCTCACAGCAACTATCACTTAAAAGTGGTGTAAGTAATAGAAGTGTGAGAGAAATAAACATGCCGCGAAAACGAATGCGAAATAGACAGCAGACAAATAGAAGTGTGAGAGAAATAAACATGCCGCGAAAACGAATGCGAAATAGACAGCAGACAAATAGAAGTGTGAGAGAAATAAACATGCCGCGAAAACGAATGAGAAATAGACAGCAGACAAATAGAAGTGTGAGAGAAATAAACATGCACCGAAAAAGAATGAGAAATAGACAGCAGACAAATAGAAGTGTGAGAGAAATAAACATGCACCGAAAAAGAATGAGAAATAGACAGCAGACAAATAGAAGTGTGAGAGAAATAAACATGCACCGAAAAAGAATGAGAAATAGACAGCAGACAAATAGAAGTGTGAGAGAAACAAAACATGCACCGAAAAAGAATGAGAAATAGACAGCAGACAAATAGAAGTGTGAGAGAAACAAAACATGCACCGAAAAAGAATGAGAAATAGACAGCAGACAAATAGAAGTGTGAGAGAAACAAAACATGCACCGAAAAAGAATGAAAAATAGACAGCAGACAAATAGAAGTGTGAGAGAAACAAAACATGCACCGAAAAAGAATGAGAAATAGACAGCAGACAAATAGAAGTGTGAGAGAAATAAACATGCACCGAAAAAGAATGAGAAATAGACAGCAGACAAATAGAAGTGTGAGGGAAAAAAACATGCACCGAAAACGAATGAGAAATAGACAGCAGACAAATAGCAGTGAGAGAGAAATAAACATGCATCGAAAATGAATGAGAAAAAGACAGCAGACAAATAGAAGTGTGAGAGAAATAAACATGCACCGAAAAAGAATGAGAAATAGACAGCAGACAAATAGAAGTGTGAGGGAAAAAAACATGCACCGAAAACGAATGAGAAATAGACAGCAGACAAATAGCAGTGAGAGAGAAATAAACATGCATCGAAAAAGAATGAGAAAAAGACAGCAGACAAATAGAAGTGTAAGAGAAACAAAACATGCACCGAAAAAGAATGAGAAATAGACAGCAGACAAATAGAAGTGTGAGAGAAACAAAACATGCACCGAAAAAGAATGAGAAATAGACAGCAGACAAATAGAAGTGTGAGAGAAATAAACATGCACCGAAAAAGAATGAGAAATAGACAGCAGACAAATAGAAGTGTGAGAGAAATAAACATGCACCGAAAAAGAATGAGAAATAGACAGCAGACAAATAGAAGTGTGAGGGAAATAAACATGCACCGAAAACGAATGAGAAATAGACAGCAGACAAATAGAAGTGTGAGAGAAATAAACATGCACCGAAAAAGAATGAGAAATAGACAGCAGACAAATAGAAGTGTGAGAGAAATAAACATGCACCGAAAAAGAATGAGAAATAGACAGCAGACAAATAGAAGTGTGAGGGAAATAAACATGCACCGAAAACGAATGAGAAATAGACAGCAGACAAATAGCAGTGAGAGAGAAATAAACATGCCGCGAAAACGAATGAGAAATAGACAGCAGACAAATAGCAGTGAGAGAGAAATAAACATGCATCGAAAAAGAATGAGAAATAGACAGCAGACAAATAGCAGTGAGAGAGAAATAAACATGCATCGAAAAAGAATGAGAAATAGACAGACAAATAGAAGTGAAAGAAAAATAAACATGCATAAAAAAGAAATGCGAAATAGACAATAGTAGTGAGAGAGAAATAGAAGTGACAGAAATAAACATGTATCGAAACAACAAAAAAATGCCGCGAAAAAGGACGAGAAATAGACAAATAGAAGTGAGAGAAAAATAAACATGCCGCGAAAAGGAATGAGAAATAGATAGACAAATAGAAATGAAGAATGAGAAATAAACATGCCTCGAAAAGGACGTGGCAAGAAAAAAGCCGATGAGCGGAAAAATATACATAAAAGACCAGTTGTCCATGCAAATTATCTCAAAATTATTCAACTTTTATCAAGCCAGTACGCCAAGCTGTCAATAGCTTCTAATGCTGGATGTACGTCGTTTAATATGTTAAAGTCTCTAAACGTCTTGCCTTGCCAGACAAATTACTAGCAATTTGTGGAAATGTTTGTGTCGGAGGCGGGGAAGTAGGGAGTATTTGATAACGCTGCTGATCGTCGAATGTACACGGTGATGTATGAAATGAGCTGCTTTTTGTCTGCGTTACGCAAGCTGAAAGTTTGTATTGGTAATATATCCGTTGTTGTTGTTGATGATGATGTTATTTATGTTGCTTGGTTTTGAGGTATAAAATCCCCCCCCCTCCAAAAAACAACAACAACAACAAAAACAAACAAACAACAACAACAACAACACACACACAACAACAACAACAACACGCACAACAACAACAACAACAAAACAACAACAGGTTTCTATCAGCTACGATTTCTACTTCAATTTATCTTTTTAACTTTTTTATCTGTAATCGGTCCCAACCATCTCTGTGTGGGTTCGAGACCTGGTCAAGTGCTTTCATGTGGGGAGGTTTTCCAGCTTAACTGCAGTGCGCCGGTGGTTCTAACCAGACATAAGTATGGGTTTTTTCTCCACCAATTATTTGGATGTTACCGATATGCCCATAATTGTGTCAGTGCAATGTAACAAACAACAACATATCTGTGACCGCATGCCGTGAGCACCAGGGATTGTATACATAAAGAATCTTAGGTATTTGATTTGACTTCATCTAAGGAACTTCCTTACATTTTGAAATATTTTCTTGATATTGAATACAGAAGTCAGCGCAAAGAGAAAATAGTAATTCAATAGATAGATGGATGGATGGACGGAAGGAAGGAATGACGGACGGACGGACGGACGGACGGACGGACGGAAGGACGGACGGACAGACAGACAGACAGACAGACAGACAGGCAGACAGATAGATAGGTGTTTTACGTAAGACGACTGGTCTATCCAGTATACATACATTGTTACATATTTATTCTAAAAACGCTCACACTCAAATTTACGGCAAATTTGCCTTTTTCAAGTGTATATCAAGCATATTTAGAAAAAAATATTAATTATATTAAAATATTATATTCCCTGAGGAAACAATTTACAACATTGTTACACATATTTATATAGAGTTAATGGAAAACATGCACACGTATTGAAGTACATTAGTTGCGCCTTTACCAATATCTATTTGAAATTGAATAAATGCATTCTATACGATACATTACGAGGCATTACAATAAACGTCTAGATATAATGCATATGTATGGCTATAATTATTTATCTTATTTGTGAATATAATACAAAGAAAAGGGAATATATAAATAATATATATATATATATATATATATTTCATTGATTTCCTGTGTTCTTGTACATGATTTATTTGCACTGGAGTTTGTTATTGTCATATATTTGTATTGTATGCTTAATTGCTCATTTACTGCTTAGAGCGGTAACTAGTTCAATAAAGTTGAGTTGAGTTGAGTATAGATATAAATACATATGCACAATGCACAAATTTTAACACTGTGACACAATTAGTTGAACATTAATCCTTCACAAATTTAGTCACTGATTTAGTCTTCGTAAGGATAAACAATTAAATGTGCAGATTGACAGTTTATTATTTGTAGTTTTTTAATTGTCTGATTTCAGTAACTCTATCATATTCGGTCTCTTCCAATAACATGGGTTTATATATGGTTTACTTTGTGAATCATACAAAATACATTTATAAAACGACTTGGCAACTTGCCAGTTCCCACCTACGGAGTTTCTTGTTTTCCTTCTCTTTTTTCACTGTATCAGATGTTATTATGCTTTATTGTCCTACAAATGTATTGCTTTTTATGAAAACACAACACATTTCTATCGTATAACGGCGCCCGAGCCCATTTGGTAATGATGATAGGTTATATACGGACAAAAGGAGATTCCGACTCAATGAATATTCATTAAACTATTCCGGAATGAGCACATTTAAATAGGGAGGGATTTGACGATTTGTTACAAGAGGTTAATGCATTCATTTGTATGATATCATTACGTTGGTCAGGTGACTGAAAAAAGAATGAAAAAAAAAAGAAGAAGAAAAAGCTGATTTTACAGTAATAAGCCTAATATGAATTAATTATTACATGCAGTTTTTCCTTGCTTCAGTTATGACTTGGCCTCACATCATTCTACACGTGGTGGTTACCAAGCCTAAATGTCCACCGGAAGTAGAACGCCTGACAGAGAGTATTTCTGATATACTGAAGTAGATTATTTTGCCTTGTGACTGTATTTGCAATTATTTAAATAATCTCATGCAATGTAGTGCAAAACAAAGCTGAACCATTGAAGAGTTGTGAAAATGCCAAATCATTGCAGTCCTATCCTCAATCATGGACTGATTTATTTAGACCGGAACTATTTAATCGAAAATGTGCGGGTACACTATGCTAAAATTACGCTGTATGTTTCCATGGGGGCGTTAACCGTCTTGACGATACATAGCTTTCCATCGTAGAGGCCCTGTATATTAGATAACGCAATGGTCTTTCTCACAATATACGGTTTTGGGGTTACCAAAGAAACGAATTGCTGTTAATTTGCTTCCGAAGTTGTGACATTTATTATACAGTAAAGAACAAATTTATATAGTGTTATGTTACCTATAAATCGATACCCCTCGATAATTTCGTCCTCGAAACGATCATCTTTCGGGAATATCTAGTGCAGTGATATGTGCGGATGTGCGATATTTTTGTTGGCCGGAAATAGAATACGCAATAGAAAACGTTCTTAAACATCGATGTTGGTATATAGCAATATGCTATCCTGTAAATTTCCATTTTTCATTTAACATTTCACATTTCGATAGATGTACAACTGTTACTGTATTTGCATGAACATATATTTATATCGGTAGTTTTTGGGGAAATATACTTTTCGAAGGGGTTTTCCCGCCATACGCCAAGGAGATGTTCATCTATTATCAGAGACGTGTTACCGATGTATTACCGCTTAACTTATTATTATTGTCTCAGATAATCACAAGTTCTATTTAACAAGAAAGAGTATGGATGTGAGACATTCAGAGCGCCACAGAGAGTAATGTCTTAGAAAATGTAACAAATGATAGGGCAATTCAGTTTCTTATTATAACAATACTTTATAGAACATAGTATACTGAACAATGAATGTTTAATGATTTCCACCAAGTCCATGCTTTACAAAAGATCCAGTGTGCTCTTGAATGTGCGTCCCAATTTAAAGTCTAATATAGGCAATACCAGGAAAATATAACAGGAAAACGCATCTTTTGTGCTAAACAACACTATCATAATTTCCAGTAAGTACGTTATTTTGTATAAGAGATACATCGCAGCGACCAATTATGATCCTTATAGCGACATCCAGCTGTTTTGGTGGAGGAAAAGTCAAGACAAATGTCTAGGTTGAACCACCGGCGCACCGCAGGTCAGCTGGAAGACTTTCTCACATTAAGTCCTTTGCATTATCTGCTACTTGGCTTTCGTCTTTGTTGTCTGCTTCATCGTTTCGTAATTTCAAAATTCATTGTAACCTCGGACTACTCGGTTCCTTTTATAGAAAAAAGACCCCGTTAAATAGTTACGATTCCGACTATTGCCTGCTACTCTTTTCATAATTGCAAGCTACACTGTTAACCTCGGACTACTCGGTCTTTTATAGAAAAAAGACCCTGTTAAATAGTTACGATTCCGACTATTGCCTGCTACTCTTTTCATAATTGCAAGCTACACTGTTAACCTCGGACTACTCGGCCTTTTATAGAAAAAAAGACCCCGATAAATAGTTACGATTCCGACTATTGCCTGCTACTCTTTTCATAATTGCAAGCTACACTGTTAACCTCGGACTACTCGGCCTTTTATAGAAAAAAGACCCCGTTAAATAGTTACGATTCCGACTATTGCCTGCTACTCTTTTCTTAATTGCAAGCTACACTGTTAACCGCGACATACTTGTTTTCTTTTTCCTTGACAAATGTACATGTATCTCCAAACAGTTACGACCTTGTTTTTGCTTTCTGCATTATTGTCCCCATCAACATTTTATTCCATGAAGCGCCAACATTGATTTGTGACTTCACAGTGTCGGATTCTAATGGTCGGATCCAGCGCATGCCCCCCCCCCCCCCCCCACGCAATTCCCGTACCATGATAAACTTGTAATATACCATCCCTTTTCTCTTTGTTACCAGGGGCAGTTCTTGACCTTAGAGGGTACGTGAATTTTCTTTAAATAAAAGAGTAATCGAACTAGTTGTCAACATATGAATAACGCACCCAGCCGACAATTGCATTAAATTAAACACAAATAATTATATTATAAGAACAAATGATCGGGTGACGATGCTGATTTTGTACAAATTTCGTGTAAGGTATCCATGATGGGATGCTCAACCGGGAAAAGTTTGATTTCGGTAGTGCCGGAAAATTGCGGATATGTATGTATAGACTAAAACCAGTACTATTTCGATAGTACTTTTTAAATTGCATTCATATAAAAAAATCAAAATAGGCATGTTCAGTGTTATGAGAAGGACGGCTGCACCACACCCTTGCTCCGCTCCTGGTTTCAGAAACAAGTCAGAACGCATCTCCGGCATTTCATAAGTTAAAAGACATGTCATCTTACATATATATTTTTATATAAGAAACATTTGACAAATACCACGCCTCAATCCTTCTCTTACCCACCAAAAGTCAAAATGGCACAAATATACACAAATTCGGTTATCTCGAATCTTGTCAATTCAAAGCCGGTTATTTCAAAAGTGGTTCAAGAGTTATAAACTTTAACATGCCGTGATATCTGGAAGTCAGTTATCTCAAATTCTTTAATCTGACGTTGGTTTATCATAATAATTTGATCTGCTGTTGAAACTTTGAGACCTTGAGTATTTTATATGTCTTATATATACACTGCATATCTTTATGACGATGTTATTCAAAATGAAATTGTTTTGTTGGATTATAATCTGCGACAGGGATCCGGGGGAAGGAGGGTGTGTGTGTGTGTGTGTGTGGGGGGGGGGGGTTGTGTGATGCACCACCCCAACTCACAACCAGGTAAAAGAGTAGACTTGTAAAACCACATACATGTAAGCTTAAAAATACTAAGCTTTTAAAGTAAATTTTGTCTGTTGACTGCTTAGGTGGAAGTTAGAGCTCCTTACTGTATATATATATGTGTGTGTGTGTGTGTGCGTGTGTGTGTGTGTGTGTGTGTGCGTGTGTGTTTGTGTGTGTGTGTGTGTTTGGGTGCGTGCGTGCGTGTGTGTGTGTGTGTAGGTGTGTGTGTGTGTGTGTGTGCGTGTGCGTGTGTGTGTGTGTTTGGGTGTGTGTGTGTGTGTGCGTGTGTGTGTGTAGGTGTGTTTGGGTGTGTGTGTGTGTGTGTGTGTGCGTGTGTGCATGCGTGCGTGCGTGTGTGTGTGTGTATATACTGCGATGAAGTTGAGTGGCTCTTGATTCATATCCTCCACCACCTAAATTGGATCCGCCCCTGGACCGCGACAACAAATAAGGATATTAAATAATGTCAGCACGCCAGTTCCACTTAACCCTTTCATTCATAGTTCAGATGTATGATTTTGAAATTTTACCTATTTTATTTTCTTTAACACAGTTCAAAGTAACACATTTATGTTTCATCATTTTAACAGTAAATCCATGAATAAACCAGTCAACAAATAAACCCTAAGTAAAGCAGATTCTACTAAAGATAAGACTGATAATTGTGACTGCTTCACAAAGGCGTATAATGGCAAATGCATGAGAGAAAGGGTAAAATACGCCGTCGTGTAGCCAAACAGTGGCTTTATAACGACCAGCTGAGTTTGTCACAATTTCCGGGGTATTTAGAAAATGTGGCATCTGGTCCAGGCACGGTTCTTTATAAAAAAAACAACCTATGATTTCGAGATATAAAACAGAAGATGACATTTAGAAAACAGAAAGTGAGACTTTGTGATGCAAAAGAAAAATTTTGGGGAAAACACAGGGCCGCACAGCGGAACTATTCAATAAATGTTTCACCGCTAAATGCCAGTGTCAGAGCCGATGGAGTTGCTGTCTTATAACTTTTTAGCCGCCGACCGGGGGGTGGGGGTGGGGGGGGGGGGGGGGGGGGGGGCGAGCTGACCTTCTGTTGTGCACACCTGGTTCTACTTAGGCATTTTTGTTGGATTTTACTCCACTATTAATGGCTAGACGTCGCTATACTAGTTGTGTCCTTGAGAAGTATTATATACGCTAAGGCCGGGGATGGATCCAGGGAAGGGTGGGGGAGATGCATCCCCACCCCACCAACGAGGTAAAAGAGCAGAGATGTGAACACACATACATGTAAGCTTAAAAAATACTAAGCTTTTAAAATGAATTTGTCTTTTGACTGCTCATGTCGAAGTTAGGGTCCCAAGCTGTGGTATATTTTAAGCATTTACTGCTATTAAATTGAACAGATCTTGATTCATACCCTGCAACCCAAAACCAAAATTTTCTGGATCCGCCCCTGATTCAGAGCGCACCTGGTAGCGCAACGGGTTGAGCCAAGGGTTCGATCCCGGACCCCGACATACCAAAGTTAAAATGGTAGTGATAAAGCTCCCTTGCTAAAGCTCAAGCAAATATAAGCGTAGTTGCACAACTGGTTGGCCCGGTGTCAGGATAATGTGACAGGGTGTGGTATCATGCCAGGGGTTCACTGCATGTTTTACACAGCGAAGGCAGCACTATTTCTGCTTCAAGTGGACACCGTCACCAGATCACTGAAATACCGTTGGACGGACGAGAAACCCAACAAACAAATTTTAACATACATTATTGTTCTTATAGTGTAATAAGCCATATTAAAATCAAGGAAACAACATAATTTTATAAGTGTTGCCCGGTTACGTCCGCTATATTACAGTAACCTCTACCATAGTAAAAATGATGAGGATAATAATAATAATAAAAAAAATAATAATATACAATCAAAATAAGTCGCCTAAGTCGTCATCACAAACATGTATTTTCTATCTGAGCCACGCTGCACTGTTAGCTATTTTTAAACAAAGAAAGTCACGTGACCAATTACTTTTGGGAACCAATTACATCATCATCCCCCATGGCTTTGATATCTATTTTAAACAGAAATCCCAACCGTCTTTAATTAAAGATTTGGAAAAAAATGAACGTTTAGTCATATTATTTTTTCATTTGTACAGTTGATCTAGTGACGAACAGACTAAAGTACGAGTTAGCGAAACAATGATAACCAGGTTCCGCCAAACAGTGGAAAATATAATGACATGTTGTAAAACCGTTTGATGCCACCTTTAACCAAAGTGATTGAGTTAATAGATAAGAGTTATTTTATGATATTGCAGAATTATTTTATGATATTGCAACGATGTTCGGAATGTGAGACATTAATGAATAGTCCCCCCTGAATAATCCCTCAATGCAGATAGATCCTTTCATTTGTTTTACTCTGGTTTTATGCTTGTGCTCTCTGGAGTATATGTTGACTTTTCTGCCTTTCTTGCGATACCCAGGTAAAGCATCATTAAGAAACACTTCTATTTTCTTTTTCAAATAACATATCTGTCTAGGTATTTAAATGGATTTTGAGCTGCTATTTATGCAAAAGTAAGAAATTTCACTATTTATTATTGCAATATATACATAAAAAATGCGATAAAGTCAAAGAATTCCTACTAAAAGGACCTACCTACTGTTTGCAATACCTCGGATTTTAACTAACAAGGGAGACAATTTCCATTTCATCAATGTACCTTAATGCCTACTGTAAGATGACCAATGCAATAAAGTCCAAGAATTCCGACAAAAAGGACCTACCTACTGTTTGGAATACCTCGGATTTTAACTAACAAGGGAGACAATTTCCATTTCATCAATGTACCTTAATGCCTACTGTAAGATGACCAATGCAATAAAGTCACAGAATTCCGACTATAAGGACCTACCGACTGTTTGGAATACCTCGGATTTTAACTAACAAGGGAGACAATTTCCATTTCATTAATGTACCTTAATGCCTACTGTAAGATGATCTGGTTCGGTTTTGAGGCCTTTGTATTCGTTTACACGCTTATCATGCGCATGGACAATTACTCGGAATGGTTCTTCATACCAATCTTTTTCCACAATAGGAAAGCTATGCACTAAGATTGATTAAAAAAGGAGAACACATGAAATAAGATACAAAAGCAAGCTGAGAGGGAATAAATGGAAAGAACCTACGACCTTTGTTTGTTTGTTGTTGTGTTTTTTTGTACCATCGCACCAACACAACTATGGTCATATTGGCTAATTATTGGTGGAGGAAGACCACAGACCTAAATCTGGATAGAACCACTGTTGCACTGAAGGCTAGCTGGAAAACCTAACCACAATAAAAGTTCTCTCCCCTACCGGGACTCGAACCCATGCGCTGAGGGACTGAGGAGTTTCAAGTCAGCGACTCTAACCGCTCGGCCAGGGGGCCCTTTTATGATTACAAAGACCTTTTATACATGGTATATGTACTTAATTTAAACCGATCTTAAATCGGATTTAATTTAATCTTATTTATTAGGATATCTTTACATATAAAATATCCTTATGCAAAATAAGTAAATATAAACCTCGGACCAGCTCTTATACGACACTTCGAATCAAACTGACCAATTCGTCCATTTTATGGATTAAATTCAAAGATATTAATTACGGATAGTGTCTATTAACAGTACATTGTATATTATAAACAACAACAACAGTAGGAAAATGTCGGTCAAATCTGTTCTTGGCTTTATTCTAAACCAAGAGCGAAAGACCGTAACTTTTTACAATTCCCAGAAAATATATATCTTTATTTCCTTCACAATGTGTAGAGCAATACTTACGTATAACATACGAAATACCTAAGGGAAATAAGTGAATCAACAAGTTACACAAAACGTTTATTATGATTTGGTAGGAATCGAAGTGATTGGTTAGTTCGCAATTGCTCAATCTTTCAAAACGATATTAAAGAAAAAGCTAGATGCATCTTATAGAAGAGAAAGATAGGAAACAGGTTGTTAACTTGCGACATGACAAGATAAGTAAAAACCAGACGAAATAATAGATTACCGAATCTTTGAACAGAAGAGAGATATTTTTAGAGTATGTTTTAGTCAGAGGAAAAAAGACACAACAACGAAAAGGCACAACAACAAAAAACACAACAAAGAGACTAAAAACACTGCGGGTTTGAATGGGAGCATCAAAACAATTAACCTTATAATTACATATGCGAGAATTAATACTTGCGATTTGTTTAGCAGTTGCTATATGAGCTACATCTTTTCGAAAAGAGGGATTTGCCGGCATTTTTGCCGATACTGCGCAGCGACATTTCTATCATTATAACACAGGGGCACTTATCAGGTGCCCAGGGACTGAAACCGGCCGGTCCATTATACTGGCACCGACGAGTCAGACGTAATGCTGTCCCCTTAGCCCCGAGCGTTAGGAGGGAAGCCACTACTACCAACTTTAAAGTCTTTGGTTTCACCCGGCCGGGGTTTGAGCCCGCGACCTCGCGATCCGCAAACAAACGCTCTACCAACTGAGCAATAGCGGCCGGTCCTTTTCGAAACGAATTGCGATTTTAAAGTCAAATTTAGATCAAACCTCTTACATCGGTCTGCTTATATTTGAAATATATAAACATTTGAATCGACTAGACAAATAACAGGCTTCGATCTGCATAAATGTTTCAGCAGCAATTCTCCAAAGCGTAATATTTTCCAAAAAGCAATTTTGTATGCGAAATGCAAAATGAACCAAAAATGTTTGGAGTTTACAACTGTCGTCTGCTATGGAAGAAGATTAAAAGTTCGCATGGTTTCTAATCATTGACAGATGGCCTTTCTTTACAAAATACAAATTGTGGTCGTCAATATTATAAGAGAGAAAGTCCGCTCATTTTGAAGTAGAAACCTTTTAAAGATGGTATTCGACAGTTTGAAACAGTTCTTTCTCGCAAACATCCAAATAAATTATTGTGAAATGAAAAGATCTTACGAAATGTTGTTTATTGATGTATGACAACTAAGTTAAAAGCGAAAATATCACTACACTCGTCATTACAAACATGATTCTCATATCTGAGACACGCTGCACTTATAGCTATTTTTATCCTAAGAAAACCACGTAACCTTTTTTTTATATATTTTTTGCGAACCTGTTATAGCAACATCCGGGCAAATTGCTGTGACTTCGATATCTATTTTTGGCCGAAATCCCTATAATGCTTATTTATAGATTTGGAAAGAATGGACATTTATTGCGATTTTTTTTTAAAATCTGCACTAAAAACATTTGAGGTAGTATTTAAAATCACGTTCACTTTGAATAAAAAAAAAAATATGCCGTATAATAGAATGTTCAATGTCCCCAAATCCTCAAAAGCAGTGGTAAGATATTTTCACATGTATTTGATATAGGCAAACTGACGGATACCACGCTTAACGGATACAATTCTAAGGTGGAATTCCGCTAAATCGACATGGAGAAAACTTAACAAATACTAGTTGGAAACAGGTTTAGGGAGAAAGTCTGTCACTTAAAAAATTAATCCACCACTTTGAAAATGAAAACAGTGTTTAGTGTGAAAGCTCACCAATTTTAAAGGTACCTATATCTAATACATGTAACAACATATTACCTTTGTTCTGGATAATTGGGCAAAATTCCTGCATAAACCCATACTTGAGTTTAGGTAAAGGCTGGTTATAACACTACCTTAATTGATTTAATATTGTGAAATATATCGTTTTAAATGTCAAATCTATAAATAAGCACGATACGGTGTTCAGCTAAAATAGACATCGACGTCAGACCTGATATTGTGGTCACGTGATTCTTTGTTTAAAAATAGATAACTGCGCAGGGAATACATTTTTAAATGAACAAGTGGGGTGTTTTGCATTATTATTCAGATAGATGTAGTGCACCAATAAATAGCATTTCAAGGGATCCTTTCTGGTAACTTTTTTTTTTGTTTTCATGAGAGAAAAAAAAAAAGTCCAAACTTGTGGAATCCGACAGAATGGATTAGACTTTTTTTCTTTCAAAGAATCAAATTAATAATAATTATTGCCTGAGAAGATCTCGCAAAATACTGATTTCTGAATCCTACATCTATGTGAAAAGTAAAGCATAACGCATCACCTACACACATAGGTATTTCCTATCTAAGCCACGCAACACAGTCAGCTATTTTTAGAAGATCACGTGACTCGTAACTAAATACAATCATTCGGGTTATCCGCTCGGATGTCGATGTCTTTTTTTAACAGAAAACATAATCATGTTTATTTATGGTTTTAGAAAGTACAGGCATGCAGAGTGTTTTATGTAACGATTTGATGAAAACAACAGTCGGATACCACCTTTTAGATGAAAGATAGTATACCTTATTAGTGCAGATATTGCATCTTCTAAATATTATAAGTTGCACTGCTTGTATCTTTGAGTTATGGTTTTATACACACCAGGGACGGATCTAGAAGATTTTGCTGTGTGTATGGGGGCGGGGGGTGGGGTGGGGGGGGGGTGGGGGTATTGAATCAAGATCCATTCAACTTTATTGTTATTGCAGTAAATACTATATATATATATATATATATATATATATATATATATATATATATATATATATATATATATATATATATATATATATATATATATATACACACACATGAAGGGACCCTAACTTCGACCTAAGCAGTCAAGAGACACAATTTACTTAGTATTTTTATGCTTACATGTATGCGTTCTCTACCCTTTTGCCTGGTTGGTGGGGGAATGCATCCCCCACCCCCACCCCCCACATATTTTGGATCCATCCCTGATACAGACATTCGATATTATTAATATAACCTTCGGGAAAGATAAGGGACATGGGCTGCCACAGGGGTGGGAATGGGGGTGTATGAACCCAAAACTAAAAGCTGCAGCAGTTTTTATATTGCATAAATGTAATTTGCAAACCTTCTGTAAAACTGAACAACATACTCTACCGGGATTGCATTTTAGACATTTCAGTTGACCAATACCCCCCCCAATGGTTTGAATTATTGTATGAGTCCATATCTCAAAGCTACAAATAGTATAACGTTTATCTCACCGACTTACGGTAATTCTTGATCATATTTTTTTTAAAATTTAAAAAAACTTAACCCTATAAACTACTAGTGCTTTAAAGTTAATCAAACAAAAGTAATGCACAACAACATCAACAGCGATTAACTTTCCAACAAAAACAACTTGAAAGATGTCATTAAGATTCAAAACAAAAACAGTGAAGCTATGAAAAATGAAAGCGCTGCAAGCATTTGGTATTCGGAAATTTTGTCACATGCGAGATTACTAAAACTGTCTCTTCTCTAAATAAAATACATAAACAACTCCGATCTTAAAGGTGTTACCCGATAGTTGGACCCAAAATAAGTTTATTAACATCTTAAAAAACTATTGTTACATAAACAAATTTCGCAAAATACTGTTTGTTATGTCCTACACCAGTCTGAAAGGTGTATCATAACGCCACAGTTTAAAAGCTGTATAATATATATATATATATATATATATATATATATATATATATATATATATATATATATATATATATATATATATATATATTATATATATATATATATATATATATATATATATATATATATATATAAATAAATATATATTAGATAAATTGCTGAAATATTAATATTGATTAAATGAAACAAGAAATAGCAAATGCAGCAACAGCAACAACAATCGCTGAAGCAGTATAAGCAACAACAAAAGCTACAAAAAGAAAACAGTAAAGACAACACAGTAAAAAGAAAACAATCTCAACAACAAAACATTAATTACAATTTGAAATCAAAGAAGATTATAAAAAAGCTCATGTAAGTTCAGAATTCAATATATTATTCTAACTAAAAAGCCAAAAAAAAAAAAAAACAACTTTGCAAGTTGAAACTGCATTTGTTCACAACACACTGTGTAAGTTCTATATCACCCTTTATTTCGGCATAAATGACAAAACGAACCGGACCTGGTAGCGCAATCGGTAGAGCGTCGGCTCCAGGTACGGGAGGCCCCGGGTTCAGTCCCTGGCCGCAACATATCTAAGTCGTTAAAAATGGTAGTAGTATAACTCCCTTGCTGACGCTCAAGCAAACGTAAGGGTAGTTACACGACTGGTTGGCCTGGTGTCAGGATAATGTGAATGGGTATGGTATCATGCCAGGTGTTCATGACATGCTATACACAGTGAAGGCAGCACTATATCTGCCTCAAGTGGACACCGTCTCCAGATAACTAAAAAACTATTTGAAGAAATATATTTCAGAATATAACACTCACATTCAAATCTTGTTTGTTAAGCATAGTGACGATTGTTCTTTTAATGACAGAGGTAACTGATTTAAAAGCACGTGACCTCTGACGTGGAGATATCGGTGTCAATATATAAAAAACATTCGATTCTAGTAAGCCCATGTCCCCCGGGTGATGATATTCCATTCAATTACACAACTCTAACCTTCCACAGTGGCATACACTATCTTCTCACGTGATTCAATTAGTACTCACTAATTAGAAAATGATGGAGAAAGTAAGATGAGAATATTGTCGTTTTCCTTGGAGGTTTGGTCTGGAAAATAAAATACGTGGCAAACGAACAGAAACGGAAAACAAACATGCAGGCAGGAAGACAAGCATGCAGACAGACGAGAAACCGACAGACAAAAATAAGCAAGCAGACCGGCAGGCAAAGAGATAGTCGAGAAACCGACAGACAAACAAGCAGGTAGGCAAACAGATAGACGATAAACCGACAGACAAACAAGCAGGAAGGCAAACAGATAGTCGAGAAACCGACAGACAAACAAGCAGGTAGGCAAACAGGTAGACGAGAAACCAACAGTTAAACAAGCACGAAGGCATACAAACAGGCAAACAAGCCAGCTTACAAACATAAAGACAGACAAACAGACAGGTTGTCAAACAGGAGAACATGTAAGTAAACATATACAAGCAAGAAAAAAGGAGAACATGCAAACAAAAAGATGCCAAAAAAGACAAGTAGCAACAAAGGCAGGCAAACAGAGAGACAGAGAATGAACACAAAGAAACAAACAAAATTTCGGAGAAACAAACAGACAGCTTTGTTTATTTTAGCACATTGATTTAAAACGGCACTGCTCATAAACAGAACATGCTCTAATTAAGCGATACCTGCAAAATTGAAAGTTCTACATGTTCAATGAATTCATTTGTTGAAGACTGCGAAGCATACACAAACTATATCTAAAATTTACAAAAAAACATTAATTAGATGCACACTCCACGTAATTAAATGACCACTGACACATACCGCTTACGAGTCAATAAATAACACTCAAAGTTGCCTTACTTTGTTTATTTTCCAAATCTAGTGTTGAAATTGTTCGTGTTTGACAAATTGAAAATCGTTATGTTTAAAAAGGTGTGAGTATTTTTCATCTTCTCCGGTTACATTGTCTGTCATCGATATATTGGCAGTGGCTTTCCGAGTAATTCAGAATGCTGACTTGCAATCTATGCCGAATTCATATCGGATATTCCTGTCAGACTTATCAGGAGGGGGCGGGGGTTGGGGGATGGCTAGCTTTCAGTTTCTAGCTAGACAAGTATGCAAGTATTTTTCGATGCAATACACATACATGCCTGTTTCAGAAATGATAAATATAAAAAATGAAGTGGAGACCGCTTTTAAATGTTTATTTTATTTTATTATTCTCTATTAGTGTAAATAGAAAAATGCATGTAAGAGAGTAATGGTTCTGTATGCTCTGCCCATTTAGCCAAGAACTAAAACTATTCCAAACATGAAATAAATCCGCCATGAAATCGTAGTCTTACTTACAACATTGGCTTTACAATGCTTGTTTATTGGGTTTATCGTCCCACCAACGGTATTTCAGTTATCTGGAGACGGTGTCCACTTGAAGCAGATATAGTGCTGCCTTCACTGTGTATAGCATGCCGTGAACACCTGACATGATACCACACCGTGTCACATTATCCTGACACCGGGCCAACCAGTCGAGGAACTACCCTTATATTTGCTTGAGCGTTAGCAAGGGAGCTTTACCACTACCATTTTTAACGACTTATGTCGCGGCCCGGGATCGAACCCGGGGCCTCCCGTACCTGGAGCCGACGCTCTACCGATTGCGCTACCAGGTCCGGCGCTTGACAATGTATATGACTTCGCCGCTAAGTGATAAAATCGGTGTGTGTGTGTGTGGGGGGGATTGTGTGTGTGTTTGGGGGGGGGGGGGGGGGGGGGGGGGCAGAGGCTTTGTGGCGGAGGGGGCGTATTTGGAAAAAGTACCTATGAAAGAGTTGTGCTTTCTGCGATAAGCTTAGTTTAAATTCAGTTGCCCAGTGTTATGCAGAAAGAGTTTTAAGAAAACTTAGTTATGGTTCCGGTGCAGATTAGTATATTTTGACCTCGCCTTTTACGTAGTAAGGATTTGCATAGTTCAAAGTTCAAAGACAATCTGTCAGATCAATTCAAATATTCAATACAACCCTTGCATCGGATGTTTGCAAGGATAAAGCACGGGATGAAGTTGTGTTTTTGATACATCGGAGCGACCATTTGTGATCATTATAGCGACGTCCAGCTATTTGATGGAGGAAGACCTCAGAGAAATGTCTGGGTAGAACCACCGGCGCACCATAGGTCCGCTGGAAGACCTTTCCACATTTAAGTCCTTCGCCCCGAACGGGATTCGAACCCACAAGGTGGACGCTAAACAGTCAGAAGAGTTACAAGTCGGCGACTCTATCACTACGACACCGCCGACCCCTTGGTGAAATTGGTATACCTCTTACAAAAACACCTTGTTATGTTAAATAGTACTTTCGTTTACCAAAACATTTTGTTGTTACTGGCAACTTATGGTTTTACTGGAGACATCCAGCTAATTACTGGTGGATGATGACCTATCTAAGTAGAATCACCGGCGCACCATAAGTTAGCTGGAAAAACTCCCATCATGAAAGTTCTCGCCACTACTGGGACTCAGTGTGAAGGGCTGAGGATTTGCACGCCGGCGACTCTAGCCGCTCCGCCATGGGTGTCAACCAACATAGCCAACAACCGTCAGCGAACATGGCTGGCGCATGGCCGATTTTATGTCCTTCTAAAAGCCGTTATTTTAATTTCATGAAAAATCCAACCCGGCTGAATGTCTTGAGATCGGTGATTCTTATGGAATGATTTTTATGGGGGACGATAATATAACAGGCAGTAACAGGAAATCGCAATTGTCCTGTGAGGCCTTTTCAGAGAAAGAACAGAGTAATCTATGTTCAACAGTGTTGCTTGCAACAATAAAATGTAGCTTGCATTTATAAAACAGTTAGCAGGCGTAAATAGGACTTTGCAGGTCTTTGACAAGGTCTGGTATAACAGAAGAAACAGAGGATGCCGATGTTACCAGTTAGCATGTAATTACAGATGTAGCAGACAACAAGCAGGAAAGCAACGTACCAGATAGTCTAGTTCCTATCAGAGTTACTTTCATATATTTCTGTACATGTTGTGTAATGGGTCGACAGTTTAAGACGGTGTTAAAGATGGTATCCGACAGTTTGGACCAAAATATGTTTTCTCATATAACCAAATACGTTATTGCTACCTGAAAAGATCTTGCAAAATGCTACTCATTGATGCCCTAGATCCGTGTAAACAGTTAAACATAGATCCCCATTCCTCAATGCAAACAGGTATTTCCTAACTGAGCCACGCTAAAGAGATAGCTATTTTTAACTATGAAAACCACGTGACATCTCACTTATAAGATAACGTTATAAAGGTATCGGGGAAATCCACTCTAACATTGGTATCCATTTTAGCAGATAACATCGTGCTTATTTATAGATTTTAAATTATTGAACTTTAAGAGCTTTTTTATTGCGATTTATCCTTACAATGTAGGCAGTGTTCAAAACCGCCTTTACTTATACTAAGGTAAGAGTTTATGTAGAAATTATGCTTAAATTCTCCAAAGCAGTGGTAAGGTATTGTTACATGAATTTGATATAGGCGAACTGTCAGACCCACCTTTAAGTTCCGATGATAGTCATCTTGTTTAAAGCGCATGCTCTCTACGCCGCCATGCATATCTCACATTCGTACTTTTTTCTTGTTACATAAAATGCAATGAATATAGTCTAAAACCAACAAGAAACCGTTAGAAAGACTCTTGTAACATAAGAATGATATGGGGCGCCGTGGGCTATATCTATTTTCCTCCACAATTCAACTTCAGACAAATCCATTCCTAGTTATAGAATCACGCCATCTACTGGGGGTCATATAGTTTACAGATGTATTACGCGAATAATTGAACGACTCTATTTATAGTAAAGCAGTATCCAGAATAGAAACTTTCACTAGGAAAGGCGGTTATAATGAATAAAAAAATCTGTACTGATGAGACATAAGGGACGGGACCAAAGACCTTATATAGGATGGAATATGTAACACAATATTAAAACATTCGTTCATGATACGAAATAGCGATATTGGCATACATTCCATTTTATATCTTGTAATTTTGATCAGCTGCTTATACAAGCTGATCAACTGTATTTTTTAAACAAATAATGAGATGAAAAAAAACAATGAGAAATAGAGAGATATGACCTACCATGTAATGTTTTTAATTACCACAAAGGTAAATTGTCAATACATAAACAATTTGAGTGAAATTTTGGACATCGTGTATAGCATAACAAAATAAAATAAAAAATCACTTAAAGTTCATGTGAGGAGGTGCCCGTGGCGTAGTGGTAGAGTCGCCGACTTGTAACTCCTCTGACTGCTTAGCCTCTCACTGCGTGGGTTCGACTCCAGTTCCGGGCGAAGGACTTAATGTGGGAAGGTCCTCCAGCTGACTTGCGGAGCGCCAGTGGTTCTACCACGACATTTGTTTGGGGTCCTCCTCCGCCAAAATAGCTGGACGTTGCTATAATGATCATAACTGATCGCTGCGATGTATTTAAAAAATACACGACTGATCCTCAAATAACCATGATGATAATAATAATTTATTGTTACCTAAAACGATCCTGCAAACTGCCGTTCATTGATGCCCTAAATATGTGAGAACAAGGATGTATAAATCTTCACTCGTCACTGCAAACAGGTATTTATATCTGAGCCACACTGCAGAGATAGCTAACTAACAAAACCACGTGACTACTTACTTTTAACATCACTTTACAATCATAATCACTCACGTTATCAAATCTAACGTCGATTTTTATTTTTAGATGAAATCCCTATGGTGCTTTTTTTATAGATTTGAAAATAGTGGACATTTAAAGCAATATATTGAAGGAATTATACTGTGTCGAAAAGTATGTTATAAACAACTTTAACTTAAAGATGGTATCCGATAGTTTGCCCAGTCGGTCCATATTGCTGACTGACCGTTCCAAGGCGGTAACTGTCGGGTTTGCTCTTTTCGTTAAATGACTCATCACAAATTTGTTCTTATTTTTTGCTTGGCTTGCATTTGAAATACCTTTGTTCTGTGCCTTTTCGGAGTTTGGTATATGTTGCAATGTTCATAGGACTTTGTTTTATATTCTTATTTATCAAATTAATGAAACAATATCTTACCCTTGCATTGGGGAATTATGGCATATTTTATGCATAAACCTATGTTTAGTATAAGTAAAAACGGTTTTGAACACTGCTTACATCGTTAGACAGTACAAATCGCAATTAAAAAACTTTAAAAGTTCAATCATTCCAAATCTATAAATATCAACGCTTGTGATCTCTGCTTAAAATAGATATCGACGTCAGAGCGGATTTTCCGGATGACGATATAACGTGATCTCAAAAGTGAGTTGTCTGGTGGTTTACCTATTAAAAAAAAATGGCTCGGCAGCGTGGCTCGTTTTTTTTTTCAACAATTATGCAAAAATTGGATTAGATGTTTTTACATGTATTAAATTATAGGCCAACTGTCGGATACCAACTTTAAGCACCACTGTTCGGCTGACATGAAAGAAAGAGCCTTGAATTACTGCGAAAGTCGCATCATTAGCATGTAGTTATCAGGCTGTCGGCAACATCAATTATCTGCTGGTCACCAACACATTGATCGGAGATACTTCAGAAGGAAAAAAAACTCGTCTGCCGAGGACTGTTACATGGAATCGTATAAAGCTACAGTTTCCGAGAGAGAGAGAGAGAGAGAGAGAGAGAGAGAGAGAGAGAGAGAGAGAGAGAGAGAGAGAGAGAGAGAGAGAGAGAGAGGGAGAGAGAGAGAGAGATGGGGAGAGAGAGAAGTAAGAAAAATCTGGATGAAGAGAGAGAAAGAGATAGAGGGGAGGGGAGATGAGAGAGAGAGAGAGAGAGAGAGAGAGAGGGGGAGGGAGAGAGAGAGAAAGAGAGAGAGAGAGAGATTAACCATTGAACGGTCATTGTCATGTGGACTGTTAAATGTTACATTATTTGTTTAAGGTGGTGTCCGAAGGTTTGCATATAGCAAATTTATGTCAGAAATGTTTCCCAATGTTTGGGGAATTTAGGCGAAGAATTCTTTGCAAATCTTTTTTTTCGTCTAATAAACCTGGTTTTGAACAATATCTCAGCGTTTACACATTACAAACCGTGAAATAAATCGATCTAAATGTGTGGGGTTTCTTTTCAAATCTATAAATAGGTACTATGGGATTTCACCTAAAAATAAATACAGACGTAAGAGTTGATTACCCGGGTGATCATGTAACGTGATATCAAAAGTAAATTGACAAGCGCTAAAATGGTTTTAAAAACTACAACATGGCACAGATAAGAAAAATGTGTTTGTAATGACAAATGGAGTGTTATGCTTCGCATTTCCCTTAGATGTACCGCATTAATGAACAAGATTTGTTTGCAATATCAAATGGGGATTTTATGCTTCGCTGTTCACATAGAGCATCAATTAACATCATTTCACAGGGCCGTTGTCTGTAACAATTTTTTATACATGGGAGGGAAAAAATGCCCGTAGTTTTGGATAACACCTTTAACTTGCATGGCATCATCAAGGTTTCGAGCAACATTTTTCCAAAAGAAGAAAATAAAAAGACCGTCACTGTCCTGTAAGGTTAAAAGACTTTACATTGCATATTGTCAATTATTTCGAAATGGGTAATTGTGTACGAATTAGGAAAGTTCATTCAGAAAAATGAATGATCAAAAAAGTATTTGAATGTTGAAATCGAATATTCGAATATTCGACAGTTTAAATTTAATTAGTTCAAAATATCAGCGATGCTTCCTTCTAAATATGATGAGGGGTTAAAATAAATGTCTGTAAACGAGATTAAGAGTACATCAAGAAAAAGTATAACCGTATGTGCATCGTAATTGGCTTTTGTTGTCAATTGTCTGGTAGATAGAAATATATTTCGCATTAACACATTCTATATTTTATGTATTAATTAGAAACAATCTAACAACAAAATCTGTACCTGTATCTATTTCGGCACAGGATTTATACGTAGGCCTCAAAAGGTTAAGATTCTAGTTTAGAGAATGTTTGAATTCGACGCCGAATATTCGAATACATTTGGAGAGCTCGGATATTCGAAAAGAAAATTATTCAACAGTTATTTGTATTGCAATTCGATTTTTTTTATCTGCATTGCTTAATTAATTATTAAGGGAATATTCACGATATAAAGTGGTCTTATTTGTGCAATTAAACCAAAACTAAACGGATGTCTTTTTTATCCATGTTTTACGATGTTAAGATTAACCACGGCCCAACGACGCAGCGAGTTTAAACCCTAATTCATGGCGCGTACTGACAAAGCTGCGTTAATTACAAATAGGCCAGAAGTTCAGGCATAAATAGAAAAAAAGATCTCCCTATAAATGGACATGGTGCAAGTCATTAGCAAGAGCTAAATGGGAAAGTTGTCATTAGACAACACGTTAACGATCGGGTAAACCTTCCTGCTAAAACATGAGACATCCGTTTGTAGATTCTGATGTTTGTATGTGCCGTGATCGACCGAGATTATGGCATATGAAGGTGGTATCCGAAAGCCTCGACCAAGTTTTTTTTCTCAAATAACTAAATTAAAAAAACTAAAACTGCTGATCATTGGTGCCCATGATCTGTGTGGAATGCAAAGCATAAATCCCTACTTATCATTGCAAACAGCTACTGCCAATCTGAGCCATGAAGGAGAGATAGCTCTTTTTAAACTAAGAAAACAACGTGACTTACGTTTGAGATCACGTTATATCTTTTTTCGGGTAGTCCGCTCTGACGACAATAACTGTTTTTATAAAGATCGCAATCGTGCTTATTTACAGATTTCGAAAGAATAAACATTTAGAGTGTGTTTCATTTTCCGCAATTTGTACTGAGTAACAACATTAAACGTACTGTTCAAATTCGTTTGTTTGTTTATTGTTTGTTTATTGGGTTTATCGTCCCATCAACAATATTTCAGTTATCTGGAGACGGTGTCCACTTGAAGCAGTTATAGTGCTGCCTTTACTGTGTAAAGCATGCCGTGAACACCTGGCATGATACCACGCCCAGTCACATTATCCTGACACCGGGCCAACCAGTTGTGTAACTACTCTTATATTTGCTTGAGCGTTAGCAAGGGAGCTATTCCACTACCATTTTTAACGACTTTGGTATGTCGCGGCCCGGGATCGAACCCGGGGCCTCCCGTACCTGGAGCCGACGCTCTACCGATTGCGCTACCAGGTTCGGTACCAAATTTGTCTTTACTTGTACTTAAGCATGAGTTCAACCAGAAATTATGCCTAAATTCTCTCCAAATCAGTGAAAATAAATTACATGCACTTGATATAGACAACCTTTCGGTTACCACGTTTTATCATAGCGACAAGTTAACCAGGGGCTCTATAAAGAATAGTCTATAAGTTATAATATACGTTTTAAATCCTTGATCTCCCGGCTTCAGCTTATCAGATGAGCAGTATAAAGACCACAGGGTTGCCCTTTCATTCAGGGTGCCCTTTCATTCAGGGTGCCCTTTCATTCAGGGTGCCCTTTCATTCAGGGTGCCCTTTCATTCAGGGTGCCCATTCATTCAGAATGCCCTTTCATTCAGGGTGCCCTTTCATTCAAGGTGCCCATTCATTCAGGGTGCCCTTTCATTCAGGGTGCCCTTTCATTCAGTTGCCCTTTCATTCAGGGTGCCCCTTCATTCAGGGTGCCCCTTCATTCAGGGTGCCCTTTCTCTTTCATTCAGGGTGCCCTTTCATTCCCTTTTGTACGAACTCCTTTATCATAAGAAATTCAAAGAGAATCCGAATAATCACTAATGTCTTTAAAAAAAGCAACGTACGAAACATTCGCCATTGTGCACAAATCTCATTAAAGAAAATGAAGAGTCTAGTTTATACATAACAAGAACCTGAAAGGCATAATGTATTAAGGCCATGTATTTTAAAACTTTGTCACCGCGTCATCAAACATAAAATAACATTTGTCGAGAAATAATGAACAAAACAACAATCAACTACACCTGCATTCTAATCATATCTTTACAGATGCACTCTAAGCATCTGTGGTCATCTTTTAAAGCTTGCTGCGAAAAAAATGAGATAATCTTTACTGCGTAGATCCAATTACTTATTGCCTTTCGCTTGTTCATTGTATTCAGTCACGTATTGCGTTAATTGGCTCGAGCCGGATTCTAATCAACTCGCACCCGCCCATGTGACGCGATAACTAGTCTCGTGACCCGACAGCACTGGCTTAATCGCAGTGTTTTTAGAAAGCAGTCGAAAAGGAAAATCGTCGAGGTGTTCCTACTAAGCAGTCAGTTCGTTCCTATTTTAAAGAACATGAAAACAACTACAAGCAAATTGCATCACACCAATATGTCGACACCAGACACAACGTCCAGTCAGTGTGAAAGCGCTCAATGGAAGATCATTGCTGACAATACCATGTTTTACACAAATTCGACGACGCCTGCGTATGTATTAAACATTTTACATGCTATTTATAAACTATTAGTTGTATAAATGAAATATAAGTATATATTTTTATTATTAAATCACGGAACTACTTCACAATGCGGAAGCGTCTAGTTGTAAAGCGTCATAATATGGACGTCAAGGTCATATACCACTGAAGTTGTGGGTTCAAAACGCAAGATTTTTCTCAGTCTATTTTAGCTTTGATTTAATTTGTGTGTCACATCAAAATTAGAACAAAATGTTTTTAAATGTTTATTTATAGGACAGATTAAACTTAATTTGACTCATAAAACAAAAGCAATGGTTACTAATCTTAAATCCTTAGCAAGATCAAAGAATGTCTCTCAAAAGAAATTCAGTGAGTTTTTAACCACGCTCCTAAGGATAATTATGGTAAATTCACCCTTTAAATGATAAGATAGTGTATCAATTTATTACACGTGTATTAATTCATTTCAAAACAATTATTGTAAAACAATCTTTTTTAGAAATTTTGTTTCGTTTCTAAAGAAATACTTAATAGAAAACAAGTTTTCGTATAGAGTATGCTCCATTTATTTTTCTTTAAAGCAGACGATTTAATGTCCGGGGTTTTGGTTTAGTAAAAAAATGTTATAAACACCAAACATCGTGATTAAGCTTGCTTTATATGCAGAAACGTGTCCTTTAGGAAAACCTCACAACAATATTAGTTTATTTTTCAAATCTCCATAGTGTCCAATTTGATTCTTTTACGTAAATGTCCAATATTGAAAGTTTCGCTAGTACCTATACAAGAACTAGAAAAAAGGTTTTGGTTCTTGTTGCTCGCTGATAAAAAACACATTGATATTCTGCAATGTGTAACAGACATTTCAACAAAGTGGGCTCTTTCAGTAAAAGTGGGTAAATCACCGAACAAAAAGATGGGTTAAGTACTTTTTTGCTTTTATTTAAATTACACCGTATTGAAGCTTCCATTTAACTTCAGAAGATTAATAGAATATATGAACCCTAACCAACGAAACCATATTTCAAAATAGCGGAAAACAAGTTTTGTATGCCATGGCTTCTGGTTTTGCAGAGGCTCCATTTAGCTACAGAAAAATTAAATTATATATAGAAAATGTACTATACCTTATCAACAAAATTATTCTTTTAAAGGTGGTATCCGACAGTTTGGACCAAAGAGTGTTTCTCTCAAATATCCAAGTAAGTCATGGTTACATGAAAATGTCCTGCAAAATGCTGTTCATTGATGTCATAGTTATGTGTGAACAGTGCAACATAAATCCCTTTTTGCGAAAATTCTATCTGAGCCACGCTGCAGAGATAGCTATTTTTAAACCAAGAAAAGCACGTGACGTCTTACTTTTGAGACTACGTTTTATCATTGACTTGGTAGTCCACTCTGACGTCGATATCTACATTTAGAAGAGATCGCAATCGTGCGTATTTATAGATTAGGAAAGAATGAAAATTTAGAGTATTTTATCGCAATGTGTACCGTCTAACAATTTTATGATTGGGCAGAATGTATATTGAGAGTGCTTTTTGGGATATAGGTAGTGTTCGAAATCATTTTTACTTAGGAAAAAGTATGAGTTTATAAAGCTATTTGGCCTAAATCCTTCAAAACAGTGGGCAAATATTGTTACGTGCATTTGATATAGGCAAACTTATGGGTACCACTTTAAAAAGAAAGCGAAAACGAGAATGTATGCAATGGGTCTGGTTTTGCCGAGTTTGCTTTTTAATTCAAGTCAATACTCTAATAAACATAAATATATTGTATACGGCCATAAACAAGCTACCATATGTCATCAAAGAAACATACGAAAATACAATTTGCGGAAAGTATGATATCGACCCCTTTTTCTTGTTCTGAAATTCCCAGAGAAGGCTCATGTTTTAGAAATTGTACATTGCATATGTTAAAAAATATTTCCAGACGTTCTACGCTGATTAACGAAGAATTTGCTTCTGTTCCTAGACACTTAATTTCGGTCAATTTGTTTGGATTTTGGATTGACTTGGCTTTGAAGTTAGAGACATGTACATGCAATGTTTCCTGTTTTAACTCCTGATGCAGGTGCTTGCTGTAAGTTGTCTCACTATCAAGGGATATTTTTATTTACACTGTTTGTTTGTTAGAAACACCTCTATGAAGCGCCAGGTTGGAGCGCTTCACAAGCCATGTTTAAGCACCATAGTCGGTCCTTATGCCGACTGACCATTCCAACTTCCAAGACGGTAACTGCTGTTTTTTCTTTTTGTGCGCTGTATATAGTTTCTGTGCATTTTGTCACTCTTACATTTACTCTGCATGCCCTTGTCAAGGAACAGTTCAAAATTTTATATCTGTGTTAATTCTTACTTTTCTACAACAATTCAGTATTTTGTATCTTTTAACCGATTTGCCACTCTTGAATTGTCGTGCCTTGTTTTTGTATGCATGCATTTATGCTCAATGTTCAAGTTGGGGAGTTGATGTTATGTTCTAATATAGTCTGCTATGTTTTCCCACAAATCTGTTCTGTATTTGTGGTTATTTCAGTTACGATATGGTCAAAGCCTGTAACATATTTTCTGTAAACAGAAAAGTTATTAAATTACGGCCAATAAGCTCTGTACAAACAGAATGGGAATATATTGATACAGAACTCCCCAACCATTGATACAGTGCGATTTAAAATTGATCTAGGATACAACAAAGTTTATGTACATTTGCGTTACTAGTGGGTTTTTGTCTTTTTAATCAATAAATCTATGAACTACTCAAACTTATTAAAATACAGCCACACGTGTCATTTTAATCATTTTATAACAATAAATTTATGATTAAAACCTTAGTCTGTAGTTTACCAATATCGAAAATGTGAGATTTTTATCCAATCGATTTTTTCTAAACACATATTTAGAAATACACTATGGCTAAAACGTTTTAGCACTATTTCAATAAACCATGAAAGCTTTCCAGATGTTTTTTTTTTTAAATTTTGTTCCAATCTTATTTTAAATACATTTATAGACCAATTTTAAATCTGAATGAAGTCCTTTGTACATCAACAGTACTCACCCACAAGCTAGATTTAGCGAAAAACTAAAATGTGCAACATAATGAAATGACATATCATCTTTTTTTATCGCAATTAACAAACGAAGGTAAGTGAATACAACAAAAGTGTATGCATACTATTTGTGTACATAGCATTGACATATTAATGGTCGTAATGACGACGTCCAGCAAATTATTGGCGGAGGAAGACGCCAGACTCGTATCTTATTGAAACCACCGCGGCGCCCCACAAGCGTGTATACAATTTAACGGTTTTAAATAATAAAACGCATTTTACATACAGACAGGGAGGCAGACAAAGTGACGAAATTGAATAGTGGTTAGCTGATTAATCTATTCGTCGACGAATCAGTGACAAGAATTATCTGACTTGATGATTGACATTTTCCGTCGATGGACACATCTGATATATTTGCTATGTTTCATTTAATCGTGTAATCTGATTGACTTCCCTAAATTACAAAACTCCTTACAATTGCTTGCATGAAAATAAATAAAAATCACACACAACATTGACAATTCAGATGTTAATATAAAAATATCGATGAACTGAGGGGCGCCAGTGGCATAGTGGTAGAGTCTCTGAATGCTTAGCCCCTCACCTCGTGGGTTCGAGTCCCGTTTGGAGCGCAAGGCTTAATGTGTGAAGGTCTTCCAGTTGACTTGCGGGGCGCCGGTGGTTCTACCCAGATACGTGTCTGAGGTCTTCCTCCACCAAAAAGCTGGACGTTGCTATAATGATCATAAATGGTCGCTGCAATGTAAAACAAAACGATAGATGAACACGCATTACAAAGTAAATGTGTCTGCCTGGAAATTGAAAACAGTAATTAAATATAAAGTTACCACACATTTGCTTAGAAATAAAATATATGTTTTCAAAAGCCAGTGTAAATTTATATATCGCCATCGTCGGAAATTGTCGTGGATTATTTTTGGATTTAACCAGTAATTCCGACTTTCATGAAGTAAGTAATCAATTTTATTACCACTTTTATAAGCTGCGACTTAATTTGATATACATGATTAACTGTGCTGTTTGTGATCTTTGTTCTTAAACATTGCAATAATTTGTAACTTGCTTTATAAAATAATTTGTGTTGTTAAACTTATTGCTGGTTTTTTCATATTGTTGCGCGATTACTTGGTTAGGAGTCTGCCTCCATTTAAAACTGGTCGTCGCAAGAAAAAAAAAAAAGAAAAGCAGCTGATGTGGTATAGTTTTCCTATGGAAGTTTTTCAAATACACACACGCGCGCTTCGTTGGTCTGTTTGACTTAAGATGTATCGTATAAATCATGTTTCTTTTATTTTTGTTTAATTGACCTTGTCAGCAGTTTTTGGAAATTGTTAATTTCTGCGTCAGGTGGTTACTAGGTAACAATAATCGAAATCCAAATATGTGATAATGGCATTAATTAAAGCTTGAAAGTGTTATCAATTTCCGGAACGGGAAAATGGTAGAAATATAAATATCACTTTAAACCTTAATTTATTTAACAATGCAATATGTAATGATCCTCATTCTTCAATCTATTTTGTTTCATATGACAGAAATCTTGTTTTCACTGTGATTAAACGTATAATTATTGTACACAATCCAATTAAATTGGAACGGTCGCATAGAATTCCATAAATGCTATTTACATAAGTTATTAACACGTATCATTGTGTGTAAAGATAATCTTAATGTGGTTTGTCTGCATGCTGTACATGTTTTCAGTATCGTGTTGTCGACATTTAAAAAGGTATAATTTAATTGAAGATACTTACAACGCATTACGGTTTAGAATACATAATGCTACAACTGGTCTTTTATATTTAAAGTAAATATTTTCAGCATGTTAATACACGGTAGTTCATTTGAATAGCAAAATGTATTTTTATACATCATGTGAGTATATTAACTTTGCAAGCGACATTTAAATGTTGCAAAACGTTTATTTAGTTGTACTACATACCTACGTGTTACCCAATACGACGTCATGAGCGCCAAAATGACGTTACACTCGATAGTCGAACATTGCCCAACGTCTTACGGATCAGAACTGTGTTTGTGTTTATTTATTTTTACTGTGGCGTTTATCTTTTTATAAGTTTCTTTTTAAAGTCGCCTAACACTGAAAACTAAAACACGATCATTATTTTAATTTAATGCAATTGTTTTAAGATCATCTATACTATAACATGCCGTCGTGTTACTCATGGCAGATTTCAAATAAACCAACTCTCTCGAGGACAGTTTTGTTCAAAAATAGATGTTTTGCAGACGACATGTTGTTATTTCTATTCCAGATATTCTTGTTAATGGTGAAATGTCTGTATTACGATCATTAAATATAAAATGTCGATTTATTTTCTGATATAAAAAGTATTTAATGACAAACTGTTGTTACTAAACAGCGACTTCTTGGCATATTTGGGTAATCGTATAATGAACTTTCTATTTAGGGCCTTCATAAAGGAGCGTTTGTTTTTCTGGGGAATTCGTGCATAATTCCTAAACAAACATAAATTTAAGTGTAAGTAAAGGCTGTTTATAACATTAGCTCAATTGTTCGAAGGCACAAATCGTGAAATGTATTGCTTTAAATATCTATTATTTCCCAAAATCTATAAAAAAAAACACGATGTGGATTTCAGCTAAAAATAGATATCGACGTCAGAGCTGATTACCTGGATGATCATGTAACATGATCATTAAAGTAAATTCTCATCTCATGTTTTTTCCCTAGAATAAAAATAGCTAACTGTGCAGCGTGACACGGATAGGAAATACCTTTTCGTAATGACAAATAAGGTTTATTTTTCCACCTGGATGTAAGGTACCTATAAACTGCATTTCGCTGGATCTTAACAGCCAACAGATTTGGTTGTAAGAGAGAAAAAAAAATGATCCAAACTTTCGGACCGGCCGCAATAGCTCAGGTGGTAGAGCGTCGGCTTGCGGATCGGGAGGTCGTGGGTTCGAACCCCGGCCGGGTCAAACCAAAGACTTTAAAGTTGGTTGTAGTGGCTTCCCTCCTAACGCTCGGGGCTAAGGGGACAGCATTACGCCTGACTCGTCGGTGTCAGTATAACGGACCGGCCGGGTTCAGTCCCTGGGCACCTCATAAGTGCCACTGTGCTATAATGATAGAAATGTCGCTGCGCAGTATCGGAAAAAATGCCGGCTAATCCTAATCCAAACTTTTGGATACCACATATATATGGATTACAGTTAAAATGTCAATGAGAAACATCTCGTGCCACATTTACTAGAGAACATCATCTACTCGGCATTATTACGAGAAAATCGTACTTTTAATGATGCGAAGTCTTTCTCTTAAAATAGGTGAGAAGACCAATTTATATACTAATAAATGTTATCTTTATTTGTTAAGGAAGAAGTAGTCTACAATATGCGCTTGGTGACTGTATTTTACAAATAGTATCCGGATTTTATTGCTGTGTCTTGGCGTATTTAAAACAAAATTACTGTTTATTGTTGTTTGATTTAATTTGAAGAAACGTTCGTGTCTATCTGTATATAAATTTTCTTTGTTTAATTACAAAACAGAGGTATATGTACATGTTTATGACACTGTTCAGGAAAGCACACAAACAAGCCAATTATGGCAATTATGTTTCTATTGTTGTTGTTGTGCTATTGCTGTTTTTATTGTGACGCGCCTGTGACACCTTTCTTTTTCCAAGTGCGTCGGCTTGCGGATAGGGAGGTCGCGGTTTCAAACCGCCGCCGGATCAAACCAAAGACTTTAAAGTTGGAAATAGTGGCTTCCCTCCTAACGCTCTGGGCTAAGGGGACAGCATTACGCCTGACTCGTCGGTGTCAGTATAATGGACCGACCGGGTTCAGTCCCTAGGCACCTAATAAGTGCCCCTGTGCTATAATGATAGAAATGTCGCTGCACATTATCGGCAAAATGCCGGCAAATCCCATCCCATCCATTTATCCAAGTCTTTCAATTCAAAACTTGACACTTTTCAAAAGTAATTTATAACAAGTCGAAACAGAACGTTGTGGATTTATTATCATTACAAATATCAGAACACTGCCTTCCACATTGCTAGAGGAGCGCAAAACCTTCTGTAAATATTTTTTGGGTGTAAAACTGTCTACATACATTTTGGGAGTATAAACCTTTCTACACATATTTTTGGAGTGTAAAACTTTTCTTCAAATATTTTGGGAGTGTACACTTTTCTACAAATATTTTGGGAGTATAAAACTTTTCTACATATATTTTGGGAGTGTAAACTTTTATACAAACATTTTGGGAGTGTACAACATTTCTTTAAATATTTTGGGAGTGTACACTTTTCTACAAACATTTTGGGAGTGTAAAACTTTCTACAAATATTTTCGGAGTGTAAAACTTCCTACAAAGATTTTGGAAGTGTAAAACTGTGTGCATTGATATGTTAATTGTTCATCATAATTCTTGTGATCCAACTTGACGGTTGCACTTCGGTCCAATCGGAACTCCTCGGGTTATTCCGTCCTCGGGACAATCATCCCTCGGATGTATCAGGTGCAATAATACTTAATGAAATCACGATCGTTTTGTTCGCCGGAAGTCGGAAGAAGAATATGCCTAAGTAGTTCGCACAAAACATAAACACTGCCATCGGTTGACAGCTGCGTGTCTGCTGCACTATGTAAAATTAAAGTCTCCGTCTCCACAAATTGAAGTTTTACTGGCATCGTACTGTAGTGAGCTGTCACCCGAGCTGCCATCTTTGTTTTCACGTCTGTCTCAAGAGAAGTCCCATTTAGATAAATGGCCGAGGTGATCCGACTATATACCTACATACATCCGAGAGATGATTCGTGAATTATCCGAGGTGTTCCGATTGACTTCGGTCATGTCGGTCAAGTCAATTTACATAAACCGGTTTATCCAATCAGTGAATGTGTAAAGCACGTGGCGAACAGGTGACCTACTTTACACAACTGACCATGTACTTTTTGTTAGTAGTGCTGTTTGAGCGCACTTGGTTTAGGTACAAAAATACCATGCTTTTAAAGTAAAAATTGCCTGTTCACTGCTTAGGTCGAAGTTAGGGTCCAGTATAAATTGTGATACAGTTGAATAGATCTTGATTCATACCCACCTACACCCCCCCCCCCCTCCATACCACCCACACCAAAATTTTCTGGATCCGCTCGTGGCTGCCTCATATTTTTAATTGTCTTAATATAACCAAACTTTTATGGATCCACTTTGAAAGTTATTGAAGAAACACAAATCTTATAACCATAGTACAGTTAAGAAAATGAAACCCTGGGTAACCCACGGGGTTCTAAGTTGTCAAAATATGTGCCTTTAATATGTGGTACGAAGCTGAAGTAAACCGAATCTGTAATACCTAGTATCCACTCGGAAAACCTCGGCATTTGTTACGATATATACTTGGCCGGATACGACCGAGTAGTTAATATATCCGGATACTACACCAACCATTGATACATTTCCAACGCATTCCATAAAAGACGCCTACAATAAATAGAGAACTGCCAAACTCTCAATAGGGGCGGGGTTAGGGGAGGAGTTACTGTACATACAGAAAAACAACACGGGATTTCTTTTATTTATTGGTTGTCATTTTCGCAGCAGTATTTAGAGTTCAACAAAAGCCTCTTTACATAAAATGATTTTCGATAAGTGCAAATTATGTTTCGTGGAACTTTTTAAAAAATGTTTAAAAGTGGATTTTTTCTATTCAAAATAGGTTTAAAACGGATAACTCTACACCCAAGTTGGTTATGGTAAACTATTACACGTGAATTGAACATAATCGATTACAAATGAAATAACCAGGAATCTTTGTAAGTCCATGCAACTGTAGCGTAATATATATCATGTCAAACGATGCAAATGCAGACGCTCCCTACCTCATTTTACAGCAACTCAAACTACGTAATGTAATATTTTTAATTAACTGACACTTTGTTAGCGTAATTATGTTGGTCGTAATCAGACACACTAGAGAACAACTATCTCACAGTTGTCTGGACAAGATATGAGAATTCGATCCATGATTAGGTCATTAAAGATGACGTGATTGTTGTAAGCAAGTCTAGCAGCCACTTTTGCTGTAAATGTCACCGTGTAATCGACTTAAAAGCTCGTCGCGACTCAAGAAGACTTACACGTGCAAATAACTTGAAGAACATACATGTTCTGCTTCCTAAACATACAAAAATAAGGTAATTTGTTTGTTTATTGGTTTGATCTTCCCACCAACAGTATTTTAATTATCTGGAGGAGGTGTCCGCTTGAAGCAGATATAGTGCTGCTTTCAATGGCATGATACCACACCCAGTCACAGTATCTTGACACCGGGCCAACCAGTCGTGCTTGAGCCTTAGCAAGGGAGCTATATCACTACCATTTTTAACGACATTGGTTTGTCGCGGTCCGGAATCGAACCCGGGGCCTTCCGTACATGGAGCCGACGCTCTATTTATTGCGCTACCAGATCCGGGTTGTTTTTTAATGTCACAAAAAATGTCACTTAAATTGTGTGTGTTTTTTTATCTTTTTTTGCGAGAGGTTTGAAAATGAGGCTTCAACTTTGATAACATCAACATCCAAATCCTCTATAAAGGTGACATCCCCAACCGAGATTGGAATCAAAGGTCTCTTGATAACTGGTTAAATGCGCAAGCAATATATCAGACAGGCAAACTTCCTTTTCAAAAGATTAAGTTATTACATATAGAAATATTTACCCTATAAGGAGTTAAAAATCTTTAAATATTTGTGTATTTTAGCTTAAACAATTTCTCTTTTTTTAGAAATCTAACAATCAAGGATATGTCAGTTCATGTCGACTGAAACAATAAGTTCGGTAGAAACCGTGTTCTACTGACCGAGGTTCTTCTGTATTTTATATAGAGTAATTGTCTGAATAAAGGTTATGTTTCAAATTTTAAAAAACCCCAACACCTCCGCATTAATTCACACAAACATGAACAACAAAAAGGTAAATAAAACGAATTGAAATTTGTTAGAGTTTGTTCAGTTTTATATAGACATTGTTATTTCTTGATCAATTCGAATAAAATATCCCGAGTTTATGATGTTCGAATCATTAATAACAGTAGCGCGGTACATACAATTTCATTTCGTATTTCATTGTTTTGCGACAAATGCCTGTTAGACTCGGCGAATTTTAATTGCGGAATTTTGATGCTTTGAAAAGGTTTATTGTTTACACATTTAATTGAAACATATTTCACAATGCAGTACTTGGCAGATAGATACATGAAAATAATTTTACCGATAAACAGCAACACCAAACGCACGTGGATGTTACATCAATACATTTGATAACTAATAACTCCCCCTGTTGGCTTTTAAGTGAGGGTTATTACCAATCATTGTCAACTTCAATTTTACACCCGCGAAGCCACTGAAAACCAAATAGCAGTTAAGAGAGTAAATATCGTCCGCTGCCATGGTTCTTTACTTGGCTTCGTTGTAAGATTTTAGAAAAAAAGCCATAAACAAATCACGTTTGCATTTAATTGTGTGTTATTTAAAACAGTTTAATATAAAGTATATAAGATAATCTAGAGACGCGATGGTCTCCAAATTCTCAATTGTTTTTTCTTATGGAAAGTTTATTAAGACTGCTCTTTACAAAGAGGTACAAAAATAGTATATATATATATATATATATATATATATATATATATATATATATATATATATATATATATATATATATATATATATATATATATATATATATATATATATATCCAGATAACTTAAAAACTGTTGGTGGGACGATAAACCCAACAAAAATCACATTAGAATAGTCCAAATATGAAGGTGATTTGTAACGAAAATGAGATACATGTATTAATAAAGCGACGGATTTGATTTGTGTTACATGTTTTCAGCATGTTGATTGAAGATTAAATTCTTTGGTTAGGACATCTAGATATAAGGGCGTTGTGTAGAGAGAGAGTTGTGTTAGGTTTATCGTCACGCCATCAGTTTTTAGACTGGTGCGCATTCGCCAGTCTTAAGTAACAATGCTGTGAACACGGCGACGCGCGGTCGTTGACTTCGGGTGTATCATTGCGACCACGACCAGCGTATTCAAGTAGTTGTGCGGCATAAAAAGTAGTGCGTTTTTAGAAAACACAAATATTACGAAGGAATGCAAACATTTGTAAGGAAATGCGACAAATAAAAACAAGGAAACAATGCAATGTTGTTGTTCGAACAAATATGAAAGGATATTAAAAGAACGATTATAAACAAATGAGTCACGTGACAAGCGGGAGATAGCTTTGGTCGCCATTTTGGATAGATCGGAGTGCTTTCGATCGAGTTTCTGCTCATCTTTCAATTCATCTTCTAATGTTTTTCAAAGTTTTGTTACATTAAATTCTTATATGAAAACTGATAATTGTTATTCATTGCTCCCCTATGACAGCCAATGTAAGACCATCAACAGCAATCTTTCCAATTCCTTAATGTGCATTTCGCCGTTCAAGACATCTTGATTACTCCCTTGGAACTACGCTTTCAACCGGCGCGCCAGTCTTCCAACGCTTTCAGCGCTTTGATTTAGATTTTTGGAGACGGGTTCACTTGAAGCAGATACATTGATGCCTTCACCGTGTATTACATGCCGTGAACACATGGCATGATGCCACACCCAGTCGAATTATCCTGATACCGGGAAACCAGTCGTGGAAGTACCCTTGGGCCTGGGCGTTAAGCAAGGGAGCTATATTACTACCATTTGAACGACTTTGGTATGTTTCGGCCTGGGTTCAAACCAGGACCTCCCGTACCTGAAGCTAACGTTTTACCTATTGCGCTACCAGGTCCGGTGTCCCATAAAAATAATGGAATGTAAGGTGTCGTAATATCCCGTTGGTTCTTAAAGAGAAATGGTCGTTATAGTTGTCGTAATATCGGAAAATCTGTAAAGAAAAGTTGCATTAAAGAAAAGTGACTGTAATATCAGGATGATCCTTGAGGTAAATAGGCATATAAAGAAGATTGGCTTTAATGTCAGGGTGACCTAAAAAGTAAAGTGGTTTTGGAAGAAAAGTGGCATTAATGTCAAGATGACATGAAATGTAAATGGGTATTTAAATAAGAGTTGCTGTCAGGTCAGCATGTTTCGTAAGATAAAGTGGTAGTTTAAGAAGAGTTGCTGTAAAGCCAGGATTATTCGTAAGGTAAAATAGTCGTTTAAGAAAAGTTGCTGTAAAGCCAGGATTTTTCGTAAGATAAAGTGCTAGTTTAAGAAAAGTTGATGTAGAGCCAGGATTATTCGTAAGATAAAGTGCTAGTTTAAGAAGAGTTGTTGTAAAGCCAGGATTATTTGTAAGATAAAGTGCTAGTTTAAGAAAAGTTGCTGTAGAGCCAGGATTATTTGTAAGGTAAAATGCTAGTTTAAGAGGAGTTGTTGTAAAGCCAGGATTATTCGTAAGATAAAGTGGTAATTTAAGAAAAGTGGCTGTGATGCCAGGACTATTCGTAAGATATAGTGGTCGCTTAAGAAGAGTTGTTGTAAGTCATGATTATTTGTACGATATAGTGGTCGTTTAAGAGGAGTTGTTGTAAAGCCAGGATTATTCGTAAGATAAAGTGCTAGTTTAAGAAAAGTTGCTGTAGAGCCAGGATTATTCGTAAGATAAAGTGCTAGTTTAAGAGGAGTTGTTGTAAAGCCAGGATTATTTGTAAGATAAAGTAGTGGTTTAAGAAGAGTTGCTGTAAAGCCAGGATCATTGGTAAGATAAAGTGGTAATTTAAGAAAAGTGGCTGTGATGCCAGGACTATTCGTAAGATATAGTGGTCGTTTAAGAAGAGTTGTTGTAAAGCCAGGACTGTTCGTAAGATATAGTGGTCGCTTAAGAAGAGTTGTTGTGAAGCCAGGATTATTTGTAAGATATAGTGGTCGTTTAAGAGGAGTTGTTGTAAAGCCAGGATTATTCGTAAGATATGATAGTCGTTTAAGAAGAGTTGCTGTAAAGCCAGGATTATTCGTAAGATAAAGTGCTAGCTGAAGAAAATTGGAGGTAATAACGTACCAGCAGCATGAACGGAAGAGGGACGGTATCCATTGCAAAGTGTTCAATATAGAAGATAGATTTTAGGTCATATGTGTATACACACGGAAAAAAGAAACGCGACAGTGTCTTGTATAGCGTAAAAGAGAAAGTTTTAATACAGAACTAAAGGTGTTGAGAATTGAATACAATTTGTCAAAAGAAAGCGTAAATCATGCTTTTCTTTATAAATTGTTTCGTTCTTTTATTTACTATTTACAATTATCTAATTATCTAATATTTTAATATATACATGTATTATTTACTTTATATATGAATATTTCACAGATGTTATTCATCTTTTTACCATTTCCATATTATTTCCTAGAGATTTTTTTTTTATCTTTTCAAAAGAGCAGTCTTCAAAAAGTTGCAACAATGTTATAATTTCAACTAAAACCGCGTTTTGCATGTTATAGTTATGCACCGCATCTGATATTTTACATTTATTCTTTATATTTATGCAATGTATTTAACCTGACGCTAGATGGCATGCCAGTATGACTTCCAAGCGGTTAATACACGACGGAGTTCACAATCGATATATTAGAAATAAGATAGGCCTACACATGTGTGTCTATAGAAATGTCGCTATAGAAATGCATCTTGTTAATTTGGACTACAGAAATGAGTCACATTTTCTGATTCTGTACCTTTGCGTTTTCTTAAATTCTATCTTTAACATTATTTTGCCACAATAACATGATTTCTGTACATTTTACTTAATTTCGGTTGACAATAATCCCTTGCTTATTGCCATGGGTCCAGAGGAGATGATGATTTGTTAAGTGGACCCATTCCCATTCATTTTATCTAGCTGCATGGTATGTTTGTCTTCAAAATAGAATTGAAGGAGGTATCCGACAGTTTGGACACGAATTTTGTCACTCGACCAAAATGCATTATTGTTTACCTGAAAAGCTCTCGCAAAATGCTTTTTATCGGTACCATACATGTTTTGTTTTGCTTTTGAAATACATTGCAGCGACCATTTTATGATCATTACAGCAACGTCCAGCATTTTGGTGGAGTGGTGGAGGAAGACCCCAGATAGTCTGGGTAGAACCACCGGCGCACCTCAGGTAAGCTGGAAGACCTTCTCACTTTAAGTCCCTCGCCCCGATCAGGACTCGAACCCACGCGGTGAGAGGCTAAGCAGTCAGAGGAGTTACAAACTGGCGACTTTACCACTACGCCACGGGCGCCCCGGTACCACACATCCATGTGAATAAGCATTACACCACATTTGTAATTACAAAAGGTATTTCCTATGCGAGCCACGCTGTACAGTTATAGCTATTTTTAAAGTAAAACAACCACGTGACCACTTACTTTTGAAATCACGTTACATGATCATCCGGGCGTCGAAGACTACTATGAAGAACGCGTTTCAATACAAAAGTAATGATATTTGTTGCAAATTATGTTCATTTTTCTTGATCAGCACTCTTTCAGCTAAAACAAATTGTGATGCAAGTTATGAAATTGCCCAGGAATGGATCCGGGGGCGGGGGATGGGGGAGATGCACCCCCTACCCTCAACCAGATTAAAAAGTAAAGTTGTGAAAGCACATACATGTAAGCTTAAAGGTTTCAAAGTCATTTTTGCCAGTTGACTGTCTATGTCGAAGTTGGGGTCCCCCCACCTCTCTCTCTCTCTCTCTCTCTCTCTTTCTCTCTATTTCTCTCTCTATCATCTCCCCTCCCCTCTATCTCTCTCTTTCTCACCCTTCATCTAGTTCTCTCTCTCCTCTCTCTCCCTCTCTCTCTCTCTCTCTCACTCTCTCTCTCTGTCTCTCTCTCTCTCTCTCTCTCTACTCCTCTCTCTCTCTCTCAACTGCGATTAAATTACTTTCGAGATCACGTTATATGATCATCTGGGTAATTTGCAATGACGTCGATATCTATTTTTAGCAGAAATCCCCATTGTGCTTATTTATAGATTTGGACAGAATGGGCATTTAAATAGATTTTAATGATTTGTACTGTCTAACAATCGAAGTAGTGTTCAAAACAGATTTGCTTAGTTTACAGTATGTGTTTGTGCACTAATTATCCATAGTTTACCCCAAACAGGCATAATATATTGTTACATTTATTTTATAGAGGCAAACTGTCGGATACCAACTTTAAAAACGCGTTTAAAACTAACTTAAAAGTGCAAGTTGCTATATTGCCTAACAAATCTGGTTATTTACTTCTATGAACATTGTGTCAGAAAATAATTTACAGCATCTGACTTTAGTACAGTGGTCCACTAAAACTGTTTCATTTTTTAAGCCTGAGTGTGTAGCCAATACAAACATAACGATCTTAAAGGTCAAATCAATCAATCAATCAATCAATCAACCATCCAACCAACAGCCCTACCAAATAAATAACACCACTGAAACCCATTACAACGGAGCTAGAACACCTGTCACTTGACTTTATTGGCACCTTGGAACATCTTTGTTTTAACTATCTGTCTACACGTATTTGACTTTTTTCCGAAATATTTTTTTTTGACGTAGCTATCTAACGTCACTTTTAATCTTCATTATGACGTTAGCTCAGCTTTCCATAGCTACTCACATAGGATGTTTTTTCCATAAAGTACCATTACACTCAACGAAACAAGAAATGCACCACACCGGGTGCAAAGGTCTTCTAATTGACGTCTGCTACCATTGTGGGCCACGTTTTTTTCTTCTTCTATAAATATAGTACTATAGAAATATACAAGTCTGGTAGAGGGCCTAAATTGAAAGCAATCAGAACGGCTTGGCAATGACTGCGTCACCATTACTGTCCAAATTAATTAAAAGGAAGACTAGTAGCGTTTCTCAACTGAAAGGTGGTTTTATAAAGCATTTCAACTGAGTTGTTTAATTATCGACATGTATTATTACACTAAGTTAGACACGTATTGGCAAAATGTATTTAGTGGATTATTTAACAATGGATGTTTTTCTTTTTATTTTTTTTTTTGTGTGTGTTAATTGTACCACCAACAGTATTTCAGTTATCTGGAGATGGTGTTCACTTGAAGCAGATTTAGTGCTGCCTTCACTGAGTTTAACATGCCGTGAACACCTGGCATGATACCACACCCGGTCACATCCTGATATCGGGTCAACCAGTCGTGGAACTACAATAACTTTTGCTTGAGTACCACTGCCATTTTAACGACTTTAGCATGTCACGGCCTGGGATCGAACCAGGGGCCTCCTGAATCTGGAACCGACGCTCTACCGATTGTACTAGCAGGTCCGGTTCTTTTATTTATACAAACGTTGTACCGGAGTAAGCTAATTGTGTAACACGGTGTCACGTGATTTAGTGAAAATGTGCAAGGTTTTCGTTTAATTGGTTGTTATGAGGTTGTTTTAATTGATTTTTTAAAAATATAAACGAAGTATAAATTGAATAAAAAATCACGAAAGCTCTATATTTTCATGGTTATCCCTGTCAGTTTAATCTCCGTAAGTATGTAGGACTAGTTATCAATTAAATCAACTGTTCAACAGAAGGCGTTTAAATAAACATTAATCACGTTACACTGCTGAAACCCAAGACACCGGAGTGTGCTTGGCACTGTGTTTTATTGAAAAATGTCTGTTTATTGGGTTTATCGTCCCACCAACAGTATTTCAGTTATCTGGAGACGGTGTCCACTTGAAGCAGATATAGTGCTGCCTTCACTGTGTATAGCATGCTGTGAACACCTGGCATGATACCACACCTAGTCACATTATCCTGATACCGGGCCAACCAGTCGTGGAACTACCCTTATATTTGCTTGAGCGTTAGCAAGGGAGCTATACCACTACCATTTTAACGACTTTGGTATGTCGCGGCCCGGGATCGAACCCGGGGCCTCCCGTACCTGGAGCCGACGCTCTACCGATTGCGCTACCAGGTCCGGTCGAAAAATGTCTGATTTTCTTCCATATGAAAACCAACAACAATCAAGTCTGAATCAAGGAAAACGTCACACACGCTTTATTCTTCGACGAGTTTTTGTTTCATTGTCAGCGATTGTATGGCATTTCCCCGACATATTTGCTATCTATTGTCTTAAATTGAAGCATACTTTCGACTTTTATGTTTAATAATATTTCTTGATGCGTTTTATAAATGTTTATAACCATATCCATTTATGAGCATTTTCTTAAACGATTTATTTTTTTCATATCAGTGTCGATGCACAAAATCTATTTAATCGACCCAAAATCGCTATATACAATCGAAATAAAATCATCGAAACACAATCGTTATATATACATGTACAATCGAAACACAACCGCTATATATAATCGAAACACAATCGTTACATATACATGTACAATCGAAACACAACCGCTATATATAATCGAAACACAATCGTTATATATACATGTACAATCGAAACACAACCGCTATATATAATCGAAACAAAACCGCTATGTACATGTACAGTCGAAACACATCCGCTATATATAATCGAAACAAAACCGCTATATATAATCGAAACACAACCGCTATATATATGTACAATCGAAACACAGCCGCTATATATAATCGAAACATAATCGAGATAGTATCGATTCACAATTGGGGATTTAAAAAAGGGGAGTACTCGATAATTGTCAAAATCGTCGATCATCATTTTACGATCGAAGCTTGGTTGAAGAGTTTTCGGTACATAAATACTACTACTCTGTTATATACGCCATCACGTATATATTTATTCCAGATGTACATGTGTTTAGTGCCTAATCGACATCTTATTGAAAGATGGATTGTGCATTATCCTTAAATAACAGCTACAATGATTTTAGACATGAAAATGCCTTTACTTTAAAAAAGACTTAAAACAGTAGCTGCCAAGCTGGAAGAATTAATCAAGATGACAATAAAATTAAACCACAAAGACAAACAACAGCATCAACAACAAAAACAACGGTTGTTGCAAATATCTGCAGAAATGATACATATGGGACACTTCTTGCAAGCAAATAATAGACAAAATAAAACAAAAAATCATCAAAATCCATAGTTTTCATTTCTTTCCTTTGAAATGAAAGGGACACATTGATAAATATTTTATTGACACTGTTGCTACTCATTTGTACAAAGAAATATGCGTGTTCCTATTTTGCAAAATGTCCTGCATAGACATTGACAAAAGTATATATTTAATGTTGAGTGTAATGCTACTTACCCGTATATATTGAACTAGGAATAACTCGCCCTTATGAACATTGCAAAAACTACCATGCAAGCAAATCCGTTGATCCGTTGCATTCTTCTGTGACGAAATGTCACATACATTTGTTGCAAAAATACTATAGATCCATACACAAAAAAGCGATACACTTATGTAATTTCCGTATGTACTATCCACAAGTTGTTACATGCTTCCATTCAATGCCCAACAATTCACATGCAGACATAAATATAGACCAAATACGATCTTTAGGTTATAGATAATTGCACCAACTTCTCAACGACAGCCGAAAAACCAATTTCACTTTCACTGATAAAAATGCATTGTATCGGTACATCCATACATATTTGTAAACCGGAGAGTCAAATACACGAACCCTTTTTGCTATAGGCGCTATTTTTGTATCGGAAAGTCCGCGCGGAGATCCTGCGAGGAAAGGGAGAGAGGATTGTGTGCGAGGTAATATCGATCCGCCATATTTATCACAGAGAAGCGTCAACTTATTGAAATCAGTGTTGATGGGCAGGTGATCCTTGTTGCTTCTTCACGTGTAGGTTTCCATGCTAAGAACCCTTCACCGCTCGTCACCAAGCTTCTTTCACCGCTCGTTACCAAGATTTTCTCACCGCTCCTTACCAAAATTCTTTCACCGCTCGTCACCAAGATTCTGACACCGCTTGTTACCAAGATTCTTTCACCGCTCGCTACCAAAACTCTTTCACCGCTCGTTACCAAGCTTCTTTCACCGCTCGTTACCAAGATTCTTTCACCGCTCGTTACCAAGATTCTTTCACCGCTCTCACCAAGATTCTATCACCGCTTGTTACCAAGATTCTTTCACCGCTCGCTACCAAAACTCTTTCACCGCTCGTTACCAAGCTTCTTTCACCGCTCGTTATCAAGATTCTATCACCGCTCGTTACCAAGATTCTATCACCGCTCGTCACCAAGATTCTATCACCGCTTGTTACCAAGATTCATTCACCGCTCGTTACCAAAACTCTTTCACCACTCGTTACCAAGATTCTATCACCGCTCGTCACCAAGACTCTATCACCGCTTGTTACCAAGATTCATTCACCGCTCGTTACCAAGATTCTTTCACCGCTCGTCACCAAGATTGTATCACCGCTCGTCACCAAGATTCTATCACCGCTCGTTACCAAGATTCTATCACCGCTCGTCACCAAGATTCTATCACCGCTCGTCACCAAGATTCTATCACCGCTCGTCACCAAGATTCTATCACCGCTCGTCACCAAGATTCTATCACCGCTCGTTACCAAGATTCTATCACCGCTCGTCACCAAGATTCTATCACCGCTCGTCACCAAGATTCTTTCACCACTCGTTACCAAGATTCTTTCACCGCTCGTAACAATGATTCTTTCACCGCTTGTTACCATGATTCTTTCACCGCTCGTAACAATGATTCTTTTACCACTCGTTACCATGATTCTTTCACCTCTCGCCACCAAGATTCTTTCAAGGTTTCTTTCAATTGTTTTAGGCAAGCATTTTGTTTAATCATAAAAAACAACAAACACCTAATTTTCATCATGGCAGGTATAATTGATGGAGAATGAACTCTAGGCAATTGGTACGTGTGGAGCCAGCGACGCGCCGCATGCCAAGTGGAAGACCTCCACACATTAAATGCTTAACCCCGACCGGGACTCGAACCCACACGGTGATGAAGAGTGACACCAACCTCTGTGTGCCAACAACAACATGTCCTTCAAATTATGGATAGTACGACTTATAACAGGGGTACATCGTCACCCTACAGTATTATCCACCAACATTAAATCTACCAGTCAAAAATGTAACTATAATAATTTAGATCCATTCTAATTCAACCCTTTTATTAATACGAGTATAACCGATTATAGAAAAGGTTCAAATGAATAGTCCTAAAACATATATCAGGGTTGTAAGCGAATGTTCGAACGTTCGGATAAACACCGGACGTTCGAATATATTTTAAGCATTCGAACGTTTGATAAACAATATAAGATTCTTTGAGTATATACCTGAAGTCGAGTTTATTAAAGGTCAGGATCGGGTTATGAGTGATGGATAATTTACCCAAAATGCAACAATTAAAGAACAAGAAAGGTCACGGAAATGCAACATGCAAGGCGCCGCAGAGAGGATGCCCTGTAAACAAAAAGATGAATTTGTTGTCAACCAGACAATCGGCCACGTTGTTTGTAATTGCAAGCTGCAGTGCTTACATAGACATGTTTAATTAATGTTTTCCTGAAATTAGACCTCGTGACACAGCTGCGAATTCTTGTTACTGCTAGCTTTATCACTGAGCTACTTTTATGATTGCAGGCTGCACTGTTAACCTCAGCATACTCGTGGCTTTCTTAGAAAATTCTCGCGCCAATCATTCCTGTTATTGACTGCTGTATTTGTTTATGTTTATTGGATTTATCGTCCCACCAACAGTATTTTAGTTATCCGGAGATCGTGTCCACTTGAAGCAGATATAGTACTACTTTCACTGTATATAGCATGCTATGAACACCTGGCATTATACCTCACCGAGTCACGGTATCCTGACACTGGGTCAACCTATCGTGGAACTACCCTTATATTTGCTTGAGCGTTAGCAAGGGAGCTATACCACTACCATATTTAACGACTTTGGTATATCGCGGCCCGGGATCGAACCCGGACCTCCCGTACCTGGAGCTGACTGTTGAATTATTGTCATCATTAAATGTTATTTGATAAAAGGCAATGTTCATCAGAGATGCGCCAATTAATAATTAGTTTTACTGGCATGAGCCGCCCCTCGAATTTGTCAGATAATTTGTGAATGTTCATTGTTTGGTAATAATGAATATGTTGATAAAATGCGTTTTAAATCACTGTGACGAGGGACGATGGCTAACAATATAAAAGGCGGTATCCGACAATTTGCCTATATCAAATGCATATAACAATATCGAACCAGTGCTTTGGTGGAATTTGGGCATCATTTTGTACAACTGTATACTTTAGTCTTAATAAATACGATTTTGAACAGAGACACGAATTGTTAGAACTAATCGCGAAAAAAGCACTCTGAATGTGTTTTCTTTTCAACTGTATTACCCGGATAACTTTTCCACTTGATGTCAAATGAAAGTGGTCACGTGTTTTTCTAAGTTTAAAAATAGCTATCTGTGCAGCGTGGCTCGGATAGGAAATACCTGTTTGCATTAGTGAGTGGTGATTTATGTTTGACTGTTAACACATTTCTAGGACATGAATGAACAGCATTTTGCACGACCTTTTCAGGTGACAATGACTTATTGTGCTATTTGAGAAAAGAAATTTTTGCTAAAACTCTCGCATACCATTTTTAGGGAGCACGACTTGATTTAACTTTGTTCCGCTTTGGTTGTCGTAAAGTTGTATGAAAACTTAAAAAGTTAAAATCTACCGTCCAAATTCTTTACTACTGGTATTTAAGTAAAAAGCTGACCCCTTTAATGTTACCACTTGCCTGCACAAACATCCATGTAACTCGTAAACATCGGGTACACTGTTACAATAGTATGATTTTCGAGCCTGGTTCGTTTAACCGCTTTGGTTTGCAAACAGACAAACCAGCGAATCAACACCAATTGTTAGCAATCACATTGATCAATTGGCGAAACAGGTAAGTCAATATCTTACTGAATGTAACAATAAATATTTTAATTGCATTGTATTCAATTTTACATTACTTCAGTTGTTTGCACAAATTTACAATATTTATTTTACTGTCTTCTTCCGGTTTTGGCATTCTGATCTCATCGGCACTCTCCGCCACTTTTCGTAACGTTCTTCATAATAGCCGAAAAAAGAAAACGAGTGGCTGTTTTGGTTGTTATTGTGAGTAACGTTGGAAAGAAGATGAAGAACGCTTTATGACGGAGCTGTGTTATTGTTAACTGAAACGCTACATTCTAAATTGGAAACATTTTTAAGTAGTCTCCCCTGAATAATTCCTAGACGCAAGTAGTTCCGTCCAATTGTTTTACTCGGTTTAAATGCTTGTGCTCTCTGGAGTGTATGTGGTCTTTTCTGCCTTTTGTGTAATACATAGTTTAAGCATCGTCAACACACGCTTCCATTTTTTTTTTATACAACAAATCTCTATAAGTATTCAAGTGGATTTTATCTCATATTTATGCAAAAGCAAGAAATTTCACCATTTGTAAATTGCAATATCTTCAAAAGGACAGGTGATAAAGTCTAAGAATTCCAACTCAAAGGACCTGCCTTCTGTTTGGAAAGGCATACAATTTCCATTTTACCAATGTACTCCACTGGAAAATTATTTTTCAGTTATAGTTATCAAATACGTTAAATGATTTTAAAGCAACACAATAGAGTTCATCATTTTTAAACAGTAAAAGTCTCATTTGTAAGAGGAAAACATTTGCAACTTTAATATTTCTATAATATCTTAAGTACCGGTTGTAATGTTAATATTTCTAAAATATCTTAAGTACCGGTTGTAATGTTAATATTTCTAAAATATCTTAAGTACCGGTTCTAATGTTAATATTTCTAAAATATCTTAAGTACCGGTTGTAATGTTAGTATTTCTTAATATCTTAAGTACCGGTTGTAATGTTAATATTTCTAAAGTATCTTAGATACCGGTTGTAATGTTAGTATTTCTTAATATCTTAAGTACCGGTTTTAATGTTAATATTTCTAAAATATCTTAAGTACCGGTTGTAATGTTAGTATTTCTAAAATATCTTAAGTACCGGTTGTAATGTTAATATTTCTAAAATATCTTAAGTACCGGTTGTAATGTTAGTATTTCTAAAATATCTTAAGTACCGGTTGTAATGTTAGTATTTCTAAAATATCTTAAGTACCGGTTGTAATGTTAATATTTCTAAAATATCTTAAGTACCGGTTGTAATGTTAGTATTTCTAAAATATCTTAAGTACCGGTTGTAATGTTAATATTTCTAAAATATCTTAAGTACCGGTTGTAATGTTAGTATTTCTAAAATATCTTAAGTACCGGTTGTAATGTAAGTATTTCTAAAATATCTTAAGTACCGGTTGTAATGTTAGTATTTCTAAAATATCTTAAGTACCGGTTGTAATGTTAATATTTCTAAAATATCTTAAGTACCGGTTGTAGTGTTAGTATTTCTAAAATATCTTAAGTAGCGCTTGTAATGTTAGTACTTCTTAATATCTTAAGTACCGGTTGTAATTTTAATATTTCTAATTTAAAATGTAGAAAAAAACCCATCCCATACATTTTATGTTCCCATCATTTAGACGATTATTATAAGGAAAATGAATTTATTATTATTACTATTTATTATTATTATTTTCATTATTATCTTTATTATTATTATGAGGTTTCAAATCACATTAAAAAGGTAATAAAAATAGATAAAACATACGCAAGTACTGCCAAAGGTATGCAACTCTTACAAACCAAAATGACACGTTCATTTTATCAGTTACTTAATGTGATTCAGCTAAATTTTGTTTGTTTTTATTAACACAATTACAAAGAGGGAATTTTGCCAACTTTGCCCCAGGTGCTTTAAACAAGTCATATTGTTGGTCAGCAGCTTATTGCGTAAAACACAAAAACGTATTTGCTTACGCAGTGACTACAAAAAGGAAGAAAAAAATTAAGCGGGACAGTAGCGATGCAAGGGAAGCAACTGTTACAAACGTAAATTCCTGTCAATTTGGGTTATCTCCCCTGAAATAAAAAAACACACACTTATTCCAGTAGTGATGTGTTATATGCGCATCACTTCAGTTAAATATAAACTAAAATAAATAAGGCAAACAATAATAAATAACAACTTTCGTAAAGTACCCACTCAACTTGAATAAAACTTAAAAAAGAGAAACATGATTGTACGAATGAGATCAATCCATAGACTTTACGGTAGACGAGTCTAACAATATTCAATGATGAATTGTAATTTAAGATCGTTAAACATAAAGTGTTTAGTTTTATTAAGAATTAAAGCTTTGGATAATCACTCAGTCGTAATTTGGACTGACAAAAGTAATGGAGAATTAAGTTAACAAACTTATGTTATTGTTTTAAATGTTTTTAAAAATGTAAATTTTATACGTCATTGTAGAAAGCCTAGTGCTTGGACGCATTTTAGAACAAAATATTGGAATTAATTGCTCCCATCGCCACCTACCTCTCTCATTTTTCTTTCTCCCGCTATAACTTTATTCTCTCTCTTCCCGTCTCTCTGTCCTTCTCTCTCCGCCTGTCTGTGTGTGTGTGTGTGTGTTTGTGTGTGTGTGTGTGTGTGTGTGTGTGTCTGTCTGTCTGTCTGTCTGTCTGTCTCTGTCTTTCTCTGTCTTTGTCTGTCTGTCTTACTGTCTTACTGTCTGTCTGTCTGTCTGTCTGTCTGTCTGTCTGTCTCTGTCTTTCTCTGTCTTTGTCTGTCTGTCTTACTGTCTTACTGTCTGTCTGTCTGTCTGTCTGTCTGTCTCTGTGTGAGGCTGGCTGTCTCTCTGTGTCTTTGTCTGTCTGTCTGTCCATCTCTCTTCATCTGTCTGTATGTTTGTAAGTCTGGCTGTCTCTCTGTGTCTTTAACTGTCTGTCTGTCTGTCTGTCCATCTCCCTCCGTCTGTCTGTCTGCTTGTCTGTCTTTCTGTCTTTCTCTGTCTCTCCTTCGCCATAAGTATGCTTCTTTTGTAATCAAAGACGTATTCTTTCTACACGATAAATCTAAACAGACCTTAATGCCCTTCTTACATAACAGCAATAAATTGTCTTCAGTGCTTATAGATCCCAGGCCCATTTGGCCCAACATGTTAAATCTACAGACATCAATTGACATAAAAAAGCAATTCCAACAAACCAACCATGCGCCGAGCGATAAGGACAATGGTCAATTTATGATGCCTAGATGTGCAATCCATTAGATGTAAAGAATATTGTGCCTATTGGTTTAATGTTTTGGCAAAGATCTATAGATACTATGGAGGTCGCGTCCTATTAAAACATATATTGCTGGAGACAGTGTCCAAAGCTGATATACTGCGGCATTCACTGTACAGTCATGCCGTAAGCAACTGACAAGAATGCTGAGTTTATTGTCTTTGTTAACAACATCTCTTGAATCAGGAGATTTATCCAGCTGAAGCAGATATAGTGCAACCGTCTCTGTACAGTTATGCCGTGCACACGTGACCAGTTTGAAGAGTTGATTGTCCATTTTAACATTTTGTTCTGAGTCAGACTTGTCCACTTAGAGCTGATATCGGGCCGCCTTCACTGTACAGCCATGCCGTTAACACCTGGTCAGTTTATTGGATATATTGTCCATTTTAACAATACGTTCTGAATCCGGACATTGTGTCTAGTTAAAGCAAATATAGTACCGCCTTCACTGTACAGTCGTGCCGTGAACAGCTGACACGTTTTTTTTTGCGTTGATTGCCCATTTTAACAATATTTCCTGAATGAGATGATTTGTCCACTAAAAGCAGATATAGTGCCGCCAGCACTATGCAGTTTTGTCGGGAACACCTGACAAGTTTGTTGTATGTATTGTCCGTTTTAACAATATTTCCGGAATCAGGAGATAAAGTGCCGCCTTTAATGAATAGTCATGCCGTGAACACATGACCAGTCTGTTGGATTAACTGTATATTCAACAATATTCCTGACTCAGCACGAGCTTGGGCCTTCCGAAAATTGAGTTGACGCTCATTAAACTGATCTATAAATTGGGCAATATAGCCTTTCGTAAATAGAGCTGATGCTCTGCCAACTCATCTATAAATTGAGCAATATCGTAAAGCGAGCTGACGCTCTGCCAACTCATCTATAAATTTGGCAATAAAGCCATTCGTAAATTGAGCTAACGCTCTGCCAACTCATCTATAAATTTGGCATCAGAGCTTTACGTCAACTGAGCTGACGCTCTGCAAACTCATCTATAAATTTGGCATCAGAGCTTTACGTCAACTGAGCTGACGCTCTGCCAACGCAACTATAAATTAGGCATGAGAGTCCTCTGTACACTGAGCTGACGCTATGCCAACGCATCTATAAATTGGGTATCAGAGCTTTACGTCAACTGAGCTGACGCTCTGCAAACTCATCTATAAATTTGGCATCAGAGCTAAAAGTACACTGAGCTGACGCCCTGCCAACTCATCTATAATTTGGGCATCAGAGCTTTACGTCAACTGAGCTGACGCTCTGCCAACGCATCTATAAGTTGAGCATCAGAGCTTTACGTCAACTGAACTGACGCTCTGCCAACGCATCTATAAGTTGGGCATCAGAGCTTTACGTCAACTGAGCTGACGCTCTGCCAACTCATCTATAAATTTGGCATCAGAGCTTAAATAACACTGAGCTGACGCCCTGCTAACTCATCTATAAATTTGGCATCAGAGCTTAACGTACACTGACCTGACGCCCTGCCAACTCATCTATAAATTTGGCATCAGAGCTTTACGTACACTGAGCTGACGCTCTGCCAACTCATCTATAAATTTGGCATCAGAGCTTAACGTACACTGAGCTGACGCTCTGCCAACTCATCTATAAATTGGGCACAGACCTTTACGTACACTGAGCTGACACTCTGCCAACTCATCTATAAATTGGGCACCAGAGCTTCCTTGAGTTTTGAGTTTGATTCCTGTGTGTTTCTTTCTTGAGTTTTGAGCTTGACTCCTACGGGTGTCTGCGTGGAGTATTGAGCTTGACGTCTGCGGCTTTCTTCATGGAGTATTGAGCTTGACGTCTGAGGCTTTCTTCACAGAGTATTGAAGTTGTCTCCTTCGGGTTTCTTCCTGGAGTATTGAACTTGACTCATGCGGTTTCTTTCATGGAGTGTTAAGTTTGACTCCTCCGAGTTTCTTCGTGGAGTATTGAGCTTGATTCCTGCGGGTGTCTTCCTGGATTATTGAGCTTGATTCCTGCGAGTTTCTTCCTGGACTATTGAGCTTGATTCCTGCGGGTTTCTTCCTGGATTATTGAGCTTGATTCCTGCGGGTTTCTTCATGGACTATTGAGCTTGATCCCTGCGAGTTTCTTCATGGACTATTGAGCTTGATTCCTGCGAGTTTCTTCATGGACTTTTGAGCTTGATTCCTGCGGGTTTCTTCATGGACTATTGAGCTTGATTCCTGCGAGTTTCTTCATGGACTATTGTGCTTGACTCTTGTGCGTTTCTTCATGGAGTATTGAGCTTGACTCTTGTGGGTGTCTTCATGGAGTATTGAGCTTGATTCCTGCGGGTTTCTTCATGGAGTATTGAGCTTGACTCTTGTGGGTTTCTTTATAGAATATTGAGCTTGACTGTTGTGAGTTTCTTCATGGAGTATTGAGCTTAATTCTTGTGGGTTTCTTCATGGAGTATTGAGCTTGACTCTTGTGGCTTTCTTCTTGGAGTATTGAGCTTGACTCTTGTGGGTTTCTTCATGGAGTATTGAGCTTGACTCTTGTAGGTTTCTTCATGGAGTATTGAGCTTGACTCTTGCAGGTTTCTTCATGGTGTATTGAGATTGACTCTTGCGGGTTTCTTCACGGAGTATTGAGCTTGACTCTTGTGGCTTTCTTCTTGGAGTATTGAGCTTGACTCTTGTGGGTTTCTTCATTGAGTATTGAGCTTGACTCTTGCAGGTTTCTTCATGGAGTATTGAGCTTGACTCTTGTGGGTTTCTTCATGGAGTATTGAGCTTGATTCCTGCGGGTTTCTTCATGGAGTATTGAGCTTGACTCTTGTGGGTTTCTTTATAGAATATTGAGCTTGACTGTTGTGAGTTTCTTCATGGAGTATTGAGCTTAATTCTTGTGGGTTTCTTCATGGAGTATTGAGCTTGACTCTTGTGGCTTTCTTCTTGGAGTATTGAGCTTGACTCTTGTGGGTTTCTTCATGGAGTATTGAGCTTGACTCTTGTAGGTTTCTTCCTGGAGTATTGAGCTTGACTCTTGCAGGTTTCTTCATGGTGTATTGAGATTGACTCTTGCGGGTTTCTTTATGGAGTATTGGGCTTGATTCCTGCGGGTTTCTTCATGGAGTATTGAGCTTGACTCTTGTGGATTCCTTCATGGAGTATTAAGCTTGACTCTTGTGGGATTCTTCCTGGAGTATTGAGCTTGACTCTTGCTGGTTTCTTCATGGCGTATTGAAATTGACTCTTGCGGGTTTCTTTATGGAGTATTGTGCTTGATTCCTGCGGGTTTCTTCATGGAGTATTGAGCTTGACTCTTGTGGGTTTCTTTATAGAATATTGAGCTTGACTGTTGTGGGTTTCTTCATGGAGTATTGAGCTTAATTCTTGTGGGTTCCTTCATGGAGTATTGAGCTTGACTCTTGCGGGTTTCTTCACGGAGTATTAAGCTTGACTCCTGCGGGTTTCTTTATGGAGTATTGAGTTTGAATCTTGTGGGTTTCTTCATGGAGCATTGAGCTTGACTCTTGTGGGTTTCTTCATGGAGTTTTGAGCTTGACTCTTGTGGGTTTCTTCATGGAGTATTGCGCTTGACTCTTGTGTTTTTTTTTTCATGGAGGATTGAGCTTGCCTATTGTGGGTTTCTTCATGGAGTATTGAGCTTGACTCTTGTTGGTTTCTTCATTGAGTATTGAGCTTGATTCCTGTGGGTTTCTTCATGGAGTATTGAGCTTGACTCTTGTTGGTTTCTTCATTGAGTATTTAGCTTGACTCTTGCGGGTTTCTTCATGGAGTATTGAGCTTGACTCTTGCGGGTTTCTTCATGGAGTATTGAGCTTGACTCTTGCGGGTTTCGTCATGAAGTATTGAGCTTGACTCCTGCGGGTTTCTTCATGGAGTATTGAGCTTGACTCTTGTGGGTTTCTTCATGGAGTATTGAGCTTGTCTCTTGTGGGTTTCGTCATGGAGTATTTAGCTTGACTCTTGCGGGTTTCTTCATGGAGTATTAAGCTTGACTCTTGCGGGTTTCTTCATGGAGTATTAAGCTTGACTCTTGCGGCTTTCTTCATGGAGTATTGAGCTTGACTCTTGTGGGTTTCTTCATGGAGTATTTAGCTTGACTCTTGTGGGTTTCTTCATTGAGTATTGAGCTTGACTGTTGTGGGTTTCTTCATGAAGTATTTAGCTTGATTCTTGTGGGTTTTTTCATGGAGTATTGAGCTTGACTCTTGTAGGTTTCTTCTTGGAGTATTGAACTTGAATTTTTGGGGTTTCTTCATGGAGTATTGAGCTTGAATCTTGTGGTTTTTTTCAAGGAGTATTGAGTTTGACTCTTGTGGGTTTCTTCATGGCGTATTGAACTTGAATCATTTAGGTTTCTTCATGGAGTATTGAGCTTGAATCTTAAGGGTTTCTTCATAGAGTATTGAGCTTGACTCTCTTGTGGGTTTCTTCATGGAGTATTGAGCTTGATCCTTGCGGGTTTCTTCATGGAGTATTGAGCTTGACTCTTGCGGGTTTCTCCATGAAGTATTGAGCTTGACTCTTGTGGGTTTCTTCATGAAGTATTGAACTTGAATCTTTTGGGTTTCTTCATGGAGTATTGAGCTTGTATCTTGTGGGTTTCTTCATAGAGTATTGAGCTTGACTCTCTTGTGGGTTTCTTCATGGAGTATTGAGCTTGATCCTTGCGGGTTTCTTCATGGAGTATTGAGCTTGATTCTTGCGGGTTTCTTCATGAAGTATTGAGCTTGACTCTTGTGGGTTTCTTCATGGAGTATTGAGCTTGAATCTTGTGGGTTTCTTCATGGAGTATTGAGCTTGAATCTTGTGGGTTTCTTCATGAAGTATTGAGCTTGACTCTTGTGGGTTTCTTCATGGAGTATTGAGCTTGAATCTTGCGGTTTTCTTCATGGAGTATTGAGCTTGACTTCTGTGGGTTTCTTCCTGGAGTATTGTGCTTGACTTCTGTGGGTTTCTTCATGGAGTATCGATCGTGACTCTTTTTGGTTTCGTCATGGTGTATTTTCGTCTGTTTTCGTCATCGCCCCTTCAACCGTTTTTCAGTTATTTCAAGACGGTGTCCACTTAAAGCAGATATAGTGCTGCCTTTACTCTGCTTAGCATTCCGTGAACACCTGTCATGATATCACACCACATCCACTCACATTATCCTAACACCGGGCCAATCAATCGTTGAATTATCCATATATTTGCTTGAGCGTTAGAAAGAGAGCAATACAACTTCTTTTTAACGTCTTTGGTATGTCGCGTATATCGGACCCGGGGCCTTCTGTACATGAAGGTGACGTCCTACAGATTGCGCCACCTTCTCAGGTCTTAAGTAATTTCAGTGTAGTCAGACTCACTACTCATGCATTTAAAGATTGTATCCGACAGTTTGCATGTATCTAATTCACTATTTTTGCATATAAGGGACTATACTCTAACAATTAAAAAAACACTCTTACCTCCCTTATGGGTAGGTATTTGGTAAATAGTTACTGTAGAAAAAATAAGATTTTTCAATTTTGACAAACACATAAGACTGGAGCATGTGTACGGAATGAAATTTTATTAATTGAGAGAAGAAAATATTTAAAAGGTTGAGCGCATTTTCTAAAAATAATAAGCAAATTAAAAATAAAAGTATATTGTATTTCTAATATAAAGTATATTAAAATACCTTAAAAAAGGGAGATAACTAAAACACTTTCTTTTATTTCCAAAAAAAAAAGTTAATAAATATAACATCATTTTTCTCTTATTATGGGAAAACTTGTGCATAACTGCTGCATAAGCTAATACTTTAGTGTAAGTAAAGAAGGTTTATAACAAAACCTCTTTTGTTATACAGTGCAAATCGTGAAATATATCGCTTTATTCCATTAGTTCCAAATCTATAAATACGCACGATGGGGTTTTCTGCCAGAAATAGATACAGACCTCATAGCTAATTACCCGGATGTAATGTAATCTCTAAAGTAAATGGTCAAGAGGTTCTCTTAGTTTTAAAAGTAGCTAAATGTGCATCGAGGCTCAGATAGGAAATATGTTTTTTGTAATGACACACGGGGAGTTGGGATTTACCTTTAACATGGATGTAGGGCACCAATCAACAACATTTCATGGGAATTTATCACTTGTTTAATTGGTTGCGCGAGAGAAAAAAATGTTCCAACTGTCGAATACCACCTTTAAGTAGAGAAAAAATATCATTTTTGGCGCCTAATTATGTCTTACATATAGCATAAATGGAAGCCAATTTAATAGACATTTAATTTAAAAAACACACACAAAAAAAACACAACAACAACAAAAACAAAAAAAAACAACAAAAAAACAACAACAAGACAACAAAAGCAAAATAGTGTGAGTTTTTCTATTATGTTTTCTGAAAGCCCTGATTTTCTTCCATCCAAGCTTTACATCTAACTGAAAATAATAAAAACTGTTCACAAATGTAAAATATTCATGAGGAGATATTGACTATGTCATATTAACATATTGGGTATGCATTAGTGAGTAATTGTTCCTTCTCAAATTTTTAATTGCCTCACACTTTGTGTTAAAAGCTAAGCGTTTCGCGTGAAACGTTTAACTAGACTGGACTGTTCTTTGTACATGTACTCTGTTTGAACACTTCAGAAAAGGACGGAACTGACATTTACAGCACTCCGAATAGCGACTGCGTATGAGGTTATTTGGTTTGTCCATACATGTTTAATCAACAATGGAGTTAAATACTTTGATCTGTGCATCAAATGTAAAAAAGAAGTTTTTTCCCTTCCAAAGTGGGGCGATAAAGCTCTGGCTATCATGTCACCATGTTTACTTTTCATTTAGCTCTCCTTTTTGTGTACTTTTCATTTAGCTCTCCTTTTTTAGTACTTTTCATTTAGCTCTTCTTTTTAAGTACTATTCATTTAGCTCTCCTTTTTGTGTACTTTTCATTAAGCTCTCCTTTTTAAGTACTTTTCATTTAGCTCTCCTTTTTAAGTACTTTTCATTTAGCTCTCCTTTTTGTGTACTTTTCATTTAGCTCTCCTTTTTAAGTACTTTTCATTTAGCTCTTCTTTTTGTTTACTTTTCAGTTACCTGTTTTTTTAAAACTTTCAGTTAGCTCTTTTTAAAACTTTCAGTAAGCTCTTTTTTAAACTTTCAGTTTTTTTTTATTTTTCATTTAGCTCTTTTTAACGTTAGCCCTTTTAACATTTCAGTTAGTTCATCTTTTTTTTTTACTTTTCAGTTAGCGATATTTTTTTAACTTTTCAGTTCGCTCCTTGTTTAACTTTTCAGTTAGCTCCTTTTTTACTTTTCAGTGAGGTCTCTCTTTTTTTAATTTTCAGTTACATGTAGTTCTTTTTTTCACTTTGAAATTATTCTTAAAAACAGCAGTGGATGTCACATTAATGGTATAGCGACCCGCGCACAAATCGTCCAGTCAAGGGGAAACTTCCTAGCAATTTAAGATGTTATCCGCACAGTTTAGACCATTTTCTTCCCAAACAAAGGAAATATATCTTGCGTAATGTTGTTCATTGATGTCAGAGAAGAACCCGGGTGGGGGTAGGGGGTGCATTCCCTCACCAACAAGGTAAAATAGTAGAGGTGTAAAAACACATACATGTAAGCTTAAAGATACCAAGCTTTTAAAGTAAATTTTGTCTGTTGACTGCTTAGGTCGATATTAGGGTCTCTTACTGTGTATGTATGTCCATTTAGTATTTACTGCGATAAAGCTGAATGGGTCTTGATTCATACCGTCCCCACCCCCCCTAAAAAAAAATACATAAAAATCTGAATCCGCCCGATGTTTGATTGGTGTCTTATATCTTTGTGAAAAGTTAAGCATAACACCCAACTCGTTATTACAAACATACATTTACTATTTAAAGCCACACTTCACGGTGAATTGTGTTTAAATTATGAAAACGACGCGACCACTTATTTTCGTCATTAAGTGTTTTATCAACATCCGGGTAATTTTGCTGACGTCAGTATATGTTTTGATCAGATATTCGCATCATGCTTATTTAGTCGCCGAGAACAGCATTCCTATATATCGAAAATACTTGTGACGTCATCCATTTCAAAAGTAAAAGAACACGTCAGAAATGTATATTATTGTGTTCTTTTTCTTTCGTTTCTTCTTAAAAACTACCACGTAAACGATGAAAAATAAAAGTGAGAACTATAAAGAAGCAAAAAGTAAACTCTTACACATATCAGTTGTTAAATTCTTATTTTTTAGATTGCATGGGGATGGAGGCAGGGCTTTCAACCAATAAAAAACTGGAAATCTGCAATAACGAATATTAGTGTGTCGGTGCAAGAGACAAAACAAAACGTGGGCTTCGTGGGAGACGAACCAAAAAACAACAATCGAAACCGACAAATTCGTTATTATTATAAAAATCAAGCAATTTGTTAAAACGACAGTTCTGCACGATTACGGCCATCATAATGCAGCACTCTTCCTTAATACATATCCTTTGTATATAGAAATATAGGAGTTACTGCCAGAAGCAATAAACTAATCTACGAAACGCATCAAGACATAATACCACCATTTGCATGTCATGTTGTTTTCCTAAAAGCCCTTTCCGTTTGAGACAATGCAAGTGGTTGGGCAAACACTATTTGCCACTTCAGTTAATTGTACTATAGACCCAAAACTATTGTCCAGCTGTTTCTGACAATCTGTTTCAAATGGGGGCATTTGTCTACGACCGTGTACAATTCATTCTGTGGCCTGTCTCTGACGTAATTCCGCAAAAACACATCCAGTTTTACCTGATGTATTCGGAATAGTAATACAAAAAAAAATCTATTATCAGAAAAACATGTTAAGCGATTTCTAAAGGGAAATAACTTGTTCAAATTATTGAATTAATAACTCAATAAATTAAACCCATGACCGCCTATTGCGGTCAATAAGCGAATGCTACATGCAATACAAATAACAAAAGAGCATTGATGCAAAGCACCAAAGGTCGCCGTTGAGTCCTGTTTAACAATGGCACATTTTTGCATGACAACAAACCGACCAAGAAACTGCAAAACATATCGAACAGTATTGAACAGTTCAAGTGGCATGTAGTGATGTAGTAACATTTTAAACTACAAACTAATTTAATTCTGATATTCTACAAAGTTGAATAATAACCGAAATTCAATGCATGAAAGCGCCGCACTTCACTTGCTTATAGAACAACATGGCGCCATCCACAGGACTTTTCCAGGAACGATTACACATAGACGCCACACGCAACTTCCGGATCTAAATAGCGTAGGGAAGACGCTTAATCAAGTACCATGCCATGATAAATCCATCACTACCATGTTTTCCTTTTATATATAATTTCGACATGCTTGTACAAAATAAACTAAAGATGTGAAAGTTACATGTAACTGAGTAATTCATTCATTTCTACACAAGAATGAAAAATGTGAAATGAAAGTATTTCAATATAATTGTGGACAGTAATATAGTAAGAAAATCAAGTCCTTAAAGATAAAAAGAATGCATTATATGTGAAATATTAAAGTGTAAATGGCACTTAAGTCTACCATACCAAAATTTACATACGCTTTAAAAAGGTAAAAATATCCAAACAAAACTTTGCGATCAAAATAGTAATACGCGATCAAAAGGTTACACACTCGATCATAAGGCGATCAAAAGGTTACACACTCGATCATAAGGCGATCAAAAGGTTACACACTCGATCATAAGGCGATCAAAAGGTTACACACTCGATCATAAGGCGATCAAAAAGTTACACACTCGACCATAAGGCGATCAAAAGGTTACACACTCGATCATAATACGATCAAAAGGTTACACACTCGATCATAAGGCAATCAAAGGTTACACACTCGACCATAAGGCGATCAAAAGGTGACACACTCGATCATAAGGCGATCAATAGGTTACACATTCGATCATACGGCGATCACAACATTACACACCCGATCATAATTTATCAAAAGGTTACATAGTCGATCAAAAGGCGATCAAAAGGTTACATACTCGAATATAAGGCGGTCAAAAGGTTACAAACTCGGTCATAAAGCACTAAAAAAGTTACATACCTGACCATAAGGCGGTCAATAGGTTACATACTCGATCATAAGGCGGTCAAAAGGTTACACACTCGATCATAAGGCGGTCAAAAGGTTACATGCCCGATGAAAAGGTTACATACTCGATCCTATGGGGATCATAAGGCGGTCAAAAGGTTACATGCTCGATCAAAAGGTTTCATGCTCGATCATTAGGTGATCAAAAGGTTGGACACACGATCATGAGGCGATCAAAAGGTTACAAACTCGATCATAAGGCAATTATAAGGCGATCAAAGGTTACACACTTAATCACAAGGCGATTAAAAGGTTACATACTCGATCACAAGGCGATCAATAGGTTACATACTCGATCACAAGGCGATCAAAAGGTAACATACTCGATCATAAGGGGATCAAAAGGTTACATACTCGATCATAAGGTAATCAAAAGGTAACATACTCGATCTTAGGGCGATCAATAGGTTACATACCCGATCATAGGGTAATCAATAGGTTACAAGGTTACATACTCGATCACAAGGCGATCAGTAGGTTACATACTCGATCATAATGCGATCAGAATGTTACATACTCGATCATAAAGCGACCAGCAGGTTACATACTCGATCATAATGCGATCATAAGGCGATCCAAGGTTACAAACTCGATCATAAAGTGATCAAAAGGTTACATACTCGATAATAAGATGATCAATAGGTTGCATACTCGATCATAAGGTTATCAAAAGGTTACATACTCGATCATAAGGCGATCAATAGGTTACATACTTGATCATAAGGTGATCAAAAGGTTACATATCATACACCTTAGAAAGGTTTTCTTTCTGTTTATGGTACAAACATTCCAATTACGAAAAACTAGCTAAAATAACCTTCTTTTTCTCAATGATTATTTTAGCAATAACTAACATATTTTAAGACGAAATAAAGCATTTTTGTGATAAAATTTTATTTATCACATTTTTAACTGATTATAATGACAAAATGTTCTTTAAAGAACATATAATTCATTGAATTTATGATCGGGATCGGTGAAAGATCAGTCATGGCTTGTTTATATATGACCAGAACCCATAATTCCTTTTAGGAACCACTTTCCTTGACATAAATATGATCATTCCGCTACCGGATCACTCTGTTATTAAGCCCAATTCCCTTAACGCCCCACTTTACATAAAGAATAATTGTACTTTCTGAGCACTTAGTCCAAAAGCCTCACACTTAAGATTTATCGTAATGAAGCAAAACAAGTTAATATTATCGATAATAGTTTCTGCCCACGTAGCTAGCTAACCTCTGTTTTGATATACTTTTTGATGCTGATGTTTGCCAAGGTGAGAATATAAATATTTGTTATTGATAGAGAGTTTATAAACACAATAACATCAACAATTTACCATAAATTTAAATCTATATAATATATGCAACACCATTTTTTTGCAGATCTTACCATATATTTAAATCTATTTACATGTCATAACACCATTTTTGCAGATCTTATCATAAATCTAAATCTCTATCATAACACAGTTTTGCAGATCACAACATGCGCTTCGGACTAATAAGCCTTTTCTATTTTAAGGTACATATTTACTTCAAATTGGCCAAAACAATGAAGAAGTATTTTCAAATAATAACCCTCAACGCAGCTATTTTAATAATACATAGTAATTCTCCCATTATTCCTAAATTAACATTATTCTTATTTATTGCCAGCAATAAAGCAAACGCAAATCTAATTTACCTGAACATTATCGGTAAGAAAAAAATCGAGCAAACATAGCCAGAACAGAGATTATTAGATTGTTAGAATAGAATTCAATATCAAAGTAATTGTTTTACTTAAAAGCCCTGCTGGAAGTGTTAGTAAACAGACAAAAAAAGAGCGCTTTGGCACTAAAATGAAATATGAGAGATGTTTTTCAAATGGGTATGTTTTACATGTTAATTCTGTTGTATTTGAGGCCAAAGTGTGTGATGCGCTGCCACAAACTAACCAGCTTGGCAATGCTTTTTGGGACGAAAAAGCAACAACATTTCTAAAAAAAAGTGCTGAGACCCACCGAAACGCCGTATTCTTAATGCAATTTGCAGGATTGGTGTAAATAAAGCAATATGTTTAAGGATTGGTGTAAGTAACGATGCATCTTATCTAAATTCATCCTCTCGTTTGTGTGTCTAAGCCTTTTTCAAAATGCAGAAAGTAAAGATAATAAATACATGTTTAAAGGGCAGAAGTAATACTATTATCTAAAAAGCACCCCGTTATTACAGCGTGTTTGAAAGGCAGAAGACATACTATTGTCGTAAAAGCACCCCGTTATTCAGCGTGTTTAAAAGGACGGAGACATACTATTGTCGTAAAAGCATCCCGTTATTACAGCGTGTTTAAAAGGCAGAAGACATACTATTGTCGTAAAAGCACCCGTTTTAACAGCGTGTTTAAAGGCAAGAAGACTTACTGTTATAGTAATAGCATCCCGTTATTACAACGTGTTTAAAAGTACGAAGACATACTATTGTCGTAAAAGCATCCCGTTATTACAGCGTGTTTGAAAGGCAGAAGACATACTATTGTCGTAAAAGCACCCGTTATAACAGCGTGTTTAAAGGCAAGAAGACTTACTGTTATAGTAATAGCACCCCGTTATTAAAACGTGTTTAAAAAGACGAAATCATACTATTGTCGTAAAAGCATCCCGTGATTACAACGTGTTTAAAAGGACGAAGACATATTATTGTCGTAAAAGCATCCCGTTATTACATCGTGTTTAAAAGGACGAAGACATACCATTGTCGTAAAAGCATACCGTTATTACAACGTGTTTAAAAGGAAGAAGACATACTATTGTCGAGAAAGCATCCCGTTATTACAACGTGTTTAAAAAGACGAAATCATACTATTGTCGTAAAAGCATCCCGTGATTACAACGTGTTTAAAAGGACGAAGACATACTATTGTCGTAAAAGCATCCCGTTATTACAACGTGTTTAAAAGGAAGAAGGTATAGTATCATGGTAAGAGCAACCCCTTATTACAGAGTGTTTAAAAGGCAGAAGGCATACTATTGTCGTAAAAGCATTCCGTTATTACGTGTTTAAAAGGCAGAAGGCATACTATTGTCGTAAAAGCATCCCGTTATTACAGCGTGTTTAAAAGGCAGAAGGCATACTATTGTCGTAAAAGCATCCTGTATTACAACGTGTTTAAAAGGACGAAAACATACTATTGTCTTAAAAGCATCCCCTTATTGCAGCGTGTTTAAAAGTACGAAGACATACTATTGTCGTAAAAGCATCCCGTTATTACAACGTATTTAAAAGGAAGAAGGTATATTATCATGGTAAGAGCAACCCCTTATTACAGAGTGTTTAAAAGGCAGAAGACATATAATTGTCGCAAAAGCACCCCGTTATTGCAGCGTGTTTAAAAGACAGAATACAACTATTATGGTAAAAGCAACCCCTAATTACAGCGTGTTTAAAAGGCAGAAGACATACTATTGTCGTAAAAGCATCCCATAATTACATCGTGTTTAAAGGGAAGATGACATATTATTGTCGTAAAAGCATCCCGTTATTACAATGTGTTTAAAAGGAAGAAGACATACTATTGTCGTAAAAGCATCCCGTTATTACAGCATGTTTAAAAGGCAGAAGACATCCTATCAGCGTAAAAGCATCCCGTTATTACAACGTGTTGAAAAGGCAGAAGACATACTATTGTCGTAAAAGCATCCCGTTATTACAGCGTGTTTAAAAGGCAGGAGGCATACTATTGTCGTAAAAGCAACCCGTTATTACAGCGTGTTTAAAAGGCAGAAGACATACAATTGTCGTAAAAGCATCCCGTAATTACATCGTGTTTAAAAGGCAGAAGACATACTATTGTCGTAATAGCATCCCGTTATTACATCGTGTTTAAAAGGCAGAAGACATTATATTGTCGTAAAAGCATCCCGTTATTGCAGCGTATTTAAAAGGCAGAAGACATCCTATCAACGTAAAAGCATCCCGTAATTACAGCGTGTTTAAAAGGCAGAAGACATTATATTGTCGTAAAAGCATCCCGTTATTGCAGCGTGTTTAAAAGGCAGAAGACATCTTATCAGCGTAAAAGCATCCCGTAATTACAGCGTGTTTAAAAGGCAGAAGACATACTATTGTCGTAAAAGCATCCCGTTATTACAGCGTGTTTAAAAGGCCGAAGACATCCTATCAGCGTAAAAGCATCCCGTTATTACATCGTGTTTAAAAGGCAGAAGACATACTATTGTCGTAAAAGCATCCCGTAATTACATCGTGTTTAAAACGCAGAAGACATACTATTGTCGTAAAAGCATCCCGTTATTAACTCGTGTTTAAAAGGCAGAAGACATACTATTGTCGTAAAAGCATCCTGTTATTGCAACGTGTTAAAAAGGACGAAGACATACTATTGTCGTAAAAGCATCCTGTTATTATAGTGTGTTTTAAATAAAGAAGACAAAGTATTATCGTAAAAGCAACCGGTAATTGCACTGTGTTTAAAGGGAAGATATAAATAATGTCTGTAAGTAGTTACTTTTCCTGAAATGAAATCTTAATAAAGTAATAGGGCCTCGCTGCGTTGCTGTGCTGTGTGCCTGTTTTGATGTTGTTTGCTATGTTAAACGGTGAATGTTACATTTTAAAGGTGGTATCCGACTGTTTGGACGAAAGATTTTCTTATCAAAAATCAAGTAATGGTAACATGAAAAGGTCCTGCAATATGCTGTTTATAGATGCCCTAGATCTGTGTAAACAGCATAAATCTGTACTCGTAATTGCAAATAGGTATTTCCCATCTGAACCACGCTGCACAGAAAGCTATATTTAAAATAAGAAAACCACGTAACAACTTACTTTTAAGCTCACGTTATATTGTCGACGTAGTAGTCCGCTCTGACATTGATATAAACCATTATAAGATGTCACTACAGTGTTTTTTTTTTACATATTTGCAAAGAATAAACTTGGATTAAAGGTATTAGTTAATGCAGAAATAATGCTTATTTTCCCCAAAACTGTGGAAAAATATTGTTACATGCATTTGATATAACTGTCAGTCACTACCTTTAAGCTTGAAAATAAAGTTCTGTTCTGTTCTGTCCGATGTTGTATCACTCGTGCTTTACAACTCAATGCCCATGGATGAATTCATGGGGGGTGGGGGTGGGGGTGTTGAATGCACCTGGGCACCAACCCACCAACCAGGTCAAAGAGTAGAGTCGTAAAAACACGTACATAAATCCTTAAACAATACTAAGCTTTAAAAGTAAATTTTGTCTGTTGACTGCTTTGGTCGAAGTTAAGGTCCCTAAGTATGTTTATCCCGTATTTACAGCGATAAAGCTGAATGGCTCTTGATACAAACACTGCCCTCCACCCACCCCCCCCCCCCCCTCCCACCCTCGCACCAACATTGTCTGGATCCGCCCCTGCAAATACCGGAACTATTTAAGGACCATTTCAGACTCAGTATCTATCGATAGCAGAGCATTTAAGTGGGACGCTTTACTAGGTATACACTCTGACGGTGGAAATGCGTTGTCACAATAGGTATGTTGACGATCGCATTACCACGGTAAATACGTCTAATAGAACCTTTCTCGGGCATTGTGCTGGCGCTACTTTCTGTGAATAGCCGGACCTGTGATGTTTCGAGTTGTTTGCACGGTGTCGCTATATTAGACTTCGCGAGACTGGAGATTTCCAATAGTTAAACGTGACGCCTAAGCGGATAGAGTGCCCTGGAGTGGGGAGATTTCAGCGCGTCATTAGGATACGGTCTGTTCGCTCTCTGATACCTGCAGTAAGTAGTCCTTTGTTTCCGAAATTTAGTATGACTCGCATTTGTATGATATCCACGAAAACAAAAATCCGGTATAGTTAGAGATAATTTACAAAGAAAGTTAGTAAAAGTAAAAGCATTGACTGGTTACAAAATGTGATAATTTAGTTGCCTAGAATGTAAGAAAAGTTGTGGGGGTTTTGTGTGTGTGGCTTTTTTTATATATGTGTTTGTTTGTTGTGCTTTTATTGTTGATTTGTTGTCGTTTTTTAATGTTATGTATATATATTTTTTTCATTTGCTTTTATTTGTGGGTGTTATACCGATACTGGAAGGGTCATACGGCGCCGAATACGATAAGATTTAATGTAACTATAACACAATAAGGTTATAATAAAATACGTGAGTAGAAATATAAAATTCTATACGGTAAAAATACTGTAAATGATAATTGAGAACAATTTGGGATAATAAACAGTTAAAATGTATAACTTACTAAACATATCTGTCCTGTTAGGGGTTTTAAATTGGACACAGTTCAGCACATGTTATTAACATAAAACTACAATTCTATTTGAAATATTTTGACAATTAAAATATATGACAGGAAAATAAAATTCAACTGTTTAGCAATTTAAATATAATGGCAATAATAAATCAAAGGAATCTGCATAAAACGACATATTGGTTTGGAAGGAATGTATTTATTTCTCGGTTGCTGGCTTTTAAAGATGGTAATATTATACAATGAAAAGACAATATTTATTCTATGGAAGCTGATTAAAGCTTGAATCAAAGCTGTTTTAATAACATGCTTTAATAAAAATTTAACGAGGTTACAAATAATTTAGTTTCACTGAAAAAAAAAATGTTTAATTTATTTTATTGTGACTAAGCGTTTGTTAAGTACTCATGAGGTAGGTTGTATTTAAAGCTGCTTGTGAAAATTGTGCTTGTCGCAATGTATAATTATTTTTTTTATAAATTCTTGTTTTTCAATCAATACACCCATTACATATTTTCTTTTATCACATGATTCACCTTGTTTTTCTTTCAATATACCAATGTAATATTTTTTTGTATTACACTAGTGTAATACAGTTTTTCTTGCAATTTGATTGGCTAGCAGCTTCGCGTGACTATTTGGTATTCATCTCGCCCGAGGCTCGTTTAATATCATTTTGCCTGAACTCGTTTAATAAATGTTTGTATTAAATAACAACTCATGTCAGATCCTCTATATATTACACTTGTATTCTGCATTGACAGCTATATCTGATAGTGAAGATATGTATAATAGATATCTACATAAATAAATATGCTTTAGGTCCCCTCGCTAGAGAAGATTTACTATTCATAGACATTTTCTTTGTTTAGACTAATATATTATTTTGTTATATACACTATAACAATTAAAATTTGAAGTCTTGATAAAGCAAAATTATTCGTTTTTTTTTTTTTTTTGGGGGGGTGGGGGGGGGGGGGGGGTTCACGTGACATGTTAATTATCTATATGTATACATGTTTTAAAGATGATGTATACTATTATATGTACAAATCTTAAATAATATTTCTGTTCTGTTCTGTTCTGTTCTGTAATTCAGCTTTTTGATTGATGACGTCATCAACGTCATCATAATGCAGATCATCTCATACCACTATTTCATCAAGTACAAGTATTGTTGTTGAAATTTTATAAAATTGTACATATCGACTAAAATCATGTGATAAAAAGAATTTGACACTCGTTGACATTAAATACCAACATTCACAAATCTCGTCCAGGAAAAATAAAAGTAAGTTTGCTATAGCTTCGCTTACTTTTACTTTTCCTGAACTCGTTTAACAAAAGTGTGACAACGAGTGTCAAATCATCTATACTTAAAAGATCCTAAACAAAAACAGCGGGCTTGCGGATCGGAAGGTCGTGGGTTCCAATCCCGGCCGGGTCAAACCAAAGACTTTAAAGTTGGTAGTAGTGGCTTCCCTCCTAACGCTCGGGGCTACGGGGACAGCATTACGCCTGATTCGTCGGTGTCAGTATAATGGACCGGCCGGGTTCAGTCCCTGGGCACCTCATATGTGCCCCTGTGCTATAATGATAGAAATGTCGCTGCACAGTATCGGCAAAAATGCCTGCTAATCCCAATCCCAATCCCCAAAACAGCGTGTGCCCAGTTGGTGCAGCATACAAGGCGTTTTTTCGCCCATTAAATGAATCTACTATTTTTACTGGCTATCAAGTTTACAGAAAATAAGACTAGTCTACGCATGTGATTTTCTGGTAATATTGATGAACGGAAGACCTTTAAAACAGTTATAGAAGAGTGAAACGTGTTTGCGAAGGTTGTTATGGCTTTAAATACCTATGACGTGTGGGTCGTATGTTTCTTTGTGTCAGTTACCTACGACAATATGTGACGAAGTCATTTTTCTTAACACTATATCATTATTTACACCCTCACGTACATTTTTCCCTACTTCTCTTATTATTTTAGAGAAGGCGTTTCATTTAAGACCTTTCTGTAAGTTAAATTAATAACCTATAAATATACTTTGTACAAAGATTTGAAATTGAACAACAAATAAGATTAAATCAAATATATGTAACAATGTCTCACCCCATTTTTTCTTATTTAATTTATTTGTTTGGATGTTTTGTGTGTGTGTGTGTGGGGGGGGGGGGGGGGCTGTAAGTCTGGGATAGTACATATTTTCTGCAAAAACTCGTACTTCAGTTCAAGTAAAGACAATTTTGCAACACTACCTCAATTGAACGGCAAAGATAACACAAAATAATTCGCTTATTATATAAATATGGGGGTATCTGCTTACCATTGATATCGACGTAAGAGATATTTACCCGGCTGATATAAAGTTATGCTAAAAGTAAGTCACGTGATTTTCTTAGTTTTAAAAAAAGCTAAATGTGCAGCATGTCTCGGACAGGTAATTTGTAATGACAAGTGGGGTATTCTTCTTACCTTTTTTTTACAAAGTAAACATTAATAAACACCATTTCCTGGGATCTCTTCAGGTCACAATAATTTGTTTGGTTGTTTTGAGATTTTAAGATCGATAAATCAGTGAATATCGTATGATATTAACTAGAATGTCCAGACATCTCAGCCAACCGGAAGGCGTCTATGCTTGGTCATATAATTTGTTAACCGATTGTCTGAAATTTTCTAAAGAACATTTTTTAATAACGGTTATTAAGGGTATCTTCCATTATCTACTTTCGGCTGCTTCTAGTTGATGTTAAGGGATTTTAAATGTACCTGACTGAGCTCAGCACCTGGATATTTACTTAAAATGGTCGAACATGCCCATTTGGGAAGATAAGAATGGCAATTTACTTAAGTGCCTTTGTGTGTTTAGAAACTTTTGCTAGGAATGCAAAATTTCGCAAAGGTAATACGGTGGGCCTATAGCGCTTAAGTGTTCAATAATTACAGTTCTCTTTTATATCACGTTAATGTGTAGTATTATGAAATATATACCATGTTTTATCCTACCATCATCTCGGAAAAAGATGTTCTTGTAAGTAAAGCCCGGTGTGATAACCTTATTTTGTTTTATCAACCACTAATATGATACAATGTAACATTGCTACGAGCATCAACTGCATAATATCCATGCCGTAGGAAGAGGCACTCTCTCTTACACATCGGATTCCATTCCATTCACCTCTGTGATTGGTTCAAAAAGTTGTTAGGTACGGACTCCAACTCTGCTTGGAGATTGTGTGTTTACATCTGCAGGATTATCCCATCGCGTAATTAGGCGTGAAAATAGTTCCAATAATAATAGTTACATGTATATATTATGGTTATGGTCCTTAAAATCAAGATCAGTGTCTGAAATACTGTTGGTGGGACGATAAACCCAATAAACAAACAAGTTCAGTGTGGGTTGCATATTGTTTGTCCGTTTTGACAAGATTCTTATCATTGAGCCCATAGCAGAGGTGTTTTAGTGAGGTACGAATGACAACTTTGCTAGGAGATTGAGGAAGAAATCCAAACGCCATCAAATTGTGTTAATTTTACAATATTACGGGACGTAGCAGCCTGGGATTAAAATAAACTGGTTAAAAATGAATTAAATCTATTATTTATGTATGTCATGAAATCACATATTGTGACGTCACTCTCTTGAAAAAAAACACGACCCGTCAGTTATCAGTCTCACTTTGTAAACATAAAATGACCTAGAAGCACCAAGAACTTGAAAATGAAAAAAAAAAATGAATTTTAATAGTGTGATGATACGATGCACTCAGACCATTAATTGGTATCATAATTTTCGGTCGCGGAGAACAGTATTCGGTGAGACGCAATCCGGCAGTTAAAAATATAAATCTTCTGACTCTGTAGGCTACCCCACCCATCTATGGTTAGGCAGAAGAAAGATCTACGATGTGAGACATCCAGTTCGCCGTAGAAAGCATGCGCTTTAAATAAGATGACTATCCCGAGAACTAAACACCCTCTTACACCGTTGATTAATTACATAAACATTTGACAGTAACGAACCATAACTCTGATGGGAAGTAGAGTATTCTTGCTACTTTGTTCTAACATCGGTATACTCGGTTTCTTTTGTTAAACAAAACTTCGCTAAGCTGCTACGTTTTATGCTACTTTTTTTATAATTGACAGCTACACTTTATTGTCACAAGCTATCCTGTTAAAAAACGGAACACTTGGTTCTTTCTCTGAAAGGTGTCTTTCAGAACACCTCCGACATCGTGTTACTGACTGATACACTATTGTACACATCATAAAATGCATTCCATACGAGGCACTGCTCTCAAGAGCTGCGCCAATCAGTTTGATAAATCGGTGATGATGCAACATTTTCTCTCAATCGGAACTCCTCGGATAATTCACGAATCATCTCTCGGACGTATGATGGGAAAACATCGCGAAAATAAACATGTCGGTGCCTCTGACGTCATCAAAACAACGAAAATAAATGTTTTGTTATCTGTACTGAAAGTGCAATACTAGGTGTATATCGTACGAGATGTGAACAGTTAAATTAATAAATGGCAGTTAAGAGTATGAAGTAATCCTATACATTATACCTATCGCTTTTCAGAAGAACTTTTCACGGCATTTGCAGCTTCCAGCGAACAAAACGATCGCGATTCTGCAAGTATCATTGCACCAGATACATCCAAGGGATGATTGTCTCCAATCGGAACTACTCGGGTAATTCCGTTCTCGGGACAATCATCCCTTAGATGTATCTGGTGCAATGATGCTTACAGAAATCACAATCGTTTTGTTCGTCAGAAGTCGGAAGAATATGTCTAAAATGTAGTTCGCACAAAACATAAACAATGGCGTCGTTGACAGCTGTTTTGTTATCTGTGCTGGGTAAATTAAACAGGTATCGTACTTTAGTGAGCTGTAATCCGGGCTGCCATCTTTGTTTTGGCTCCTGTCACAAAAGAAGTCCCATTTAGAGAAATGGCCGAGGTTATCCGACTACCTACTAACATCCGAAAGTTGATTTGTGACTTATTCGAGGTATTCCGATTGGCTTGTCCCGAGGACGGAATTACCCGAGGAGTTCCGATTGCGTGTCCTTTATGAAGTTTTAGTGACCTTGGCTATAAGAAACCTTGTTTACGTTTGTTGAGGAGCGTATTTTCTGAAGGATTATTAATTACATGTTTTGTTAGGCGCGTATTGAAGCTTACCTACCAACCTCGAAAGCGAATTCCATTTGTCGATTTTCGTTGAAGAATGAGTGAGAACAAAATAGAGGTACACATTAACAATGAGCTTAGTACTAAAATAGATGGTAGGATAAATAGAATTGTCAGTTGGTGATGGACAAAGAAAATATTCTCACACTCGGCACGAAAATCTTAAAGGCGATATCCAACTGTTTGCCTATATCTTATACATGTTACAATATTTTATCACTGGTCTAGGGAATTTGTGCCCAAATGTATACTTTAGTTTTAGTAAAAAAACTGTTTTTAACCATTCGTCAATTATAAAACAGTACCTACCTTGCAATTTTATCGCTTTAAATGCCAAATATTTCCAAATATATAAAAACGCACGATGGGATTTTATCAGCTGAAAGATATCAACGTCAGAGCTATTTATCCGTATGATTATGTAACTGACCTTTTATGTGGACCGGTCGCAATGGCTCAATCGTTAGAGCGTCGGCTTGCGGATCGGGAGGTCGCGGGTTCAAACCCGGCCGGGTCAAACCGAAGACCGAGAAGTTGGTAGTAGTGGCTTTCCTCAGGGCTACGGGTACAGTATTACGCCTGACTCGTCGGTGTCAGTATATTGGACTGGCCGGGTTCAGTCCCTGGGCACTTTATAAGTGCTCTGTGCTATAATGATAGAAATGTCGCTGCACAGTATCAGCAAAAATGCCGGCAAATCCCATCCCTTTTATGTGGTTTTCTTTTAAGTTTAAAATAGCTTACTGTGTGGTGTGTCTTGTATAGGAAATGCATTTAATGACCCCTGGGGTATTATACTTTGCCTTTCACATGGATGTAGGGCACAACATTTTTTCACAGGATCGTTTCATGTAACAATAATTAATCTGCTTGAATAAAAGAGAACAGTGATGCAAAGTTTTGGATACCCCCTTTAAATCACTCGGCAAGCCTCGATTTACGATGTGTCTCAGGCTCGTGTGATAATATTTTCTCCATTCAACACCAACATCGTAGTGTCTGTAATTTATAGCGCCAACGTCAAGAAGTTTATGTAGTTTGTCTTTGTTTAAATATGCAGTTATGTTTGCAAATGTACTTCAATTGTGCAGTTATATCAGTTATATTTGCAAATGTACTTCAATTATGCAGTTGTATTCGCAAATGTACTTAAATCATGCGGTTATATGTTCGAATGCACTTAAATTATGCAGTTATATTTACAAATTCACTTTAATTATACAGTTATATTTACACATGAACTAAAATTATTCAGTTATATGTGCAAATGCACTTTAATTATGCAGTTATATTTGCAAACGTATTTAATGTACTATTTGGTTCTCGCTTAATTTAGTGAAACAATGTGAATATGCGTATTTGTGGGAACATTAGATCTGTTTGTTACACTAATGGCTGTGTTACTCTGATATAACTCGTTGGACCTTGTCTTGTCATAATGTATATGCCCATAAAGGATAAAACGATACATGCATATGTTTTAGGCGGGCACACGTGTACCTAGTCTACAAAGAAGTATAGAACTACTCAGTTAAATATGTCTAACGCGGGCCTAGCCATTCCTTAAAGCGGTCTGTTCATGGCTGGTCCAGTTACTAACTCTTCAAATGTCCAAAAGTCCGATGCATATTTTATAACAAGAAATTAATGTTTTAAAATATATTGTATTAACAATTATTAAAGTTTATTAAATATCTCCGCCGATTTATTGTACAAATATGGATGTTTATTTTTCAACATTTTGTTTTCTATAAGTTTAGAGAATCAAACGCATTAACACAGTTTTGTTTATGTTTATTGGGTTTATCGTCCCGCCAACTGTATTTCAGTAATCTGGAGACGGTGTCAACTTGAAGCAGATAAAGTGCTGCCTTCACTGTGTATAACATGCCGTGAACACCTGGCATGATACCACACCCAGTCACATTATCCTGACACCATGCCAACCAGTCGTGGAACTACCCTTATATTTGCTTGAGCGTTAGCAAGGGAGCTATATCACTGGTATGTCGCGGCCCGGGATCGAACCCGGGACATCCCGTACCTGGAGCCGACGCTCTACCGATTGTGCTTCTAGGTCCTGTGACTTTTTTTTGTATCACATCAAAATTATAACAAAATGTTATTTAATGACAGATTATACTAATTTTTGATTCATAATAACAAACAGTTACAATTACTTAATACGCGGCAAGATCAGATATTTAAAACATTGCTCTCAGTTAAAAGTGTTCTGACTTTTTAGCCGTTATATGCTCCAGCTACATCAGATATTATCAAACTGCGCATGTGCAATAATTAGTTAAACTCATTTGTTGTGACAATGGAACACTACTAACGTAATTTTTATGTAAAAACAAACAGACGAATAAAAAAACAACTTTAAATTTAGAAATGTATTCAGTAGTAATTTTTATTGCATAGGTATATTATTAACAAGAATTCGTAATTCGTTGCTATGGTTTTATATAAAAATGCCCAAAGAACCATTTCATACTTTACTGAGATGGCGAATCCTTTAAATTTTGAACTACTTTTAAATGTGATATCCGACATTTTGGACCATATCTTTTCTCTAATGCAAGCACATAAATTATTGTTTCCTGACAAGATCGCGCGGAATGTTATTTATTTGGGTCAAACATTTATGTTAAAAAGTACGGCGTAACTGCTCACTTGTCATTGCTATCATGTATTTCCTAACCTTGCCACGCACCACAGTTAACTATTTTTAAACTAGGAGAAACCACGTGACCACTTACTTTTGATGTCACTGTAAATGAACATCCGGGTAATCAGCTATGACGCCATTATCAATTTAAACAGAAATCCCCGTCGCGTTTTCTTTTTCTATATATAATTGGAAATAATGGACATTTACGTTAACTTAAGTATGCAGTAATTATGCACAAATTGCCAAGAACAGGGGTAGGATGTTGTAACATATATTAGATATAGATAACCTGTCGGTATTACTTACACACAACATATGGCACGAGTACTTAACAGAAACCTAGTCACAAACAATAAATTTAAAATGTCGTTCTTGGTTTGTTCGTTTGTTTTTTTGGTTTTATCGCACCTCCAGATGTATTTCTGTTATCAGGTGACAGTGTCCACTTGAAGCAGATATAGTGCTGCCTTCATTGTGTATAGGCCTAACATGTCGTGAACACCTGGCATGACACCACACCCAGTCACATTATCCTGACACCGTGCTAAACAGTCGTGGAACTACCATTATATTTACTTGAGCGTTAAAAGGGAGCTATACCACTACCATTTTTAACGACTTTTGTATGTCGCGGCCAGGAATCTAACTCGGGGCCTCCCTCTACCGCACTACCGATTGCGCTACCAGGTCCGGTTTTGGTGTATGTGTGTTTTTCAATGGAAAAAAATATTTGCAACCTTATCAAATTTAGATTCAAGCATCTCATTAACATAATTTCGGATTTGGATGTATTCAGATGACAGATTTTCATCGTTTCATCGTATTATATTACCATCTTTAAAAACCAGCAATCATGAAATAAATACAATCCTTTTAATCCAACATGTCCTTTCATGTCGTATTCCTTTGGTTTCACCTTTGTCTGCATTTTACAAATGATTGTTTACAAATCCATGAAATGTCACAGAAGAAACTTTACTTTCACGGGTTTTATTTATCAAAGAAAGAGGAGTTCATGCTGTTCGCAGTCCATAAATCTATACAAGTTTTGTTTCAGACAAACATATGCTAAAGTTGTATATTACGGTTGTGTTTTATTACAGTTTGTATTTCCTTTTTGTTCACTTTACATGAAACATTTATTCAAATCTGAAGGGACTTAGTGACAGTTTTGAGTAGGTACATGGCACAAAGAAACACAAGATCCGCACTTTATATGTGTTTTCATTATTTTGCTGTTATCTTGCTTAATCAGTGCATGGTGCATGGCTGACGTCACTCCGAGAACCTCGGCCATTATGTTCACGGAGATAGTCGAGTAGTTACGAATGTAGCTGACGTAAATTACTTCATGCGCAGTTTTGAATTACACTATAGGTTATGAGTTACACACCCTAAATAAACACAATTATTTGAACGATATCATGTATACATCTTGTGATAAGATGCCATTTTAATTATATTTTTCATTGCGCTTCAACAAAGTTTTGTCTTTTTTCAACACAAAAATAAAAAATGATATACGGGAAAACTGTAGTCGAGACGTTTTTTAACAAAAATGTCATTGTAATTTTAAAGTGAAAATGTTATGGTGAGAATATCAGAAATCAATTTATTGTTTGCTTCTCTACCTTGTTAATATTATTTTTATTTCACATGAAAGTAGTAGTCTGCCTGCTATACTTGTATTTAAAGAACCGTAAATTGGAGCAAGGCACGTGAGATATCTTAGCGCTTTACCCTTGAACCAAATCTCGTTTAAGGTGACCTTGTTTCTTCGCCCTTAATGTTTAGTTTATATGATGGTAATGTTGAAGATTGTATTTCCTCACCCCCCCCCCTCCTCCCACCACCACCAAGCCCCCCCCCCCTCCCGTTTAACTAATTTTATAATGCCCTCTATTTATGCATAATTTGAAACATATATGGATATAGTGTTTTGTGTAAGTAGACACTACCGATTAATATTGAACCAAAGAAAACTTCTAGCACTGAATTATTGTGTTTTTTTTACTTAACCATTTGTATCATATTCAGACGTTTTAACGTTTGCTCGTGTCTCGGTAATGGGGATAATTTAAAGGGAGAGGTTGTGGTGAGTGCTGCTGCAACCCGTTTTAAAAAAAAAAAAAACACAACTAACCTAGTCCGAGATTTCTTTGCAAAATGTGTTGTATTTGCAAAATGGGGAGAGAGGAAAAGCCCACCTTGCAATAAACAATACATCTCCGTTTTGCAATGAATTTATAACCGAGCTAACATGCTGGGCGTCGGTGGTTCTACCCAGACATTAGTAATTTTCCACTCATTGCAGCTGTACGTCGACATAATCACCATAATTACGTCAGGACGAAGCATTAAAAATACAAATAAATGAACTAACAAACAAACAAACAGACATTGACAAATCAGAAGTTCACCGGATTTCGTGGATTCCTTGGCGTACTAAAAACAGCACCCACGATACACTTTTAAATCTCAAGGTTTGGCGACCCACACAAACTCACAGCGACAAATAAAAGGACATTGCTGTAACGTAGGCCGGTGGCCTCAAACACCACCAATAGACTAGTCGCGGTAACCGTTGCTTTAACCGTGCAACTTTGGAAGCCGCTTAATCCACGTCGCTAAAAAGTTAACCCAGCAGCTATGTTAGTTTCAATTGCTTATAAATTTTCCTCTGGTCGTTGCAATATGTCGGCCTTCCGAAAAGTCTCGTCTTGAGACTTGGCCTGGCAAGCAACTCTAGTCCGGCAGTTGACTCTATCCCACCGCTGCCACCAATGTAACGCAGGCCGGCGCTCTGCAACGGTAACCCCTCCACACACCAGCCACGGTAACCGTTGCTTTACCACGCAACTTTGGAAGCGAGGCTGGTTTAAAGTGTTTTTATTTCTACCTCTGCAGTCGTTACATTGCATTTTTTTTTTCAAGAAAATGAATTGCGTTTTGTTTTGCAAGTGCTACAAGTAGGTCAGTTTAAGGCAAAAATCACACAGAAGCTATGGGATTTCTTGCTGTTAAAGGAGGTGTTTCCGAGTGTTTGACTTTGTCAGATACAATTAACAAATTTGGGGGGAAATTGTGCATAATTTTTGTATATACGCAGGCCTTAGTCTAAAGACACTATTTGAATTGTTACACACAAAAGATAAACAATGGCGTCGTTTGCCAGCTGTGTCTTTCCTGCGCCGGGTAAATTAAACTTGGATGAGTTAAATTTGAAGCAGCCACAAAGTGAATTTTTACAGGCATCGTACTATATTGAGCTGTCATCCGGGCTGCCATATTTATTTTGACGTCTGTCACAAAAGAAGTCCTATTTAGGGAAATGGCCGAGATAATCCGACTACCTACATATTTCCGAAAGATGATTCGTGAATTATCCGAGGTGTTCCGATTGATGTATACGTCAGTCTACGTCAGTTTGTCATATTTATACGTCAGTCTGCGTCAATATATACAGAAGTCTACGTCATATGTTTACGTCCGTCTACGTCATATGCTTACGTCAGTCATAAACTATACACTAATAAGCTCCAAAGTGACATAATACTTAAAATACATATCAGGTGCGGATCGTCTAGTTCGTTGTGTCAGTTGTATTGTTTATTTGATGGGTTTATTGTCCCATCAACAATATTTCAATCATACGTTGTCCACGTAATGCAGATATAGTGTCTATTTCACTGTGTATAGCATGCCGTGAACATTCTACGACTTTGATATTTCGCGACCCGAGATCGAACCCGGGGCCTCCCGTACCTGGAGCCGAAGCTCTACCATTTATGCCACCAGGTCCGGTGTTATGCCACATATGTTCATATGTTCCAACACAACATGGTGACTGAGTCGCATTAGACTATCTTTCACAGTACGATTTGTCGTGTGTAATAATACATAACCCCCAGCAGGCGCATTTCTGCCATTACGCACTTTACGCACGTGCGCAAACCGGCCGCAATAGCTCAGATGGTAGAGCGTCGGCTTGCGGATCGGGAGGTCGTGGGTTCGAACCCCGGCCGGGTCATACCAAAGACTTTAAAGTTGGTAGTAGTGGCTTCCCTCCTAACGCTCGGGGCTACGGGGACAGCATTACGCCTGACTCGTCGGTGTCAGTATAATGGACCGGCCGGGTTCAGTCCCTGGGCACCTCATAGGTGCCCCTGTGCTATAATGATAGAAATGTCGCTGCGCAGTATCGGCAAAAATACCGGCTAATCCCCCCCCCCCCCCCCCCCCAAAAAAAAACACTAAGAAAGTCGATGCCTTACCCGGGTTAGGAATGATATATTTTATTTCCGTAGTTTCTATGTTATAAAATCTTATTACCACACCAATCAAGTTGAAAACGTTTAAAATAATTAAACTTATACACGTCAGGATGTTAGTCCTTCATATTTTGCGTTAAGTTCCTCGAATGTTTACCTGTTATTTATTAAAAAAGAACCGAATATATTCAAAAGTATTACTACAAAGGTTATTTCCCTTGTAATTGTGCGTAACTTCAAAAACGGTCCAGATACTCGCCTGACCCCCAGTTGTGTAATAATACACCTACTCTTAGGTATGAAATAATACAATCACTCTTAGTTGTGTAATTATACAATTACTCGTATGCATGCAATAATACACTATTCTTAGGTGTGTAGTAATACACTTACTCTTAGCTGTGTAATAATACAATTAGTCGTATACATGCAATCATACACTTACTCTTAGTTGTGTAATTATACAATTACTCGAATACATACAATAATACATTACTCTTAGGTGTGTAGTAATACACTTACGACATTTAGCAAGTGTGTAATAACACATTTACTAGTAGGTGTGCAAAGATACACGTTTTCGTAGGTTGTAATAATACATCTACTCTAAGGTGTGTAACAATACACTTTCTCTTAAGTGTGCAATAATACACTTACTCGTAGACGTGTAATAATACATTTTCTCGTATGTGAGTAATAATACACTTACTCGTCGGTGTGTAATAATAAACTTACTTACAGAGTAATACTTGTTGAAATAAGGAACTTCAACTTGGTTTAAGCACCAAAGCAAGCATTTCAGTAACGGGCGTATCACTGACACGTACACAATACAGAAAGTACACTTGAAGGTCGGTTTTACATTAAAGTCATTTGTTTGTAGGAATTTAGAACAGTTTAATTAAACAATATAAATTGTGTGGTGTGTCATAGGCTTGTGAATATGCATGTATTTAGGCAGAGTAATTAAATTTGCCATTTTAGCGTAAATATTTCCTGTTTATAATAAACACAGAAAATAAACGCATACTTTTTTGTTATGTTCTGCAAATACACATGGCTGAGATCGGACGCAATACTGAAGGGAGATAAATACATAAAGTGATTTCATGCATGTAGGAAATGAAGTTTTAAGGTCTTTTAAATTAAAAAAATATACTATAAAAGTATAGTTCTAAACCAAACCATATCGTTCTCTACCCAATCTACAAAATCCCCTTAGTTCTTGACAAAACCCCTTTAGTTCTACAAAACCCCTTTAGTTCTCAGTAAAATCCTATAGTTCTACAAAACCCTTTAGTTTTACAAAACCCCTTTAGCTCTCAACAAAATCCCATAGTTTAACAAAACCCCTTAATTTAGCAGCAAAATCCTATAGTTCTACAAAACCCTTTTAGTTCCCAACAAAACACTACAGTTCTACAAAACCATTTAGTTCTCAACAAAACTCTATAGTTCTGCAAACCCCTACAGTGCTCAACAAAACCCTATAGTTCTACTAAGCCCGTTTAGTTTTCAACAAAACTATTTAGTTCTCAACCAACTCCAAGTACTCTACAAAACCCCTTTAGTTCTTAACAAAACCCTATAGTTCTGCAAACCCCTACAGTTCTCAACAAAACCCTATAGTTCTACAAAACCCCTATAGTTCTCAACAAAACCCTATACTTCTGCAAAACCCCTTTAGTTCTCAACAAAACCCTATAGTTCTACAAAACCCCTTTAATTCTCAACTAAACCATATAGTTCTAAAAATAAACCCTATAGTTCTACAAAACCCCTTTAGTTCTCAACAAAACCCTATACTTCTGCAAAACCCCTTTAGTTCTCAACAAATCTCTATAGTTCTACAAAACCCCTTTAATTCTCAACTAAACCATATAGTTCTAAAAAAACCCCTATAGTTCTACAAAACCCCTTTAATTCTCAACTAAACCATTAAGTTATCAACCAAACCCTTTAGTTCTCTATAAAACTCCTTTTGTTCTCAACAAAACCATATAGTTCTCAACTAAACCCTATAGTTCTACAAAACCCCTTTAGTTCTTAACAAACCCCTTAGTTCTCTACAAAACTCCTTTTGTTCTCAACAAAACTATATAGGTCTCAACAAAACAATATAGTTCTCAACAAAACCATATAGTTCTACAAAACCCCTTTAGTTCTCAACAAAACCCTTTATTTTTTAGCCAAACCTTTTAGTTCTCAACCAAACCCTTTAGTTCTCTATAACACCTTTTTAGTTCTCAACAAAACCCCTTTACTTCTCAATAAAACCATTTAGTTTTCAACAAAGCCCATTTAGTTCTCAACCAACCCCTATAGTTCTCAACCAAACCCTAAAGTCCTCAACCAATCCCTATAGTTCTAAACATAACCATTTAGTTCTACAAAACCCTTTCATGTCTCTCTATAGTTCTCAACCAAACCATATAGTTCTCAACCAAACCCTATAGTTCTCAACCAAACCATATAGTTCTCAACCAAACCCTATAGTTCTCAACAAACTCTATAGTTCTCAACACTACCCTATAGTTCTCAACCAAATCCTATAGTTCTTTACCAAACCCTATAGTTCTTAACCAGTCTCTATATTTCTCAACCAAACCCTATAGTTTTCTACCAAACCCAATAGTTCTCAACCAAACTCTATAGTTCTCAACCAAACCCTAAAATTCTCAACCAAATTCTATAGTTCTCAACCAAACCCTATAGGTCTCAACCAAAACCTTCAGTTCTCAACCAATCTCTATTGTTTCCAACCAAACCCTAAAGTCCTCATCCAAATGATATAGTTTCCCAAGCAAATCCCTAAATTATCAACCAAACACCTTAGATTCAATTAAACCCTATAGGTATCAACCAAACCCTTAAGTCTGAACCACATTCTATATTTCTCCACGAAACCCTATATCTTTCAACCGAACCCTATAGCTCTCAACCAGAGAGTTTAGTTTTCGAACAGATTCCAACAGTTCTAAGCCAAACTATACATGTAAGTTCTCAACAAAATCATATAGCTTTCAACTAAATCCTATAGCTCTAAACAAAATCTAATTGCTCTCAACCTAGTCGTACAGTTTACAACCAAATCCTACAGGTCACGACCAAATCCTACAGTTCTCAACCAAATCCTATAGCTCTCAATCAAAGTCTAAAGTTTGCAACCAAATATTTTAGTTCTCAACCAAATCCTAAAGCATTTAGCCAAACCCTTTAGTTCTTAACAAAATTCTACATCTCTCAACCAAATCATAGTTCTCAACCAAATCCCAGAACTAAACCCCATAGTTCTCATAAAAATTCTTTAGTTCTGAACCAAATAATACGGCGCTTAACCAAATCTATAGTTCTCAAACAAACCCTATAGTTCACAGAAAAATCTTATAGCTCTCAACCAAATAATAGTTCTCAACTAAATCCCAGAACTAAACCCCATAGTTCTCATAAAAATTCTTTAGTTCTGAACCAAATAATACGGCGCTTAACCAAATCTATAGTTCTCAAACAAACCCTATAGTTCACAGAAAAATCTTATAGCTCTCAACCAAACCCTATAATTCCTTGCCATATCCGTTAACTCTCAACAAAATCCAAGAAGCTCTCGACCATACCCTACAGTTCTCAACCTTATCCTACAACTCTCAATTAAATCGTATAGATCTTACAAAACTCTTCAGGTCTGAACCAACCCCTATTATTCTCAACAAAATCATATAGTTCTCAGCCCTATCCTTTCGTTATGAACCAAAGTCCATTGTTTTTTTTTTCTTGTTTTTTTTTTTTTTTAAATATATTGCAGCGACGAATTATGATCATTGTAGCAACGTCCAGCTTTTTGGTGGAGGAAGACCCTAGACAATTGCCTGGGTAGAACCACCGGCACACCGCAAGCTAGCTGGAAGACCTTCAAACATTAAGTCCTTCGCCTCGAACGGGACTCCAACCCACGTGGTGAGAGGTAAAGCAGTCAGAGGAGTTACAAATTGGCGACTCTACCACTACGCCACGGACGCCCGTTCTATAGATTATCAACTAAAATACTTACTATGCATATCATATTTAATCATATATAAATTCAAGTTAGTATACATTTTAAAAAGCATTTAGTCTGGAGACACGCCAATGTACATATCATACATATACCTGAAATCAATATCGTTTAGCACAGTCTGCAACATCGTCGGATACCCACGGTTGATTCTATTACGTTACTCTCCATTCATCACCCGTGGGCAAATTGCTACTCATTTCGTCGTTCTGTTTGAATAGAACAGAACAGACATTATCCAATCAGATGATAGGTTACAAAATTAAATACTCTTTAATTGGAAGATCAATACGGTGACGTGAGAACGTAAACATGGCGACCGGTACAGCGCATCGCAAGTGTAAAATATGTCTGTCAGCGATCCGCGACAAATGTTCTTACAGATCTTTGGGCACTCCAGCAAGAATTGAAAAATACACGTCGGTTTTAAACGAAATCCGTATACTTGCCCATGAAGACAGTGACGTTGCTTGTAATTTGTGCGTAAATAAACTTACGACAATGCTATCGAAGTGGTATGAAAGCGTAAACTTGATTGGTTGGCAGATTCGCTGGATGGTCTCAGCGAACCAATCGGATTGCGGCATTTCATAGTAAACAAAGCGACGAAATGAGCAGCAATTTGCCCACGGGTGATGAATGGAGTGTAACGTAATAGAATCAACCGTGGGTATCCGACGATGAGTCTGCAAAAATACCGTTCTCTCTGTGTCTCTGTCTGCTGTCTCTCTCTTTCTTTCTCTCTCTCTACCCCTCTCCCTCTCCCCATCTCTCCCTCTCTCTCTCTCTCTCTCTCTCTCTCTCTCTCTCTCTCTCAGGTGTAATTATTGATTCGCCTCTGATCAATCCATTTCTTCGCAGCTTAGACCGTCTTTGCGGCGCACTCCGATACACATCTCCGCAGCATAATTCCTTTCAGTATCCAATTACACGCAACATGGACAACAACTGATGATATATCAATTCAGGAGATCAAATCTTAGCCATAATTGCTCAGACAAAACAGCAGTGAGTGAACTATCTGGTATCACAAATAGAGTTGGCACTAGCTAATGCTGGTTTCCGGATTGATGCATCCCCAAAGGAATCGACGTAATGGTCCGTGACTAGTTTTCTGGAAGGAATTTATATAGATTGACGATCTTTCTAACACGACGCCATGTTACGAACAATGGCGCATCAAAAATGTAAAAACAAGCTTTACAATAATACAATACACACACGTTACAAATTATTACAATATAAATTATATATTTAACAAACCAGAACATTAAAAAATACGACTCGAAAGTCACAGCTGATCCAAGTTCTAATAAAATTGTCCACTCACTTGATGAAAGCTCAACTTCCTTTTAAAACCCCAAAACAATCCACAGAAATATCCGAAGCTAGCGAAAGTATTACTATAAATACAAAATTATACTCATTGTAATCCAAAGGTGTATTTCCATATAACTGTTGTGTTTTTTTCAACACTTGTTGTATTCACGTCTTGTCTTTTAATTCTCGAAGGTCTAAACAGCTCTAATGTAAAATAACAGCAACATTTATAATATGTAAGAAAATTCCATTTCAATATCACGTGACGGAGAACATTCTATCAATTAGTGACGTAGCAGTGACGTAAGCAGTGTCAAATATATCACAATGCTACTCTTATGAACCAACCGGCAAGCTATTGACAGAGTTACTGAAACATTTAACAAATTAAAACGTTAATAACGATACAAAATTCTTTTGTTGCTCGTCTCCATAGCGACGATTCTATACTTATAAATAAAAACACAATAAAGCACGGTAAACAAATAGAACGGGCGTCAATCGTATAAACATAAGTTAAATTTTAACAAATGGTTACAATTTGGCTGTCTAAGACATTTTAGTTAACTTGACGCTTAGCCATTGTATAAATGTTTTCGTTAATTTAACAGGTTCCGATTTCAACCAGTTCGGTTAACTTTAACCAGTCTCCTAATGGTCTGTTAAAGTTATAACCAAAAATAGATATGACCGCTCATTTAATAGAAGCAATTAGACTATTGCATTGTGGGATATTTTGGTTAATTTAACTTTTGGTTAAAATTAAACAATTCGCTTAGGTAACCAAACAATTAGTTGGCTTTATACAAATGGATAACCACATTGGGTAACTGACCAAGCTGGTTGTTGTTAGAAGATAACTAAATGTTAACTGTAACCATTGTTTATACAAATGGGTGCAGATTTTGACTCACAAAATACTCTGACGGACAGTTTATACCCACGCAACACAACATTGATTAAAGCATACTTCCCAGGATAAGGTATTAATTAAAGATCAAAGCTCATATTTTGACAAAAAAAAACGAACAAACAAACAACAAATACAAACAGAAAAACAACAACCAATCAAGTAAAACAGGCCTGAAGAGCAAGCCTAATTACATACATAGTTTCTATCTGTAATACGCACCATGCATTAGAGATGTTACTTGGTATTTATGCCTTCAGGCATAATTGCTTGGCCAAACTATCGCTAAACTATATTGTATGATAATGCTTGTATTCCCAAAAGGTGCACATTATCCGACGAAATGCTCCATAACAAACCTAGCTTTAATTGTTAACTCTCTGAACCGAACCATTAATGTCCGACCTTCAGTTCATTCAAGTAATAAATAAAATAGAAACATGCAGCCAATGAGAAAAATATAAAAGCTCGTATTTCTGTCAGAAGATATATTCTTTCAGACAAAACATCGGTAAACTATCGTGTATGACGATTGCGTCGGCCATGGATAATGCTTCTTTCCGACTGGATGTATCCCCTCTGGTACTGGTTATAAAAGTAATGGTCCACGAATAAAGGATGCAGTTCAGTGTTTTTAAAGCGAGTCTTGCCTCGGTGCAAGTAGATGAATGGATTGATCGGTAAACTATCTTGTATGACGATTGCGTTGGCCATGGCTTATGCTTCTTTCCGACTGGATATATCCCCTCTGGTACTGGTTATAAAAGTAATGGTCCACGAATAAAGGATGCAGTTCAGTGTTCTTAAAGCGAGTCTTGCCTCGGTGCAAGTAGATGAATGGATTGACGATCATTCTTACTATATCAGGGCAAGGTAATGACAGGAACGGAAAAAATAAAATCATTTAGATTACACTGAATAGCATATATTAAACTTGGCTAGAAAGCTTTTACAAAACAGTCGTGAAATAAGTTTTAAGTATATGGATTGCATAAGGGTTAAAAATTGTTGTGGAAGCGTTAAATATTGATGTGTTTTCAATCGTGCGACATCAAGAGCAATGCATATGGATCATTTGATTCACCTTTTTTTCTGGTAAAAATAGGAAAATGTAAACAAGAGACTAATTCCGATTATGCATTTCCATGTCCAGACAGCTCTCCACCAAATTACCCTTATGCCGTAAAATAAATCTGGGTACAGAGATTGTCTCTGAAACTCATCATCGCTGCAGCTACAGTGATTGTCTCCGAAACTCATCATGGCTGCAGCTAAAGTAATTGTCTCTGAAGCTCATCATCGCTGCAGCTACAGAGATTGTCTCCAAAACTCATCATCGCTGCAGCTACAGTGATTGTCTCCAAAACTCATCATCGCTGCAGCTACAGTGATTGTCTCTGAAACTCATCATCGCTGCAGCTTCAGAGATTGTCTCCAAAACTCATCATGACTGCAGCTACAGTGATTGTCTCTGAAACTCATCATCGCTGCAGCAACAGTGATTGTCTCCGAAACTCATCATGGCTGCAGCTAAAGTAATTGTCTCCGAAACTCATCATCGCTGCAGCTACAGAGATTGTCTCCAAAACTCATCACCGCTGCAGCTACAGTGATTGTCTCCAAAACTAATCATGGCTGCAGCTACAGTGATTGTCTCCAAAACTCATCATGGCTACAGTTACAGTGATTGTCTCCAAAACCCATCATCGCTGCAGCTACAGTGATTGTCTCCGAAACTCATTATCGCTGCATGCGCTTCTTTTAATAAAATAGTAATAATCAGTAATGTGCAATATGGATTACAAAACGACTTTCTATGCTTCAGTATCAATTATAGAACTAAGATTTATAATTCTCTCTATGATCAATAAAACGTCATTTATTGCAGTTAGGCTTTCTCTATCTATAAATGTACAAAACCATCCACAGAACAAATAAAGCTACTTAGACAATTTCCCAAAACTCTACGTCGTTGCTAATTCAAGCTTCATACGCAATATGGATAACAACAGATAACATTGGATAAATATCAATTAGAGAAGAAACTCATATATCTGTCTTAAGCCACAACTGTTCAGACAAAACATCGCTTAACAATGCTGTATGACAATTTTGTTTAATGTCGTCAGACAATCCGTCGTCTACAAGTTCAACCAATTTTAACACCATGACGAGTAGATCGACGAACATTTTTTACGAAAGTGTTTTTATCAAACACGACAAGCTATAGAAAGACGTGTGAATGAGTGAAATTCTTTAGATAACCATGGTGCAATTTGAAAATAACAAGCCGAATTGGTTCTAAATACAAACAGAATACACGTAACTCGTGGCTCATTTTCTATGATAACTGGTCTTCGTAAGCCGGTTGTTCTACCTGAACACCCGTCTGTGAAAAAAAACCCACAAGACAATCGTTTAGTAAAAATATATATGGCAAACACATTTATAACGATGACTATCGAATGCATAAATAAACTAAGAATGCAACTCAAATCAACAAACATTAGAACACATGAGTTGAGTTAAAGAATAAGAATGCCGATATCAGTGCAAGACATGCAATTTCACAACTATTAGACGCTAACCAAGAAACCGAAGCCAAGCACAACTTCTCCGAAGAGCTGCAGTAGATGCCAGTTATGCGCCATATGAATAAAGACATACATCCGGGGATTGAAACTCAATTTGAATAAAAGCTAGCTCATAATTCTTAGTTCAGGTGTATTTCTTTTAATATTTTGTACGATGGTGTATGCAATGCTACAACACGGGAAAGGGTCCCTACATTGCCGATAATTCTGACTTCATTTATAATGTTGGTGCGCCTCTTATTGAATTCATTTTTACTTAAACTAATGTAGCAGTCAATAACAGGATGCCGCAGTTGTTCTGGGAGAATCTTGTTAGAGAATAGAACCGAGTATTCGGGTTTTTTAAATTTATATTTGGGCTTTACGACACACCGACACCAGACAGGTTATACGGCGCCGTTTTTGTAACAGTGTAGCTTCCAACTGTAAAAGGTAGCAGGCATCAACAGGAATTCGACGCTGTTTGGCGGATTCTTGTCTGACACAAGAAACAGAGTATGCCGATGTTAACAATGCAGCTTGTAATTGCAGATGTAGAATACACCAAGGAAGGCAATTAAGTAGTAGATAGTCTAGTTCTCATCTGAGCAACGGTTTGTGAATCTCAAATATTAATTGAATGAATCAATATTGCAAGAGAGTGTTTAGTTCCTAGAATAGTTCTTAATGTTTAAAGGACATACTCTTTGTGGCTTCTTGGATGTCTCATATCCGTGCTCTTCCTTGTCTATTATTATTTTATAGTATACTGGAGAATTTAATACGAAACCCCCACCCCCAACAAAAACAAGAAATGAGCATTTCAGTCTTTAGAGGTGTGTTTTGCTTATAATGAGGTTGGGATTTTGCCGGCATTTTTGCCGATACTGTGCAGCGACATTTCTATCATTATAGCACAGGGACACTTACATCTATGAGGTGCCCAGGGACGGAACCCGGCCGGTATTTTATAATGACACCGACGAGACATGCTGTCCACTTAGCCCCGAGCGTTAGGAGGGAAGCCACTACTTCCAACATTAAAGTCTTTGGTTTGACCCGACCGGGGTTTAAACCCGCGACCTCCCGATCCTCAAGCCGACGCTCTAACGCTTGAGCTATTGCGGTCGGTTTTGCTTATAATGATGACCCACAACTAATTCAAGCAATCTATTCGCTATGATACCCAATTAAGTCAAACAGATTGATACTCGTATATCCATCAAAATGTTATGGAATCCACAAAGCTAGTGCTGATAAATGAGGCTGCGATTAGAATAATTCTTCAAGCGCTGCCTTAAGCAGTTCCGGGTTATATCAATAATGCAATATAGAAGATATGAACATCAATTTGCATATACAAACATATATATTTGAGGTCAGGAATTTACTTTTATCGTGCAGTATAATTTGTTGTGGAAAGGGTAGTTACTTTTTTCCTAAAATCTGTATGTTCTAAAGTTAGTCTTATTTTCGGTGATAAAATCACTTTTTTTAATAAAAGGTACATTGTCTTTTCAGAAACAAACCAATACGATGGAACAAACAACGCATAGCGACCAATATCTTCTTACATCAGACTTCCCTAGCAACATAAGCGGTAACCATAGCAATGGGACGCTAAGAGCAGGGCGGGATGAAACTCTGGCAAAGATTGAAATCTCGGTGCTTGCTGTGATCCTCTATATGGCGTTATTCGGCAACACGGTTGTAGTGGCGTATCTTCTACACCGGAAACGGAAGTTGAGCAGGATGCAGCTGTTCATAGTACATTTGGCAATTGCCGACATCATGGTGGCGTTGTTCCAGGTACTTCCGCAACTAGTCATGGACATCACGTACAGGTTCGTCGGCAATGACTTCCTTTGCAGATTGGTCAAGTATTTCCAGGTCGTGACCATGTACAGTTCCACCTACGTCTTGCTGGTGACTGCCATTGACCGTTATGCGTCCATCTGTCAACCACTTATGTCACAAACATGGACGTCACGGCGCGTCAACCTCATGACGTCACTGGCTTGGTTCCTAGCATTGTTTTTTGCCATCCCGCAACTTGTGCTGTTCTCTTACAGAGAAGTCAACGGCGTGTATGACTGTTATGATAAATTTCGGCACGAGTGGGAGATACAGCTGTACATTACGTGGGTATTTGTGTCAGTGTATGCCATACCTTGTACAATATTGGCAGTTTGTTACACACGGATTTGTTATGTTGTTTGGCTCAACGTAAATTCTAAAGAGCGCCCTGGCAGCGGGCCAGTCGCTGAATCTAAGAGGCCCTTCTTTGGAATGTTGAATAGTTCGTCTCGAGACCAAACAAGCAAAATGTTGAACCCACGTGCTCACTCTCGGAGGATGTCCAAGGCGAAAGTTAAAACGATTAAATTGACATTGACAGTTGTGTTGTGCTTTGTTTTCTGTTGGGCGCCATACTTCATCACCCAGATGTGGGCAGCCTTCGATCCGTATTCGCCATATTTTACGAGTAAGTTATTTGTAGTGTGCTTTTCTGGTTTCATTTTTGCATGGACCTTTGACATTTTTATGCATAAAATGTCAAATATAAAGTCTTAAATAGTTTTAAAAAAAAGGCATTGATCAGACGTATACTCATCCCCTTAAAGGGTACTAAAACGTGACGGTGCAAAAATGGGCGTTAGATTTATGTAAGTTGTTTACTAGTTAAGTGTAAAGTATTCGTGCAGTTCATATGAAAACTTTTAAACATCATAAATAAGCAGTCTACAATAGATGTGATTCAAAACAAAATGGTTACGTTACCTTTTTTTTAGCGCAATTCGCACGTATTTTTTTTATCTTAAGCGTGTTGAATTGTCTCCCTTCAGACGTGACGTGACGTCATGACGCTCAATTTCTTTAAGGTGGTAATCGATACCATTTATATATTAGAAGATCTGTGTACGTGTTTGGGAATGATTTCTGACCTCACGCATATTCGTGTTTTAAGTTTTCGTCCGCTGCAATGAAGCGAAGGTGTAACGATGAAACACTCGACTTGTCCTTTTTTCTTTATATTTCCATTATGTTTTAATGTGCAATCGCTAAGTTGTATCTGTTTGTAAAAATCTTGAAATGCCTACATGTCAAATTCATACATAGATATGATTACCAAAGAAAAATAATGTTTAAGTTGTTAAATGAAAATCCGACACAGGCATCAACAAGGAAAGTTAGGCAATACTTTGCTGTTAAAGCTTTTCTTAGCAGTTTCAAGTAAAGTATATCTTTTTTGGTGAAAGTGTTTCTTCTTTCTGTCACCAACTATCAGATGTGGTTGAAGGTTCCTCGATTGATTCTACTATTTTCTGTGGTAATTAATGGGAAAGGAGAGAGGGGTGTAGTGCCTTTTCTTATAATTCATGTATTAATCATTTGCGGAAGTAAATCCAGTATCAGATGACTGATAAGAAGACAACATTACAAAATTACATCAAGAAGTCTGTAAACAGACTATAAACAGAGTCCGTATACATGCATTTTAGCGATAACTTCCCTAAGGGAGCCAGTGAAATAGCAGGTCTTAAAATATATCTATGGAAGTATTGAAGCTTGATTGAAAAATAATCCGATAGCTCAGCTTACTAAATATCCAGAAAATTAAATTGATTTGTTTATTGGTTTTATAACCCCATCAACAGTATTTCAGTTATCTGGAAACCGTTCCCACTGGAAGCAGATATAGTGCTACTTTCACTGTATAGCATGCTATGAACACCCAGTCACATTATCCTGACACCGGGCTAACAAGTCATGGAACTAACCTTATATTTGCTTGAGCGTTAGCCAGGGAGCTATTCCACTACCATTTTTAACAGCTTCGGTGTGCCGTGGCCCCGAATCGAACCGTGGGCCTCCCATACAAAGAGCTGACTCACTACCGATTGCGCTATCAGGTCAGGTGCAAAATAATGTGTACCTTCCATGCGCTTTAATAATGTATTGATTAAATTATGCCTATAACAACATATCAATCTTGTTCCACGCAAAACCTTTATACGATGTTATTTTTAATCACATTTTCTGGTCCATTGTTTAGTTCAATAACCAGACCACTGATACATTTTTTTAGTTATCACACACGTATTGGATACCTGTTCACATATTTATTTTTTGACGTTTAAAGTACTTATGCCAGAGGTTCAGATAATTGGTATTAGATTAGTTTCTCTTATTTTCAGTCCTTCTCGCATTTTCGAATTGCTTTGCCAAATTACAACACAAAAGATCTGATTTTTTTCAAATGCGCTTCCCAAAATTAAAATCCTTATAAAATAATTCAGACTTCGCTTATCAATCGTAATTAACGGAAGAAATGGCAAATGCATGACTTTTCTATGAAAACATTTACACAATTTGTCATTTATCTTCGTATGAACACACTTCCATTCTAGGTTTCAACAAAACAATGCAAATGATGCATAACTACCTTGATACAGAATAATATTGAAAGAATTGGGGTTATTGTGAAAAACGGCACTGACTAATCAAAAAGTCCGAAATTATGAGAAGCTTTTTAATGACACAGACAGAATGGGGCCATGTTAACTTAGAAATCTCCAGGAAAATCGTTACTCCTAAAATGTGTTTTATTGCAAACAACAATCTGAACTTCTTAGATGTCAACGTTTTTATTCAGGATGATGATGAGATAATTGTATTAAGGAGCCGAAAATAGGTAACAGCAAGCTGAATCGTATATTTTAAATGACGTCCATTGTTGGGTGCTCACTCGGAGCACCTCGGCAGTATATAATGTAAGCTTTACGGACGAGGACGGAAAATGCCGATGTTTTTAAATTTTAAAATTGTGTCGCAATCATTACAATGGAGTTCAGATTGGGTGAAAAATGAGGACCATCAACTGTCTCCGCGCTACGACGGCCAAGACTTAGGATCTTGCGTTGACGCTACATAGACAATAAATTACCAATGGCAACCAATTAGTTACGAAGGACATTGGACGTCGTAATCAATTTCTTTCTTGTAGTCGATGGTTTGAGAATGTTCTTACTCTATAATTAGAGCGACATATGTATATTTCGTGGATAATTGGTTTGTAGATGGCTTTATTAGCACTTGGGATGTCGGGAAAGGCAAAATTGGTGGTCATTAAATAGCTACGATGAGATCTTTTTTGTCTTTTGTTGACATATTTCTGAAAAAACGCGTGATTGTATTTGAACAGAAGTAAATCAATCAATAAAACTATATATCTTTGTCAGAAATACGGACAATGGTTTTCTCTTTCGATCGGTATAAATATATATAAGTGTAAGATACACTGACAAGAAGTAAGTTAAGAACTTGATTATAATGGATAAGAAGAGATAAATAATAAGATGTAGATATATAATCACCCGTAAAATTTATGGTAAAAGCAAAGAAAAGGAACTGATTGAATGTGTAATCAATGTTGGCGTCAGTATCTACTGTGTGTCTGAATCGTTTCTATCGTCATCATCTCTATATAGAATGCTACATTGCTATTGTAACAGCACCAGTGATTATGCTACTTATAACAACTTGTTGCGTTTCTTTTGCGACAATGCTGGTGACGTTACCGTCGCTTTACCGTGTCGCGATTGTGTAGTGACAACAACAGAAATTTAGGCATCGTTTACAAAATGCCAAATGTCTTTGGTGAAGTCATTGGTGACTTCGCGATCTGTTAATTGAATGTCACTTTTTGGCTGTGGCTACATCAGTGACGTCACCGTATTCTTATAGAATATCACATATCTATTGTGACAACACCGTTGACGTCAGTGACTGGTTGTAGAATACGATCTTTTTGTGACAGAAACGTGATTTCATCTTCTAAATTTAGAATATTACATTTAATTTTTGACATCAGCTGTTCATCGACTGTTACAATTCTAATGTCTTTTCTTGCAGGCCCTGTAATGGCGATAACAACCTTATTGGCTAGTCTGAACTCCTGCACCAATCCCTGGATCTACCTGGCATTTTCCGGACGACTTTGTCGGACACGACAATCCGCTGGCAGTAAAACGTGGTCCACCACGGCCAATGCATCTTACGTCATGAACACCGTCGTGACCAGCGGTAGCAGAGTTACTTGATGAAGTCAAGTTATTGGGAAGAGGGTCAAAAGCAGTATGGTGCGCGCCAGGAACCATTGGAATAAGAGAATTCATTTTGTGTTAAATTTACCTCTTGAAATTAATATCCTGTCATTGATGGTAAATTCCACTGATTTCAAATTTGTCAGAAAACATAATACACATATAAGCCGTTGCCTTTCCCTGATACTAATCTGCAGAAACTGTTTTTGGCAATGGTGCACGTAAATTTGTGCTATTTTTTTTGTGTAAACTATAGACAGAAAGATGCGATACTGAAGATCGTGCAAAAGCTAGTGATGGTTCCATACGATTGAGTGATTGATGGGCGTTCCTATATGGTTTTAGCTTATTGCTTGCACTTGACAGGCCTCTAAATTCCATTAACATGTGTGCATATCCACAAAGTTACACTTATGTGCGATTATAAAGTTTTATGTCTTTTGCCGTTCAGGGGATTTCTAGCGACGGAATAAGAACGCTGCAGTTTCTTTGAGTTACACAACCAACATTCAACGGTTGATATTAAGAAAGGAACATGAGCATTGCATCAATAAATGTACCAATGTTTCACTAGTGCATTCTTTTCTGTATATATTCATCGGTCAGAGAAGACATCTTCTCTCATATATGTATAAAAAATGACTGTTTCTACAATGTCTTTGTTAGCCTGCGTCCATACAATACCGCTTGGGAACATTTTGAACAATATCGGGATTCTTTGCAAATTATAATAAGATAAAGCGAAACGCGTCAAAATAGTTAGGCTAAACAAATTTTAGTTCATGAACCAAGAATAATGTGTCCCCAAATATTATTAAGACATACAGTAACAAGTAACTGTAAAAATGTCTTTTTCCCTTACTGATTCAAATCTATTGTAATGAGACGATTATATAAATTACTTACCGAAGATCGAATTGGTTCCATTTGGAGTACTGCATGAGTTTATTTGTTTATTGGGTTTATTGTCTCACCAAAAGTATTTCAACTATCAATAGACGGTGTTCACTTGAACCAGATATAGTGTTGCCGTCACTGTGTATAGCATGCCCCGAACACATGGCATGATACCACACCCAATCACATTATCCTGACACCGGGTCCACCAGTCGTGAAACAACCCTTGTATTTGCTTGAGCATTAGCAATGGAGATATACCACTACCATTTTAACGACTTTGGTATGTCGCGGACTGGCATCGAACCCGGGGCCACCTGTACCTGGACTGCATGAGAATACAAAATTTAAAAAAGTAACGTTTTAAGGTCCAATTTATACCTATTCCTTCCTAAGTTACCATTAGACTAAACGTTATACCAAGGTATCATATTGAGATAAGGCCTAACACAAAATGCAGGGACCGTCGAAGACATATTGCGCAAAACAAGCCAATTAATAATAGCTGGGTTGAATGTAATAAATTTAGAAATTTAGAAACAATATAAAGAAAATTTGAAACTGTTTAAAAATCTTCAATTCTTCTCGAATATAAAAAACGAAGTAGAAGGAAATATAATTACATGTTTTTTACAAGCCATTGACCATTGGAATTGTCCTGAATACATGAAATACTGTCCTAGCTTTACCACTCTGTAACATAGAAGACAACAATTATCCGCAAAACTACCGTCCTATCTTTCTTTTAAGTTGTCTGTGTAAACTAATAGAACTTTGTTTCTACAAACATATTAATTTTTTTATTCAAATTATTTTATGTATGACTTGCAAACAGGTTTAAAGCGGTCATCCAACTGTTTGCCAATTAATTGACACATATCGTTAATACCATTAAGATGTACACTTGACTCAAGAACCCCATCTTGTTTGGCGTTTTGCGAGATATCCATGGCATTTGACCGAGTGTGGCAAAAAGGTCGATAATTTAAAATCCGCCAGTGCGGAGTTAAATTAATTTACTAAAATGGTTACAAGCTATTTAAGCAACAGGAAACACTGTGTTATTATTTGATTATTACACTCTAGTTAAAAAAGGTGTCGATGCTGGAGTTCCACAAGGGTTTGTCCTCGGCACTTTACTATTTTTAATATGTTTTATAATATTACCGAAAATTAAATTAAGATTGTTAACAGATAATACATCTTTAGCTTCTACGCCTTCCAAATCACAGAACTACTAGCCATTTAAAATCATGACTTGGAGGAAATTACAAAACTGTCCCAAAATGGCCGGTAACGTTTAACCCGAAAAATCTGAAGTGCTGTATTTCGGTAACCAAATATCTTTTGTACAACATTGTCAATTCCTGAGACTACCGAACACCTCTTCTTTCACTGCAGACTTTATACTAATTCAATTATTCCGAGACACACGCAAATTCCGTCCATTAAAGTGCAATGTATCATTGAACAACAATCTTTCTCCTCGCAGACGCAGATAACAACATTATTGTTCACGTTGTGCAATCATTCACTAAGTCAGTCTTTGAAGCGACCCAAGAAATCTTTCAACGGTTTCTGACCAGCTAATTAAATAATCCACCTTTCATCTTCTTAACTTTTCTTTTTTTCCTTCCTCTCCCTCAATTCCATCTTACTATCTGCAAGTGTGCCATCTCTAATTATCTTAACCCCTCTTCAACTAATTTTAAGTAAAGTAAAAACCGGTTTTCAATTATTTCACTTCACATGTTCAAATTAACAACGAACAAAAAATATAGAACACTATCCATATGTCATACTTTCTTTTTCAATTCGTGTAATCTCTATCTTGCAAACTGCTCTATTTCAGCCTCCGGTGCGATTTTAATTTAAGTTTAAGAACTTGCCATCAAAGCGTTTGACTTTGCTATTTTGTAACTCTACATAGATTGCAAAGAAACACATGTTTTGGCGCTAACCTATGTTTAAACCAGGTGCACCTTTACACTTCCTGAACATTTGCTTTCACGCAGTTTTGTGACCTTTTCCCGACGAAATGTATTGGGTTAGTAAGGCAGTAAAGATGAAAAAAGTAATTTCTTGGTAATTTCTTGCAGTAAAAATTGTCGATGTAACCCAGTAAGTCAAATTAAACGAACATTCATAGTCAACAGTGTTGAAGGCACATTTGTCTAATGGTCGAGTGTTTACATGAAATCCTATCATACTTGAGGACCCAGGTTTAAATCCCGCAAGGTGCAGTTTCTTTTTATTCATCTTTAGCAATTATAATAATGGTGCGAATAGATTTAAATTATTTTCATTCATACATGTTTTACTTAAAAATACGTATTATGTTCCTTTTATGACTTGTAGCAATGAAAAATATAAGAAAATGACGAACGAAACCATTTGTAGCCAAAAGCAAAAGGCATTTAAGTATTTTTAAAATTCCCAATATCGTTTTGTATTAACAACAGCATGTATATGGAACAAACTTAAACAGATACAATGTTGTTAGGCAGGGACATATTACATAAAGTTTTGCGTGGGATTGAAATTCATCCTTAATTACTATGTTTATATTATTTCGGCTCTGGATAATGGGAAATATTTCCTCCAATATTCTCGCGTTTTTTTTTCGTTAATAGATATCGAGGTTTTTATAAGTAATGCGTTCAATTCAAAGATAATAAATTTACGAGTAACATATATATCTTATGTAAAAATCCTTAAGGTATTACAGTTGGTAATCAATTCCATGCATATTTTATGATGTGAGGTCTATAATGTCATTAAACTTGTGATAATGATTAGTATTGAACCTGTGATTAAATCTACCAATAATTATACAACCTTGTTGTGTTTCCTTATTCAAGGAAGATTACGGCAATAATATAGTTCAATATTGAAAATTATCAAATAGAACAGTAAATTTAATGTTTTTTTTAGTTTGCAAGCCATCCAGTCTTATATAATTTTGACTCAAGAAAAGGAGAAACCTTAATAGTCTCGCGTTTTCCGTTAACGATATTGAGGATGTTATAAGATTGTTAACAATTAATACATACATCTTCTTTAAAGAAGCAAATAAGTCGCTGACTTTGGATCCTTATATTATAACAGGTGGTAATCAATTCCATGCATATTGCATGACGTGGCGTCTAACAGCGAATGTCATTAAGGTTGTGATAGAACTTATAGTTAATTATATCTAGCAATAAATATCCCACCGTTTTATATTGTTTTATTCCAGAAAGCTTACGGTTATAAATAATTGAAGGAAAATGATACAACTCTATACCGTATAGAGGGTTATTTCCGCGGGGGGTGTGCGTGGGGGTGGGTGTGGGGGGTGAGGGGAACCTACGGACATTCTTCTTTGAAAATCCAGTAACGTAAGATTCTAGGCATAGTTTTCGTTTGCACTGAATACCAACCACAAAATAAATAACCATTACAACTTTGGTCTTATAACTTTCTTGAATTACTTGAATGTTGAAGTACTTTTAATAAATATTCTTATTACTTAATTTGGTAAATTATATACAAAACAATTGATGTTGATTATTGCCTCCTGTTTTTTTTGTAGTTTATAACAGTTATTTCATTTTTGACAAGAAACGCGAAAACTAAACCTCGCAGAAATAATACACTATACCGTATATATAAGAATTACAAAACTAAATTACATGTAGATAACTAACATGTACCTTGGTGTTAAACCTCAGAACAGCAGACACATCTTTCATCTAGGATAGTCTCTGGCACAGCCAGCAAATTTATTTGAGTCTTTTAGTCTAAGATAAAAGTATTTTATGTTAAGCTTTTACAAATAAATTATCATATTTTTATTACATTTAAATGGATTTTAAACAGATTTCGATATACACAACAATCTCTTCTATAACCATGTCTTTTTTTAAATTACTGATGCACAGCGGAACGTAACTGGTGTGGGAATTGTTAGGTTCCCCTTTCAAAATTGTTTTATCTTGACATATGTTTTTAGAGAGATAGAAGAAATGTAAAGCGTCATACATTTCAGACCAGATGTTACAAACATAAATCTTTGAAATGTATGATATTTTACAAAAAATAATGCCCTGAATTATGTGTCCTAAGATGTAAAATAAATCTCACTGTATTGTACAATTAAACGTGGTTTAAGGTATGGATGACAAATTCTTATCGTCGAAAAGTCATCGTAAAAGTTTACCAGTGCCTGCTTTGAACTCCAGACAGTGAAATCCAGAAAAAGTACTATTGCTCAATATCTCTATAACATGTTTAAAGTATTTAGAGCATCAACGACGCATTATCTTCAGACAAAGGAAACCGACCGAGTGTAAAGATCTTTTACAAGATTTCAGCCGATTGTATGTGGGGTTTTTTCTTCAAAAATATGCTCTTTTTTATTCAATTAGATCGGTTTTATTTTCATTGCTTGAATTTGAGAAAACTCTCAGCAAGTGCGAGGTAAGAGCTCTATAAAACCGGTTTAAGCACCCCAGTCGGTCCTTTTTTACCAGACTGACCGTCCCAGAGCGGTAACTGTTGTTGGGTTTGCTCTTTTTGTTAAACGACTCTTTACAGATTTGTTCTTACTTTTACATTTGGCTTGCATGTGCATTTGTCCTGTACCTTTTCAGGGTTTGGTATATTTTGCATTGCTTATAGTCTGTGTCATATATTATATGTATGAAAGCAGCAGATAGGCAGGTTATTTGGCTCATTGTGAGTGATCGTTTTATATCAATCGTGTACAATAAGATATACAACAAATAAGTTAAGAAGTAGTGAAAATGTAGAGAGATAAGGATGCAAACTTTAAATATGAAGATAAATAACACAAGCTAATATCTAAAGCACCAAAGACAACTTCGAAATAGTGTATAATCATCATAACACCGGGGAACTATGATAAAAATTGAATTTGTGGGGACAAATTTAGCACTAGGTTTCTCATTCAAAACACATACCCTTTGTTAAATACACTATTTCAAAATTAAGAATTATTTTAATTAAATTTATTTAAAATACTTTCTGGTATTTGTTAATTATATACTGTTTGTACGTAGGAAAACGTGTTTAATATTGTATAATTACAAACGACGTATCATAGTCCTTCGAACGTTTCCAGGAGTTTATCTAACATTTGAACACTGAAAGGGATTGATTTTGCTATTGGTTTAATATTTAATTAGTTATTTTTCTGAAATGTAAATAACACAAGTCGTTGCGTTGTCAAAATAGAGTTAATTAAAACGACTTGGTCACAACTTTGCGTAGGTTCATGCCACAAAGAAACGGACATACATACATGTAGACTCTCATTTTTCGCACATCATATGTATTTAAATGATTTCGTAAATATCGATTCAGACATTCACTTTTAGGACTGCCGTAAATGCATGACATATAAACCGGCATGCGCATTTCGTAGATAGACTGGGTTCTAGTGTTAAACTCGCCTAAAATAGAGGTAACAACGTTACGACTGTTTTCATTCTCTTAATCCGAAGTCAACACAATCGCTTCAAGGACCGTATGTTTATATTTTTCTAGTCCACAAAGGTTGTCTATACAAACTTTAAAATGCAAAATTGACAACTGCGACTAAATCGCTTTTAAATATAATAAAGAAAATCATCTTACAATTCATATGATTCATATCTTGTTGTGCCATTATTTCGAAATGGTTCATTGCTAAATAGTACAAATAACAACACATCTAGCTAACTCTGTTCGATATTCCCAGTGCATGCAGCTCACATTGTTTGACTTTCTAAAACAGATCTCAGCTGTCAATAACATTCTGTGCGTTTCCTGTAACATTTCAAAATGTCCACGCTGAAAGATACACATTTCTTCTTTTATCAGGACATCTTTATACAAACTCATATTGTCACTGGCTGGAAATGTAAAATAAAATCAAAGCACGTGCAATTGGATTTTAATTATCAGTGTGTGTACAGTAGTAAGATAACTGTAAAACAAAGGGGCGTTGAGCTTTTTCTTAACCGAATAATGTTAAGAGTTCTAAATATATCAGCATGGTATCTTATAGCACGTTATGGAAAATAATTGTGAACGTTTATAATGTTATATGCTATTTTATATAATAAAATGATATAATGTATATCTTTGGTGTCCGGCGCAGTATGGCTTCATTCGTTAGAACCGGAAAACCTATATCGACATAAATATCCATGCAGTCAATATAACATAAGAGCAGATTCATGAAAAAAAAATAAAGGGAAAGTCGTTATGTCAGGAGAATAATTTTGTAACACTTTTAAGCTCAACAAACTAGTATTCAATACGAATTGACCATGCAGGAATATAAATGTAAATCCAATTTTACGTCAGGGATCAAGTGTCTTTGAAAACAAAGTTACTTCTGCGGCCGCAATAAAAAGGTTATGTGCTTTTTGTATAGTTTTTTCAATGCTCACGGCATAATTATTCAATTGTATCAATAAAACTCACAGTCGAAACTTGCCTTCGCAAGAGAGCATCTTTCCGTATGTATATATACAATAGGGATAACAATTGATGAAATATCAATTAAAGAGATCAAATCTCAGTCAATATTGCTTAGACAAAACATCGGTGAACTATCTGGTATAACAAATTGTGTTGGCACTGGTTTATGTTTGTTTCACCTAAACATGCGGTTTATCAAAGTAATAGACCATGAGTGATGGTTTTGTTACTTTCAGTGTTCTAGGAGAACACTGTTTTGATTTTGGTCCTTCTCTCTGGATCTTCTTTCAGTATCCATTTGCACGCAATATAGACAACAATTGATGAAATATGAATTAAAGAGATCACGTCTCTGCCATAATAGCTCAAACATCGGTAAACTATCTGGTATAACAAACCGAGTTGGGTCTGTCTAATGCTTGTTTCATCAAATATGCGGTTTATCAAGGTAAGAGACCATTAATTGTTGTCTGAATTCAGTGTTTTATGAGAATGTTATTGTTATTGTTGATGCTGCTGCACTTTTTGGACATTCTAACAGATTGTCTATCACTCGAACACGACCCCGGCAAGCTATTAACAGAGGTTCTGAAATATTCAGAACAAGGTATTAAAACCTTAGTTACGGTATGAAGATCGTTTCCTGCTCGTCTTCAAAGTCGTCACTCAGCAGCTACATTGTATTTATTACTTAACCATTGTGATATCGACCACGACATGAACTGCATGGTGATGTCCAGCTAATATTGTAATTGGAAATCCAAAGGAAAATATTTGCTTAATAACGGCACGATACTTATTACAGGCAAACATCTATATGGCGCACATTTAAACTAGATGTTGACTCAGAACTTCTTCATTACTGTTCGTGTGCCAGTTTTACCAATATAACACAACATATATAGCACCAGTCTCTGCAGGATACAATGCCAGTTAGAGAACCAGTAATACGCACCGTGCATAAGATATGTCGCCTCATGCTTCCGTATTCTTAATAAACTTTGCTAAAATGTATTGTATAAAGTTCTACAACAGCTTCATCCGGTTCATCACATAAAATATTTAATGAACTTACCTAGCTTCAATTGTCCGTACCGAACTATCAATGTCCGACCTTCAGTTCATACCAGTCATTCATAATATGTATACCAAACATGCGACCTATGTTTAAATATAAAGAGCAAAGCTAAATTCTCTCAGCCGACATAGTTGATCAGGCTAAACATCGGAAAACAATGTTTTATGGCCTTTGGATTGGCCATGGTTTACGCATGTTTCCGGCATATTGTATCCCCACTGGTGCGGTTTATGAAAAATAGAAAGTTCTATATCCAGGTTCAGACAATTCTCTAACAAATTTCACTTACTCCGCAAACATATCTGGTTACAGTGATTGTCTCCAATATTCATCAGCTTTGCAAGAGTTTCGTTTAATAAAATAATACTTATCAGTAATACGCAATGTAAATTACAACTTATATCCTTTTATTAAGTATCAATTAGAGAACCTAGATTAGAAATTCTCTCTATGATCGATAAAATGTCATTTATTGGAGTTAAGCTAAGTCAATATATACATCATCCGACACAAGATAACTAAATCTACAAACACGGTTTCCCAAATCTCTTCGTCGCTGCTTGTTTGCGCCCCATACGAATTATGGAAAAGGACAGATAACATTGGATAAATATAAATAAGAGCACAAACTCGTATATCTGTCACAATTGTTCACACAAAACATCGCCTAACAGTGCTGTTTGCCAATTTTGATTAATGTCGTCACTCAATCCGTATTCTAGAAGTGCTACCAATTTTAACCACCATGACAGTAAGACAAGTAAATTGATGAAAATAACTGATGAAAGTGATTTTCCTATCGCGACAAGGTTTTCAAAGAGTTATGAAATACATGTACGTCATTAAATTACCAGCGTACAATTCGAGGATAACAAGGCCATTGCCCTAAATACAAATGGAGTACATGCCGGTGTACATGCCACAGGTGCCATGATAACGGGTCTGCGTTCAACAGTAGAAGGTGAACAGTCGCTTTGTGTGATTTTATCTTAAATTCTTAAAGTGCCTACAACAAATTTCTCAAGACCACCTCTTGTCGCAAGACATGTTTGTCTAATAATAATTCTCTCATGCATCAATAAACTATACTATATTAGTATCTAAATAAACACTTGACTAACGAGTGGAACTAAAAGTAATGGCAATGGATGTGGACAAATAATCTTGCAATAGCCTTACAAGTAGTATACACTTACTGGTTGTTAGGCTAAAAAGTTTTGGAACCGAGAAGAATGAGGTCACAAAAATTTTAATTTCATAAAGAAACAATAGTAAGAAACAAGTGGTAAATTGTTTTTGTTTCTTTGTTGATACAAAACTCAAATAACAGACAGATTATTTTAATCAGTTTTCGAGGATTAAAGTAAACTATTTTAAGTTTAATGTTTAAGTTTCATGCCAGTTGCTTCGTGTACCAGAAAACATTGAATGGCAGTTTTTGCTGCGTTGAATTCAGTTAAACGTAAAACCTGTTGCACTTTAAACCTTCTAAATCTTGGTTATTGCGCAGTTTTATAACATTTTCATGATGAAATTTATTATGTTAGATACGCAGTTAAGTTATAAAAATACCTTTTTGACAGTTCTTACAGTAAAGACTGCAGATGTGTACCGAGTAAGTCAAATAAAACGAACACTAATGAACGACGTTGAAGTGGCATTTGTCTGAAGGTCAGTGCTGTTCTTTAACACTCGAGCCCTAGGTTTGACTCCCGCATAGCATTGCATTAAGTTTTTGTCAGATTGAAAATAATACATAATTACCATGTTTGTATAATTTCGACATAAGATAATGGGAAACATTTCCTCCAATATTCTCGCATTTTTTTTCTCGTTGATAGATCTCGGTTTTTTATAAGTAATCTATTCAATCCAAAGATAATAAACGAGTTACATATACATCTTATGCAAAAGTCAAATAAGACGTTGTTGTTGCATCCTAAAGGTATAACAGTTGATAATCAATTCGATGCGTATTGTATGATGTGGGGTCTAAAATGTCATTAAACTTGTTGTGATTATGATTAGTCTTAAACCTGTGATTATATCTATCAGTTATTATACGACCTTGTTGTGCTTCCTTATTCAAGGAAAAATTGCGGTAAAAATATAATTCAATATTGAAAATTATAACATAAAACAGTAAATTAACCAAATGTTATTTTAGTTTGCAAGCCTTTCAAACTTTAAATCGCCGGAAGGTAAATGTTTCATAGAAACTATCTACACCGATGTAGGGGTGGAAGAACTATAACATTGGCTATTATTCTCTATTTATTGCGATTTTCTATTCACGATTTTGTGAACATGCTGTTTTTTTGTCGTTCGTTTTTTCAACACTACTATCAACTAATCCATTAGGTTAAATACCACTAAATGTTACAACCGGTTTAATAAGCGAGGAGATCTTCACAACATTCTCCCCCTTCTTGATAAAACATAGTTTTTCAACATATAAAATCTATCAGCAGAGTGGAAGCATATTAAATTTACCAAATAAAACATTGTAACTAATGTTAGGAATAACATTGCTATTCTAAAGATTAACGACAGATAATATATATGTAACCTCTATAACATTTGCGACTTCTATTACATGTGCAGTTGAACTTCTATAGCATACAGTTTGCAACTTCTATTACATCAATTCTATTACATTTGCAAAATTGCATGTACTATTTCTACTACTATTAAATACGGAGCTTTTCATAACAATTATGCCTATTAACTTCCTATTACAATGGCACAAAGAATTATGGCTTTGACTATCAACTTCATGTCATTAATACCATTTCCAACAAATAATTGGCATACACTATGTAAAATTCAAATGCAATTATAAACACTTGAATACTTAATTCTCTTAATTTCATCTCGAACGATGGTACATGTAAACCTCAAAACAGGTTTATACACGTAAGCTTAACTAAAGCATACTTTTCTATTACTGACTTTAATTCTGAAAATATATGTCAACTTTACGTATTTTATGGTGAGTAAGTAACTCCAGACTGTTTTACTTACACATGACAACACTAGTTCATAATTTACATGTGTGGCACTACCAGTACCTTATGTTTAAAAAATCCCACGGTTTTATTAACGTCCAAACTTTCAATAACTATTTCCAAATCAGTTCTATTTTAGAATCTTGTTAGAGTTATGACATTTTCACTCTAGTTTCTTCTAACATACAAATACACATGAAATATCATTTATATATGTACAGGAAAATGAACTTACATTTTTACTATGGAACAAAGAACAATATAGTAATTTTGTATACCACTTGACACATTTAAAAGATCTATACAGCAACTATCTAATTGACTCATATAAACAATGGATTGTATTCTAAGTTATTTTGCTGACAATGACAATTTTATACTAATAATACAATGAAATCCAAATGGATGTTTAAGCAATTTTTAATAAACTGATAGAAATAAATTTCTAAATTTCTTAAACTAGTATATGAGTTTAGAGTTTGACAATTTAAGACACTAATTTCTGTACTGAGGTGTTCTGTTACATGTATTGTAACAATTCCAAACTATGGCAAACTAATAATACTGGTTTTCCGACTAGAACTTTCCAACAAAAATTGAACTTCACAAATAGTTTACAATGTTAGAAAATACAACACGTTACAATATGTACATGTATATGTTAAACAATCATCTTCTTGATGTAGTTTTCTCATGTGATGTGGGTTCATGGATCTTCTGTTGAATAGACATTGAACGAGAGTGGTTGCATTGGGGATTATTATTCCCCTTATTCAACACTATTACCACAAAATACTATTACAAATAGATCTTTCTGGATCCTGAAATCTTCAATCGTCTGGCAGACAATAGTAAATGAAAATATGGTTGTTCTGGGTGTTACTATGACCCTTAAACACAACAACCATTGATTACTTGAACTTAACCTTAAATGTCAACTTCACTGCATGATATGTACACAATTGACGATTTCTTAGTCAACTTGACAGTTAGTCACATTTTTCAATAAGGCACAGTCGCGATATTGGTCTTCTGAAGATCGAATCTCCAACCTGAACGTTAACGACCCGAACTCGGCCATCTCTACCAGGAAATGTATCATTGACTCGACCCAAGCGCCAACGACCCCGCGGCTGATCCGGATCCACTACCAGAACGATATCGCCTTGTTCCAGATTTGTCTGATCTTGGAATCACTTTGTTCTACCACCTAAAGCTTGAACAAGTTCTTGCAGCCACCTTTTCCAGAAATGTTTGACCACTTCTTGAACTCGTCGCCACCTCTTTCTGATGTCAAACACAGTAGTATCTACTGATTCTGGAGCAAATTCTCCACCCAGCTGCCAGCTTTTAATATGGCATACACAGCTCGTTTTGCGCTTTTGATCATAATCTCATGTACACCACCAAAATGAGGTGCAAAAGGTGGATTAAATTTCCATTTGATACCCTTGTTTGCAGTGTTCGATACAATTTTGTCCTTGTCCATTTGTTTGTACAGCTCTTTAAGCTCACGATCAGCTCCGACAAAATTTGTACCATTGTCAGAGTACATCTCTACCGGTATTCCTCTTCTACATGTCATACGATAAAACGCATTGAGTAAAGCGTCAGTGTCCATGCTTGTAGCCTTTTCTAGGTGTACGGCTCTGCTAGACATACATGTAAATAGGCACAAATATCTCTTCTGTCTTGGTTTTCCACGGCCTTGTTTAGTCAGAAATGGACGGCCAAAGTCTACTGCACAATATGCGAAGGCGCGTAGGGTTATCTCAGTTCTAGCTGAAGGCAACGGTGCCATAATCTGTGTACTCGTTTGAGCTTTCAACAGTTTACATCCAGTACATTCTCGTTCAAGCTCACGAATTTCTTCTCGACCAGATATAATCCAGTATTTTGACGATAATGCAGCTAAGGTCTGATTGGTACCATAATGTCCACCAAGTTCATGGTAATGTTTCACAATGAGCTTCGTCATACGATGTTTTCGAGGAAGTACAACTGGAAACTTGGTACTGTGTGGCAAGTACTTTGCATACTTCAATCTTGTATCACATCTCATAATTCCATCAGAATCCAGTTTTACATTCAACTTTAGCAATTTACTGTTTGCTGGCAGTGGCTTTCCATTCTTCAGAGCTCTATACTCTTGTGGGTATGATTCCTTCTGACTGAACATAATGTAACTGTTCTGAGCACTTTCAAGCTCATCTGAGCTTAATTCATTTCTGTTTCGATTTTTAGCTTTCAACCGACAGTTTGTGATGAATCTGTTGACCCAATCAAATACTCGTATCATTTTCAACCACTTTGAAAAATGGCTAGGATCAAGTCTGTCGCTGATTTGGATTTCATCAATAACTGTGTACGTTTCTATTTCAGTGTATTTCTTCCTTATTTCCTTGTCTTCAGTGTCTATTTTTTCAGAGTTTGGTAACTTTTTGGGCCACATGTCCATGCTATCATGTAAGTACTCTGGACCTTTCCACCATAGTGTGCTTTCTAACAGTTTATCTGCACTTACGCCACCTGAAGCTAGATCAGCTGGATTTTCATCACCAGGGAACTGTTTTCATGAATTTCACCTACACGATTGGCGATGAAAGGTTTGTATCTTCTACTTTGTCCACCTATCCAGTAGAGAACGTTGGCACTGTCAGACCAGAATATCAGCTGGTTTCCTTTCAATCCTAGAGTTTGTTTTACTGCCAGAGCTAATCTTAGTCCAAGTACTGCAGCCATCAATTCCAGTCAGATGCTTGTTGCTGCAAGGGGAGCTACTCTAGTTTTACTACTAACAAACTTCACAATGACATCTTGTTTGCTTTCATGACGAATGTAAGTCACAGCGCTGTAAGCATCTTCTGACGCATCAACGAATGTATGAAAATCTGTGAACTGTTCACTTTTGAATGACATACTTCGAGGAACTTCGACATTGTTCATTTTTGATATATCTGACGTCCATTTCTGTATTTCTTTTTCTATTGAGACATCTAGTTCATCGTCCCAATCACAGTTCAACAACCACAATTTTTGCATTAGTATTTTTCCTGTTACAACATATGATGGAGAAATAAATCCTAACGGGTCAAACAAGCTTGCAACAACTTTCAGTAGATTTCTCTTTGTCATTCTTTCAGGCACGATGTTCTTGTTTATAGAAAATGAGAACATATCTGTATCAGAACTCCATGTGACTCCTAATACTTTTGTCTGTGGGAGTATTCCTGCTTCTAGATTGATCTCCCCAGGTCTATTCTTTTCTGGTATTTGTTGTAGGACATTGACAGAGTTTGAAATCCATTTTCTTGCGACCATTCCTGCTTTGGCCCACAATGCCGACAACTGTTCGTAAAGTTCAATTCCCTTCTCATCAGTTTCAACTGAGTCCATAGAGTCGTGCATGTATGTCGATTTCAATATAGTTTCAGCAGCTTCTGGATATTCCTCTGCATACTTTTTTGCATTTGTTTGCGCAACCATTTGAGCCATTTACTCCAAATACAAGTGTTTTGAATTCATAGACTGAATCATTCCATAAAATTATATGGTATTTCCTGTCTGGTTCAATTATGCCGACTCTCAAATACATTTCACTAATGTCACATGCGATCGCTATTTCATGTTTTCTGAACCTCAGCAGCACATCAAACAAGTCATTTTGCAACTTTGGCCCTGTCTCTATGAAGTCATTCATTTATGTTTTGCAGATACATCCGTATAACTGGAAAATGCGGTAGATACCACTTTGTATGGGCGATTTCTTCTTCAGGGACTTTTCTGATGTAACCCTTTTCTTCATAGTTTTCAATTGTTTCTCCATACAACTTTGCTACATATGGATCTTTTTTCAACTTTCTTTCAGTGCTCTTCAGGCGTTTTACTGCCATATCATGATTGTTTCGTAATTCTGACTGCTGTTTCCATGGAACTAATCAACTAATCGATTAGGTTAAATACCACTAAATGTTACAACCGGTTTAAGAAGCGAGGAGATCTTCACAACAGTAAAGATATCTAAAATTATGTTATTCCCATATAATGCTTAACATATATAGTTGAGATTGTTTTGGTTTGTTAATTAAATGCTGTGCATCGCAGCGACACAATTATGGTTATCATCAGCGACCTCTAGTGGAAGAATTTTATGTCTGGGTAGTGTCACCGGCGTAATAAACGTACTTGTATTACCATTTTCGTATTATTACTATGTAAAAAAGATTGGATAATTTGTTTAAAGATGTATCTAAATGAATTATGTCGCGATTTATATCTATATGGTGTCGTAATTTGAAGTAAAAACTGTAATAGGTTGTGTGGGTGTGTGGGTTAGAGCTATAAGCGGTGGAAAGGCGCGAAATCAACAAAAAGTTGAAAAGCCAAACTAGTTCAGCGCTCGTTATGCTTAAACTTATCAAAATGATGTTGTAAATACCATTTTAAGTTGATAAACGACTAGGCAATCTCAAAGAACAGGATCGTCTAACATACAATTCTTCTGCTCGTGTTAATCTCATACAATGAATAAAGTTAATTTAAATGCGTAATTATTATTATTCTATGAAATGTGAAATATTTCAGTACCTTTTAGTATTCTTTTCTTTGCGTACCTGTTTTGTAACTTTATAAAAATATCCTTTCATCCATTCAAATACGCAATGGGTAGGCAATTGTTGTTTGGGACAAACAGGGTGGCTGACTTCCTTTGCAGATCCGCAATCTGCACTCCATCATCTCTCATTTTTTTGACAGTTTAAACCAAACTCCAGAGCATTGACAGCACGAACCTATGATTTATGATGGTGCGATGTAACAAAAACAAACCCGTGGGTGTAGTATACAAAACTATATGTCAAGTTTGTAGACGTAAATTTATTTATCCGAACTAAATGTGTCAAATGAATTGCCTACTTTACACATCATAACTTATATTTTGTTTGTGACACTTTGTCGTCTGTTGACCCAAGTACGAATATAATCTATTAAACTATCAAATTTGGGAGAAGATACGTACATGTAGGAATTGACGTTTAGGAGAATGGAGTGCATAGCAGTGGTCGCTTACAAATATGTACAGCATGTATCATATTCAACCAATAATGGAATGGTATTATAGAGAATTGTATACATGCCTTATCTTTTCAGAGTGCATATGGAAAGTTGTTGATGTGAACTGTTGTAAAGTTTCGATTGTTTTAACAGAAGTCTTGAATTATTTTCTCCTAATTGAGATAAGAACTTGATTTGTGAAACAAAAGTTAACAATCAAATCTAGCACACTTCAGACTGTATATCTTAAACTTTCGTATGGCGACTTCGCCACTTATTCTCTAGTGTTATGTCAACCAGTCAAGAGGTAAAAGCAGTCACCATGGTAACAGGTGTTCGTTCTGGAGTGTCGTCTGGTGCTAGACATAATATATTTATGACTATTAAAACGTGACAAATATATTTTGTATTGGCGTTTTGTGGCGGGGACAGAGGAGGTTTCCTTCATCAAATGACATTTCGGTTAACATGGCGATATAGGATTTTACATTATACGAGAGTGTGCGGAGAGGGGCCTGGTTTTCGTTTAGATGTTAACCTTTTGGAATAATAAGGTTTTAACACACGAAGAATTGTATTTTTTCACGCAAAAAGCAGTTAGTGTTGATTTATAATAGTTATTTTTTGTACATGTTATTGGTAGAGGAAGATCATAAAATAAATGTCTTGGTAGTACCACCGACGGATTACGTGTTAGCCGGAAACCCTAATGCATGATTTTATTGTCACTTATATTCGAACCCACGTGAACTGATGGGGGTCTGTGGGAGTTAAAGGTCAAAGACTCGAACCACGTTGCCACGGGCGGTCGCTCACGTCATACGTACTGCAACAACTATGGGTGCACCGAGGATTGATTTCTCCCAGTAAATGGGAAAGCTGCACGGCGGCAATATTGCTGAAAGCGTTTTGGTGAGCTGTGTGAAATTAAAAGCTGCCCTTATCCAGCGCTCTCCACCTTTCTCAGTGATAGGTAGTATAACGAAAATGTTTAGCCGAAAGGGGGGCATAACTATACCAAATTTAATTTAAAAGTTACATGCTCTTTTGCAGTGGGAAAGGTTCTCTAATCACCACGTCAGAGCCTTAAGGATCACTGTAACCTTGGCCACCCAAAAGGAAAATTGTCAATGGGCTTGACAAACGAGACTTAAAGAATATATATATATACAGCTTTTTTTATAAAATATATATTTACATTTTTATTCCTAAGATAACAGTTTAAGGAGAGGTTTTTTTTTTTTTTTTTTTTTTTTTTTTTGAAAAAAGGTTATTTTAATGTATATTCTTTTAAAATGTATAAAAAACATTTTACACTGACACCGATTTCGATTTACTCATGTATTTTATCGGCACTAAGGTCACGTGATTGTGATGATTGCGGGGTTCCTTTTTCGAAAGGGAATAACTATTGTAAGTTTGTAAGTAATATCTTTGACGGTTTTCGAGAAAGGAAACTTGATCAAACGTTTAGCCAATGCCGACGCCTGCGAAAGCTTCAAAACAATCGGCCCATTTAATTTTCTTTTTAAAGTGGAGCTTTTACCCAAACCATACCACTACAACTGAAACTGAGGAAAACGGTTGGAATCCAAAAAAGCGTTACAATCTTAGCGAGTATTTTCAACAGTCCCTTTTATCAAACTCTTGGAACTATGCCTTTAGCACATGTCATTGTAATAAATCATAACTGGCGCTGCAAGAAACACGTGTACATTTGTTTTATCTTGATATGTGATAAGTTTATAGAGAAATACAAGAAATATAAAACGTCATACTTTTCAGACCACATGTTGCCAGCATAAATCTTTAAAACAAATAATACTTATCAAAGAAATAAAGCCGCCCTGAGTTATGTATTCTTTAATGTAAAATATATCTCATTGTCGTTTGTACTTAAACATGGTTCAATGTAGGGGTGATAAATTCCTATTGCAGAAAATTCATGGATAAAGGCTACCATTTAGCGGTGTCTGTTGTGAATTCCTGACGGTTTTCCTCGAATTCAACAATAGTATCAATGCTTAATATCTCTGTTGCATATACAAGTTATGTACAGCATTAACGCCGAATGCTTCTCAGACAAAGGAAGATCAACTGAGCATAAAGACGTTTACTATTTTTTCATATGATTGTATATTTTCAAACGGAATATAGTTTGGCATGGATTGACCAAACTTGAAGGTTTTTAGCTAAATGTTAAGGTGACTGTACAGATAAATTCACTCGTGGTAAATGCAATTGTTGTTTATTGGCCGTGTATACGATACGGTATACAGTAAGTTCTCTCGGAACAGAGAAAATGAACTTTCAGCCATGTAGAACATACGATGGGTCAGATTGAAGAACAGTAAATGGAAAGAAATAACGGACTTAGAATTTTAATGTAAAGGTGGAAAATATGAACGCCAATATAAAGTAACAAAAGGAAGATGTGTCCTACAACGTGGAGATTTTACTTTACTTACCCAGACGAAATTTGTAGCGATTTGAATATATGTAAGCAACAATATAGGTTTGGCATTTCAATTTTCTTCTGTGAAATACACTTAACTACAAATGCAAATTTACTTCAGACTGATTTTAATAGATTTAATTCGAAACACCCTATGGTATTTTGCCGTAAACTAGACATTGTTATACTGGGAAACATATTCACGTTTCTATGTTTATAAATGATGTAACAGAATCATTGGAACGTTCCCTGGAGATTCTCAAACATTCGAAAGATGAAAGGGATTGATGTTGCCAATTACGAAATGTATTAGTTACTGCTTTTCTGAAATGTAAATAACATCAATACAATAAAATTAAATGAACATAATCACAATTTTGTGTATGTACATGCCACAAAGAATCACACACATGCATGTAGAATCTCATATTAAAGAAGTCGTTTTTAAAAACACCAAAATATCTGCAAATAGGGAAGATCCCGACCATACAGAACCCTGCAAACTTGATACATACAATTTGATTAAGTAAGCTTGGATTATGTGAGTCATGCTTAGAATTGAACATTTCTTCTTCTAGAAGGACGTTTCAATAAGAATATTATCATGAGCATCTAATGTAAAACTAAAGCAAAATCGAGTGCATTAAGACATTTCAATGCGTGTGTTTGACAATAAGACAACTATAATAATATGAACATCGGGTTGTTTCATTACAATCAACGATTAAACGAATAATGTTATAAAAGTTTTTTGCTTATATTGTAAAACGGTTACTTCATAAAGCAGTAATTAGAAAATCTAAGAATAGCACACTTTGATAATAATATATCCTTCTTATGAATTTTTTTAATGTAAAGCTTTGGTATTCGGCGCAGTGTGGTACCTCATTCATTACTACTCGGTGGTATTCGAGCATGTTGGTATAATTCGTAGAAATGGCCGAGAAATTCCGATAGTATGCTTTTTGTATAACAGAGTTACCCTTGCAAAAGCTATATGGAAATAATTATTTGTTTTCCTTTTTATAACAAAACTACCAATTGTTCCTAAACCATAGCGAATTCTTGATTAAGAAATAAGATATGACATTGTATCACTCGATTACATACGAACATGATGACTCTTAAATGTTGTGTTGTCGTAAGTTAAGCAGAGTCAATAATTTTGTAGCCGTGTTAAGCTAAACAAAATAATGTAGTATAAAATAAGAATTCCGCGTGAAGGAATATAAATCCAATGTTCACATCAGAGGTATTTAAAAACACTCTTGCCTGTGCGGCCGAGAATTGAAAAAGAGTTGGCTTAACAAGCGATTTTCGATTGTGATGATAATCATTGAGGTATAGTTCATATAACAATCATTAAATTGTATCAGCAAATTTGTGAAATTTTTAAGTTTTAAATAAACTCAGAGTTTCGACGTGCATTTTATTTTACTTTACTTGTTTTATAGTGTTCCGTTCAGAGACACCCCAATGCACAGTTCGTACATTCCAGAAATCAAATGTTAGCATAAATAACACTAAAACACCCGTAAGTATAATCCTGTATCCGACTATGATTCGTTCTTTTCTCCGGAGGTCGGGCCGTATTTGCAACCTACCTCGAAACTCATCTTCGCTGAATGAGTTTATCTCAGTATCACTTTACATGCAATATAGACAACAATTGATGAACTATAAATTAAAGACATCAAATCTCTGCCATAATAGTTCAAACATCGGTAAACCATCTACTATAACAAAGTGAGTTGGAGCTGGCTAGTGCCTGTTTCCCCAAAGGTGAGATTTATCAAAGTAATGGACCATCAATGGTTTTCAGAAAAGTTTAGTGTTTTGTGAGAATTGCTGTTGGTTTTTTTTTTTTCTGGAATTACAAAATAGATTGTCGATCATTCAAACATGGTCCCGGGAAGCTTCTAAAAGAGATGTGAAACATTTTTATTTAATTTAAGAATTGTATTTACAGTAATAAAGATCGTTTCATGATCGTCTCTGGAAACCTACCTCAAACATCCATTTTTATTACTTATTTAATCATCGTGATATATATCGCGAATATAAAAATATGGCGTCCATGGCGGTGTTCAGATTATATTTCAGATGAAAATCACGGGACAGTTGTTTACATTCAAACATCGAAAAACTGCATGGAGGCTGAAAGACGCATCAACAAGACTTTCAGCTTTATTAGCATAATGATTATATGATTCTTATTGTGAAATGTACATCTTTAAAGCGCAATCAACAAAATAAACCAGATATTGATTTCGAGATTCGTCATCACTACCCGACCTTTTTCAAAATATGCAACATAGATAACAAAGCTATTACATTAGAGTTCAAAGATCATATTTTGACGACAAAAGGTAAGTTGTCATTCAAAGCAACAAAACCATCAGTAAAACACGCCAACGTAGCAAACATATTAACGGATACAGTCTTCATAGCGCACAAATACTGTTCGACTAACAGTTTTTACCAACAAGTAAACTATATTATATAAAAGTTCTGGTTTTCCTAAATAATGTGCTTCATCAATGAAAATGTTCCACAAAGAAACCTAGCTTCAATGATTGTCTCCGAAACGAGCAATCAGTGATTGGCCTTCGGTTTAAACCAGACCTACATAATAGAGACAAAAAAGTATCCAATTATAAAATATAAATTAGAGAAAAAAGCTCATATTTCTGTCATCAGACATATCTTCTACGACAATAAGTTGGCAGTGGGATATGCTTGTTTCCAGTTCGTTATATTTCCAAACAGTGAATGAAATCAAAGTAATGAATTGTGAATAAAGTCTGTCTGAATGTTCTATGAGGGAGACTTATCTCTGGACAAGAAGTTAAATGAATTGATGGTCGTTCTTATACAATCCCAGCAAGGCATTAACAAGACAGTTAAACATCCCATAATTTAAATTGCATTACGTAGCATTATTAAAGAATCCTTTTCCCGAAGCTTCTACTGAACGTTGGTTAAATCATAGTTTGATTTGGTTCGTGGTTCGCACGGATATTATTATCGTTGTTGTGGTAGCATTAAGTTTTCATTTGTGGAAAAAGCCACCGCGTTAATAGCTCATGAACCGTAGGTCAGCTGGAATACTTCCCACGTGTATATTACTTCATAAGACAAGAAGACAATCAAAGAGGAGAAACTAGTGTCAGAAGACCCATAAAAGAACAGCCCCATAGAACAAACCTTGTTTTAGACTCTGTATCCGAAAAATCAACTTCGAATCTACAGTTCAAACTTATGGTAAAATATCATTGTCTACTTCAGAATAGACTTAAAAGAAATCATGTAAATTAGTATTCAAGTGTGCGACGTCATGCGTATGACATATGGGTCAGTTATATTATTAAGTATGAGCATTCACTTTTTAAGCTGTAAAAATATGAACATGTAAATATATGACTAAATCGTTATCTGACTACAAAGTTCCATGTCCAGACAGCTCTCTACAAGATAATTTCAGAGATTGTCTCTGAACCTCATCACTGCACGAGCTTCATTTATTATCATAATTATAATCAGTTACACGCTATATGAATTGCTATAGACATCCTTTGAAAAAATATCAATTAGACAACTGAGATTGTCTTTCTGTTTACGATCAGTAAAACGTATTTTATTGCAGATAAGCTATATCTATGTATTAATACACAACACCCTCCACAGAACAAAGCTACAAACACAATTTGAAATACTCATTGCCGCTGCTTTCCAATACGCAGTATGGACAGGAGCAGATAACATTGGATGAATATCAGTTAGGTCAGTAATTCCAGAACAAAAACCGCGCAGACCCTTGTCCCGGCAGAAATATATGTAGACTTACAAAAAATAATAGAACTGTTTTACCATTTTTTTACGATATGTAATGCATTTTTATATAGTGTTATAAACATACACGAATGTTTATACTTATTTTGCGATTTTTTTCTATATATCTGAAGACAACTAATATAATGATGTCTCTGTGGAAGGGACAAAATTGAACAGAAGAAACAATTAATAGAATTGATGATTATGGCTTGTGCATTTTGTACGTTATTGAGGTTTTATTGTTCAATTTATTGTCTATTAGTTTACTGTATTATCACAAATATAAATTATTTCAATTAATAAAATCATAGTCGGAAATATCTACTGTAATAAAGACATTCACAAAATGGAAACTAACTATAAACTATGTTAAACTGTCAACTCTGTCACATATCAATTTCGCTACACATCGTCACTTCCGTTACTTTAAATTTAACTATGAAAATATCACTTATCACGATTTATCTAATTCACTGTTGTAAAATGTTATTTTGACTTAAACAAATTGGCACTTACATCTCCTTTGCAGAGTGTCAACTTTTTCTCACTTTGTTGTTTACTAATTTTACATTTTTTTTTATTTTGACCACAACTAATGGACAGATTATTACTAAATATGATTTCTCTTTTTGGTAAACGTTTACACGCATTGAAAAGATGTGACAATGTTGACGTTTGGTAAAATTATGATTAAGGAATAACAATTACATATGGTTGTGTGTAAATTCACTTTTGTAAGGGAGTCGCAATTTTGAATTCTATTCATACCTAGCGTAGCAAATCAGGACCCTTTGGCAGAAGAACAATGCAAACTGTGCATATAGTATGTCTAAGAAATGATGCCTAAATATATATTTAGATTATTGAAAAACTAAACCTGTGATTGTGTGAGTGTTGCAAGATGTACAGTTTTTTTTTCTGGAATGACTCAGATAACTAATTGATATATCTGTCTTAAGCGACAATTGTTCAGATATACCGTCGCTTAAAATGATATATAGCATTTCTAATAAATGACGTCAGAAAATCCGTAGTCTACAAGTTCTAGAAATTTTGTGAATATCATGACAGGAAAACAAGAAAATTGACAAAAGTCCTTAAAGAAAGTCATTTTACTAGCCCGACAAGCTAATGTCAGAGATGTGAAATAGACGTAAAACATAAAAGTTACAACAGTACAATTGGACATAACCAGGCCATTGCAACTGAGTACAAACAGAGCATGCCAGTGGCGCCACCTCTTGTATGACAACGAGTCTCCGTCTAGCAAAAGGACCTGACATATCGTCTTCAAATCATTGAACTACTAAATTGTTTAAATCATGACATGCGGGAAATTACAAAATGGTCTCAACAAGGGCTAGTACCCAAAAGTTCTGTTCTTTGTTAACCTAGCCCCAACCCAAACTCTCCAACTTTCAGCAACACAACTGTTTTAGTCGCCAGCGGCACAACCATTTAGTTATAACTGTAATGACTATAAATGACACTCTCCCATTACCAATATAATAACATAAGTACTAAAACATAAGGTATCTCTACAAAATTAAATTCAAGGTGGGAATGAAAACACAATATCAACTTAAAATTTCTTTTCTAAGGCCAAGTTTAGAATATGATTTCGTTGTTTGGGACTTTTTATGAAAAGGATAGATGAGAACTTTATTTAATTCGAATTCAAAACCAGAAGCAATAACAGAAATTTAATCAATTACTGCATTTAAAAGCATACTTTTGTAAATAAGATTTACAACACGCAATGTGCCTCCGTAGCGTTATGAAAGATGAAGTTTTTGACAGATGTTCATACCAGAAGACGCAACAACTGTTGAGACCTTATGTTTTAGATGTTATCTGACAGTTTGGACTAATTTTTTTTTATTAAATGTATTATTAAACTAGTGTTACCTGAACACATCTCGCAAAATGCTGTTTATTGATGCCCTAAATGGTTCTGAAATGTGTACCATAACAGTACAATCGTATTTCCTATCTAAGCCACGCTGCACAGTTTGCTATTTTTAAACTAAGACAACCACCTGACCACTTATGTTTTAGCTCATCCGCGTCATAGACACGTCGATGACTATTTTTACCAGAAATTCCAATCGTTCTCATTTATAGATTTGAAAAGAATGGACATTTTATCTATTTTTTCACGAGTTTTACTCCCAACACCCGCCCACCCCCCACCCCCCACACACACACAAAATTGGGATAGGGTGTAAAATCTACAAAAATTATGCACACTGCGACCATTGTCTGGGTAGAACTAATGGCGCACCGCGGGTCAGCTGAAAAATCTCCATACATTAAGTCCTTCGACCCGAAAGGGACTCAAACCTACGCGGCTTGAGGCTTAGCGGTCAGAGGAGTTACAAGTCGGCGACTCTACAACAACGCCACGGGAGCCCCAAAATATTTGTACACACTGTTAAATTCCCGAGACTGTTGAATACTTATTCAATGCAAACTTTTAACTTATCAAACAATTCATTTTCGAGATACGTGCATATTCCATCCATTAATTGAAATGATTTACTTAACTTTATTGTTCATGCTGTGCATTCAGAGTGTGCAGCTGACGCTGTTTTATTTTATCTAACTAATCTCAGAAGTCAACAACATTTGCAAGTTTCCTGTCATTAATCAAACTGTCCACGCTAACATTAAACAGATTCCTTGTTTTCCATTCAATACACCCATTACATATTTGTTATATATCGCTTTCTATTACTATTCCTGAACTCGTTTATTCAATGTTTGTAGTAAATGACAACTCTAGTCAGATTCTATATAGTTTATCAGGACTTTCAATACGAACAATCTCATATGTCACGAGCTGCAAATTTAAAATGAAAGTAAAGCTAAATCGCGCGTATTTGGATTTTTTGTGTGTTTGTACATCAGTAAGACAACTTTTATAGGATGAACATCGGAACCTGGAAATTTGGTTCTATTCCGACAAATGCTTAACCAAATAATTTCCTTAGAGTTTTAAATATAATAACAAGGCTATTAAATAGCACGCTAATAAAGGTTAACTTGTTTATAACTTTATATGCTTATTTATATTAAAATGACTTTGTTACCTTTTTTTGTCTTCCCAAATGTGCGGGTTATAAAACTAATGGTCCATGAATAAAGATCGTCTGATGTTTAGTGCTCTACGAGGGACACATATCTATGGACAAAAATAGGATACGTGGATTGAGTTCATTCTTACACAATCCCGTCAAATGAATGGCAGGACCATGAAACATTTCAAAACTCTAAGTAGCATTTGTAAAGAATCTTGCGTTGGAATATTTTACACAACTGTCCTGTCGTTCGATTAGTGTTCGGTATGGTTTATGGATCCCACCAATAGGAATGGGGTTGTTATTTAAGCGTCAAGTTCTCATACCGATACCGATTAAGAACACAGAGAATGGCGGGTCTACTGAAAGGCCTTTCTACGTGTATATAAATCCATAGAATAAGAGAACAGTCATCAAAACTAATTATAGAACAAACATTGTTTTAGTCAAGTTTTCAATTTAAAGCTTTCATTTCATACTAGTGATGTTTTTTTAATCTCTACAACAAACTTGAAATATGACATATGGGTGACACGCTTAGGGCCATTTGGGTTATTAAGTATAAACGTCAGCTTTTCCCCGGTAAATAATCTCGGAAAATGTAAATATTTGACCATAGCGTAATCTAACTAGATAAATTATCATTTCCAGACAGTCCTTTACCAAATTTCACTAACTCTGAAAACAATTCTGGCTACAAAGGTCGTCTCCGAAAATCATAATCTCTGCCCAAGCTTCATTTAATATAATAATACTAACCAGTATTAAGCAATGTGAATTACAACTGACTTCCTTTTATATAATATCAATTTGAGAACCAAAATGATATTTCTCTCTATGAATAATAAAACGTTCTTTATTGCAGTTAAGCTATCTCAATATATACAACACCTGCCACAAAACAGATAAAGCTACAAATAGAGTTTCCAAACATTCATCGTCGCTGCTTGTTTGAGCTTCATACGCAGTATGGATGACTAAAGATAACACTGGATACATATAAATTAAAGGACAAACTCGTTTATTTGTCACAATTGTTCAGACAAAGCATCGCATGTTGGATGACAATTTTGATTAACGCCGTCACTCAATCCGTATTTTAGAAGTTCTACCAATTTTAAATACCATGACAGAAAGATAAGTAAATTGATGAAAATAACTGATGAAAATGTTGTTCCTATCACGACAACGTATTCAAAGTGATCTGAAATACACGTACGTCATTAAATTACCAGCGTATAATTCGAGGATAACAAGGCCATAAATACAAATGGAGTACATGCCGGTGTACATGCCACTGGTGCCGTGATAACGGGTCTGCGTTCAACAGTAGGAGGTGAACAATCGCTTTGTGTGATTTATTTGTAATTCTTAAAGCGCCTACAACAAATTTCTCAAGACTACCTCTCGTCGCAAGACATGTTTGTCTAATAATAATTCTCTCATGCATCAATAAACTATAATATATTAGTATCTAAATATAAAGTTGAGTAACGAGTTGAACCAAATGTTATTGCAGTGGATGTGGACAAAAGAATTGCAATAGCCTTACAGCAAGTATATACTTGCTGGTTGTTAGGCTAAACATGTTTAATATATATGAACCGAGAAGAATGTGGTCCCAAATTTTCTTATATCATAAAAAACAACAGTAAGAAACAAGTGGTAAAATTATTATTTTTTCTTTATTGATACAAAACTCAAACAACAGATCAGTTTCCGAGGATAAAAACAATAGTATAAGTAAAATATTTTAAGTTTAATGTTAAATGTTCATATCTGTGTATCAGTCTGTGTATCAGAAAACATTGAAGGACCGTTTTTTTCCTGCGTTGAACTCAGTTAAACTTAAAACCTGATGCACTTGAAACTTACATCTTGGTTATCATGCAGTTTTATAACATTTTCACGATGAAATTTATAGTGTTAGCAACGCAGTTATGTTAAAAATACTTCTTGGACAGTTCTTACAGTAAAAATTCCGATGTTTACCAAGTAAGTCAAATAAAACGAACATTAATATTGAACAACGTTGAAGTAGCATTTGTCCGATGGTCAAATGCTGTTCTCACACCCGAGAGCCCTAGGTTTGACTCCCGCAATCTGCAGTTTTTTATCCTTTCTTTATTTTTAGGAATAACAATTATTGTATGAGTAGATATGAGTTATTTAATTCACTTTACATAAAAAGAAGTAACATTTCATTTCATGAATTGTGAAAACTAATATCAAAATGCGAAAACAATACACGGGACCTTTTGTGCCAAAAGCAAAGGATAATTTAGTATAATTAACTTTGCTGATAGCATTTGATCTAAACAAACAGCAATTATCACAAGTTTATCTACATTTAATCAACGCGGAAAAAATATTTATTAATGCAAGGCAGGGACAAAACGTCACAATAGCATTGCACGAAGTTTGTGGTCAGTTTGAAAACAATCCTTAATTACTATGTTTATATAATTTTGGCTCTAGATAATGGAAAACATTTCCTCCAATATTCTCGCGTTTATTTTTTTTCGTTAATAGATCTCGGGTATTTTTTAAGTAATGCGTTCAATTCAAAGATAATAAACGAGAAACATATATATATTATGTTTTATCTTGACATATATTTAAAGAGAAATACAAGAAATATAAAACGTCGTACATTTCAGACCTGGTGTTGCGAGCATAAATCTTTGAAATATATGATATTTTACAAAGAAATAATGGCCTGAATTATGTGATTTAAAGTGTGAAATATATCTTATTATCTTATTGTCGTCTACACATAAACTTGGTTTAAGGTATTGATGACAAATTCTTATCGTCGAAAAGTCATCAATGAATGTCGGCATATACCGGTGTCTGCTGTGAACTCGAGACAGTTTAACTAGAAATGCAGAAAAGTATTATTGTTCAATATCTCTTACATGTGTAAACTATTAAGAGCATTAACGACGCATTATCATCTGACAAAGAACACCGACCGAGTGTAAAGACCTTTTACGAATTTTCAGCTGATTGTGTGTATGTTTTTTTTCTTTCTTCAAAAATATGCCTGTTTTATTCAAATAGATCGGTTTTATTATCATTGCTTGCATTTGAGAAACCTCTCAGCAAGAGAGTAAGAGCCCTATAAAACCGATTAAAATACCCCAGTCGGTCCTTTTCACCAGACTGACCGTCCCAGAGCGGTAACTGTTGTTGGGTTTGCTCTTTTTGTTAAACGACTCTTTACAGATTTGTTCTTACTTTTACATAAGGCTTGCATGTGCATTTGTCCTGTGCCTTCTCAGGGTTTGGTATATTTTGCATTGCTCATGGTCTTTGTCATATATATATTTATGTATGGAATCAGCAGATAGGCAGGTAATTTGGCTCATTGTAAGTGATCGCTTTGTATCAATCGTGTACAATAAGATATACAACAAATAAGTTGAGAAGTAGTGAATGTAGAGAGATAAGGATGCAAACTTTAAATATGAAGATAAATAACACGGGCTAATATCTTAAGCACCAAAGGCAACCTCGAAATAGTGTGTAATCATCATTACACCGGGGAATTATGATAAGAATTGAATTTGTGGGGACAAATTAAGCACTAGGTTTCTCATTTAAAACACATATCCTTTGTTAAATACACAATTTCAAATATAAGAATTATTTTGATTGAATTAATTTAAAATACTATCTGGTATTTGTTAATTATATACTGTTTTTACGTTGGAGAATGTGTTTAATATTGTATAATTACAAATGACGTATCATAGTCCTTCGAACGTTCCCAGGAGATTAACTAACATTTGAACGCTGAAAGGGATTGATTTTGCTATTGGTTAAATATTTAATTAGTTACTTTTCTGAAATGCAAATAACACAAGTCGTTGCGTTGTCAAACTACAGTTAATTAAAACGACTTGGTCACAACTTTGCGTAGGTTCATGCAACAAAGAAATGCACATACATACATGTAGACTCTCACAATCATATGTATTTAAATGATTTCGTAAATATCGATTCAGTCACTCACTTTTAGGACTGCCGTAAATGCATGACATATAAACCGGCATGCCCAGTTCGTAGATAGACTAGGTTCTAGTGTTAAACTCGCCTAAAATAGAGGTTACGAGGTTACGACTGTTTTCATTCTCCTATTCCGAAGTCAACACAATCGTTTTAAGGACCTTATATTACTATTTTTTTTTCTAGTCCACAAAGCTTGTCTATACAAACTTTAAAATGCAAAATTGACAACTGCGACTAAATCGCTTTTAAAAAGAATAAAGAAAATCCTCTTACAATTGCTATGATTCATATCTTGTTGTGCCATTATTTCGTAATGGTTCATTGCAAAATAGTTAAAATAACAACACATCTAGCTAACTCTGTTCGATATTCCCAGTGCATGCAGCTCACATTGTTGGACTTTCTAAAACAGATCTCAGCTGTCAACAACATTCCGTACGTTTCCTATAACATTTCAAAATGTCCACGCTGACAGATACACATTTCTTCTTTTATCAGGACATCTTTATACAAACTTATATTGTCACTAGAAAATAAAATTTAAGCAAAATCGCGTGCAATTGGTCCTTGAGCTTTTTATTTCATTCCGACCAATGTTTTACCGAATAATGATAAGAGTTCTAAATATTACAACATGGTTATCTTATAGAAAGTTATGTACAAAAATGTGAACCTTTATAATGTTATATGCTATTTTATATAGTAAAATGATTTAATGTATAACTTTGGTGTCCGGCGCAGTATAGATTCATTCGTTAGAACCGTAAAACCTATATCGACATAAATATCCATGCATTCGATATTACCTGAGAGCAGATTCATGGGAAAAAAATAAAGGGTAAGTCGTTACATCAGGAGGATACTTTTGTAACACTTTTAAGCTCAACAATCTAGTAGACATTAGGAATTGACCATGCAGGAATATAAATGTAAATCCAACTTTTACGTCAGGGATCAAGTGTCTTTGAAAACACAGTTATCTCTGCGGCCGCGCAAAAAAGGATATGTGCTATTTTTTTATATTTTTTTCAATGCTCACGGCATAATTATTCAATTGTATCAATTAAACTCACAGTCGTAACTTGCCTTCGCTGCCAGAGAGCATCTTTCAGTATGTATATACACAATAGTGCTAACAATTGATGAATTATCAGTAAAAGAATTCAAATCTCAGCTATAATTGCAAAACCTCGGTGAACAATTTAGGAAATATCAATTAAAGAGATCAAATCTCAGTCAATATTGCCTTGACAAAACATCGGTAAACTCTCTGGTATAACAAATTGGGATGGCACTGGCTAATGTTTGTTTCACCTAAACATGCGGTTTATCAAAGTAATAGAACATGAGTGATGGTTTTGTTACGTTCAGTGTTCTAGGAGAACAATGTTTTGATTTTGGTCCTTCTCTCTGGATCTTCTTTCAGTATCAATGTACACGCAATATAGACAACAATTGATGAAATATGAATTAAAGAGATCACTTCTCTGCCATAAAAGCTCAAACATCGGTAAACTATCTGGTATAACAAACCGAGATGGGTCTGTCTAATGCTTGTTTCATCAAATATGCTGCATATCAAGTTAACAAACCATTAATTGCTGTCTGAATTCAGTGTGTTATGAAAATTTCATTGTTATTGATGTTGCTGCTGTACTTTTTGGACATTCTAACAGATTGTTTATCCCTCGAACATGATCCCGGCAAGCTATTGACAGAGGTTCTGAAATATTCAGTATAAGGTATTAAAACCTTAGTTACTGTATGAAGATCGATTCTTGCTCGTCTTCAAAGTCGTCACTCAGCGGCTATATTGTATTTATTACTTAACCATTGTGACATCGACCACGATATGATCTCCATGGTGATGTTTAGATAACATTGTAATTGGAAATTCAAGGGAAAATATTTGCATAATAACGGCACGATACTTATTACAGACGAAAATCTATGTGGCGCACATTTAAACTAGATGTTGACTCAGAAATTCTTCATTACTGTTCGTGTGCCAGTTTTACCAATATTACACAACGTATATAGCACCAGTCTCTGCAGGATACAATGTCAGTTAGAGAACCAGTAATACACATCGTGCATTAGATATGTTACCTCATGCTTCCGTATTCATTAATACACTGTGCTACAATGTATTGTATGAAGTGCTACAACAGCTTCATCCGCTTCATCCAAGAAAATTTTGAATGAACATACCTAGCTTCAATTGTTCGTACTGAACTTTCAATGTCCGAACTTCAGTTCATACCAGTCATTCATAATATGTATAACAAACATGCAACCTATGATTAAATATACAGAGCAATGCTAAATTCTCTCAGCAGACATAGTTGATCAGGCTAAACATCGGTAAACTATGTTTTATGGCCTTTGGATTGGTCATAGTTTATACATGTTTCTGGCAGGTTGTATCCCCACTGGTGCGGCTTATGAAAAATAGAAAGTTCTATATCCAGGTTCAGACAATTCTCTAACAAATTTCACTTACTCCGCAAACATATCTGGCTACAGTGATTGTCTCCAAAATTCATCATCTATGCGCGAGTTTTATTTAATATAATAATACTTATCAGTAATGCGCAATTTAAATTACAACTTACATCCTTTTATTAAATATCAATTAGAGAACCTAGATTAGAAATTCTCTCTATGATCGATAAAATGTCATTTATTGGAGTTAAGCTAAGTCAATATATACATCATCCGCCACAGAATAACTAAATCTACAAACACGGTTTCCCAAAACTCTTCGTCGCTGCTTGTTTGCGCTTCATACGAATTATGGTTAAGGACAGATAACATTGGATAAATATAAATAAGAGCACAAACTCGTATATCTGTCACAATTGTTCACACAACACATCGCCTAACTCTGTTGTTTGATAATTTTGATTAATGTCGTCACTCAATCCGTATTCTAGAAGTGCTGCCAATTTTAACCACCATGACAGTAAGACAAGTAAATTGAAGAAAATAACTGATCAAAGTGATTTTCCTATCACGATAAGGTATTCAAAGTGTTATGAAATACATGTACGTCATTAAATTACCAGCGTACAATTCAAGAAAAACTAATCAATTAACCTAAATACAAATGGAGTACATGCCGGTGTACATGCCACTGGTGCCGTGATAACGGGTATTCGTTCAACAGTAGGAGGTGAAAATTCGCTTTGTGTGATTTTATCTTAAATTCCTAAAGCGCCTACAACAAATTTCTCAAGACTACCTCTCGTCGCAAGACATCTAATAATAATTCCCTCATGCATCAATAAACTATAATATATTAGTACCTAAATATACACTTGACTAACGAGTTGAACCAAAAGTTATGGCAATGGATGTGGACAAATGAATTTGCAAAAGCCTTACAACTAGTATACACTTACTGGTTGTTAGGCTAAAAAGTTTTAGTATATGAATCAAGAGGAATGTGGTCATAAAATTTCCAATGTCATAAAGAAACAACAGTAAAAAACAAGTAGCAAAATGTTTTTTTGTTCCTTTGTTGATAGAAAACTTAAACAACAGTAAGAATTTTAATCAGTTTTCGAGCATAAAAGTAAACTAAGTTTAAAGTTTAAGTTTCATATCTGCCAGTTACTTCGTGTACCAGAAAACATTGAATAGCAGTTTTTACTGCGTTGAATTCAGTTAAACGTAAAACCTGTTGTACTTTAAACCTACTAAATCTTGGTTATTACGCAGTTTTATAACATTTTCACGATGAAATGTATTATGTTAGACACGCAGTTAAGTTATAAAAAACTGTTTCGACAGTTCTTTAGTAAAGAATGCCGATGTTTACCGAGTAAGTCAAATAAAACGAACACTAAAAATGAACGGCGTTGAAGTAGTATTTGTCCGATGGTCGAGTGTTTTTCTTTCACACTCGAGAGCTCTAGGTTTGACTCCCACATAACATTGCATGAAGATTTTGTTTGATTGGAAATAATCCTTAATTACCATGTTTATATAATTTCGGCACTAGATAATGGGAAACATTTCCTCCAATATTCTCGCATTTTTTTCTCGTTGATAGATCTCGATTTTTTATAAGTAATCTATTCAATCCAAAGATAATAAACGAGTTACATATATATCTTATGCAAAAGTCAGATAAGACGTTGTTTTTGCATCCTTAAGGTATAACAGTTGATAATCAATTCAATGCGTATTGTATGATGTGAGGTCTAAAATGTCATTAAACTTGTTGTGATTATGATTAGTCTTAAACCTGTGATTATATCTATCAATAATTATACGACCTTCTTGTGCTTCCTTATTCAAGGAAAATTACGGTAAAAATATAATTCAATATTGAAAATTATAACATAAAACAGTATATTAACAAAATGTTATTTTAGTCTGCATGTCTTCCAAACTTTAAATCGCCGGAAGGTAAAGATATCTAAAATTATGTTATTCTCATATTATGCTTAACATATATAGAGTTGAGATTGTTTTGGTTTGTTTATAAAATACTGTACATCGCAGCGACACAATTATCATCAGCGATCTCTAGTGGAGGATTTTCCCTTCTGGGTAGTGTCATCGGCGCGGCAAATGTACTTGTATTACCATTTCCGTATTATTACTATGTAAAAAAGATTGAATAATTTAATAAAAGATGTATCTAAGTGAATTATGTCGCGATTAATATCTATATGGAGTCGTAATTTGAAGTACAAACTGTAGTAGGTTGTGTGGGTGTGTGGGTGTGTGGGTTAGAGCTAGGAGCGTCGGAAAGGCGCGAAATCAGCAAAAAGTTGAAAAGCCAAACTAGTTAAGCACCCGTTTTGTTTAAACTTTTCAAAATCATGTTGTAAATACCAAAATACCACTTTAAGTTTATAAACGACTAGGCAATCTCATAGAACAGGACCGTCTAACATACAATTGTTCTGCTCGTGTTTATCTCATACAATGGATAATGTTAATTTAAATGCGATATTATTATTAATTGAAACGGTAAAATATTCCAGTACCTGTTAGTATTCTTTTTTTGAGTTACCTGTTTTGTAACTTTATAAAATTATCCTTTCATCCATTCAAATACGCAATGGGTAGGCAATTGTTTTTGGGACAAACAAGGTGGCTGACTTCCTTTGCAGATCCGCAATCTGCACTCCATTATCTCTCAATTTTTTGACAGTTTAAACCAAACTCCAGAGCATAAACATAAACAGTATCACATACTAAAGCACATGGTCAATTGTGTAAAGTAGGTCAACCATTTACCATGTGTTTTACACGCCCATTTATTTGATAAACCGGATCATGTAAACAGACTTGACTGACCGTTTCTGAAATCTAGATACCTAGCCGTTTCCTGATTAGCTAAAACAGGCCTATATGATTGACAGCACGAACCTATGATTTATGATGGTGCATGTAACAAAAACAAAGAACCCCATGGGTGTAGTATACAAAACTATATGTCAAGTTTGTATACGTAAATTAAATTATCCGAACTAAATGTGTCAAATGGATTGCCTAATTTACACAACATAACTTACATTTTGTTTGTAACACCTTGTCGTCTTTAGACCCAAGTACGAATATAATCTATCAAATGTGGGAGGAGATACGTAGGAATTGACGTTTAGGAGATTGGAGTGGATAGCAGTGGTCGCTTACAAATATGTACAGCATGTATCATATTCAACCAATAATGTAATGGTATAATAGAGAATTGTATACATGCCTTATCTATTCAGAGTGCATATGGAAAGTTGTTGATGTGAACTGTTGTAAAGTTTCGATTGTTTTAACAGAAGTCTTGAATTTTTTTCTCCTAATTGAGATAAGAACTTGATTTGTGAAACAAAAGTTAACAATCAAATCTAGTACACTTCAGACTGTATATCTTAAACTTTCGTATGGCGACTTCGCCACTTATTCTCAAGTGTTATGTCAACCAGTCAAGAGGTAAAAGCAGTCACCATGGTAACAGGTGTTCGTTCTGGAGTGTCGTCTGGTGCTAGACATAATATATTTATGACTATTAAAACGTGACAAATATATTTTGTATTGGCGTTTTGTGGCGGGGACAGAGGAGGTTTCCTTCATCAAATGACATTTCGGTTAACATGGCGATATAGGATTTTACATTATACGAGAGTGTGCGGAGAGGGGCCTGGTTTTCGTTTAGATGTTAACCTTTTGGAATAATAAGGTTTTAACACACGAAAGAATTGTATTTTTTCACGCAAAAAGCAGTTAGTGTTGATTTATAATAGTTATTTTCTGTACATGTTATTGGTAGAGGAAGATCATAAAATAAATGTCTTGGTAGTACCACCGACGGATTACGTGTTAGCCGGAAACCCTAATGCATGATTTTATTGTCACTTATACTCGAACCCACGTGGACTGATGGGGGTCTGTGGGAGTTAAAGGTCAAAGACTCGAACCACGTTGCCACGGGCGGTCGCTCACGTCATACGTACTGCAACAACTATGGGTGCACCGAGGATTGATTTCTCCCAGTAAATGGGAAAGCTGCACGGCGGCAATATTGCTGAAAGCGTTTTGGTGAGCTGTGTGAAATTAAAAGCTGCCCTTATCCAGCGCTCTCCACCTTTCTCAGTGATAGGTAGTATAATGAAAATGTTTAGCCGAAAGGGGGGCATAACTATACCAAATTTAATTTAAAAGTTACATGCTCTCTTGCAGTGGGAAAGGTTCTCTAATCACCACGTCAGAGCCTTAAGGATCACTGTAACCTTGGCCACCCAAAAGGAAAATTGTCAATGGGCTTGACAAACGAGACTTAAAGAATATATATATATACAGCTTTTTTATAAAATATATATTTACATTTTTATTCATAAGATAACATTTTAAGAAGAGGTTTTTTTTCTTTTTTTTTTTCTTTTTTTTTTTTGAAAAAAGGTTATTTTAATGTATATTCTTTTAAAATGTATAAAAAAACATTTTACACTGACACCGATTTCGATTTTCCCATGTATTTTATCGGCACTAAGGTCACGTGATTGTGATGATTGCGGGGTTCCTTTTTCGAAAGGGAATAACTATGGTAAGTTTGTAAGTAATATCTTTGACGGTTTTCGAGAAAGAAAACTTGATCAAACGTTTAGCCAATGCCGACGCCTGCGAAAGCTTCAAAACAATCGGCCCATTTAATTTTCTTTTTAAAGTGGAGCTTTTACCCACACCATACCACTACAACTGAAACTGAGGAAAACGGTTGGAATCCAAAAAAGCGTTACAATCTTAGCGAGTATTTTCAACAGTCCCTTTTATCAAACTCTTGGAACTATGCCTTTAGCACGTGTCATTTTAATAAATCATAACTGGCGCTGCAAGAAACACGTGTACATTTGTTTTATCTTGATATGCGATAAGTTTAAAGAGAAATACAAGAAATATAAAACGTCATACTTTTCAGACCACATGTTGCCAGCATAAATCTTTAAAACAAATAATACTTATCAAAGAAATAAAGCCGCCCTGAGTTATGGAAAGAAATAACGGACTTAGAATTTTAATGCAAAGGTGGAAAATATGAACGCCAATATAAAGTAACAAAAGGAAGATGTGTCCTACAACGTGGAGATTTTACTTTACTTACCCAGACGAAATTTGTAGCGATTAGAATATATGTAAGCAACAAAATAGGTTTGGCATTTCAATTTTCTTCTGTGAAATACACTTAACTACAAATGCAAATTTACTTCAGACTGATTTTAATAGATTTAATTCGAAACACCCTATGGTATTTTGCCGTAAACTAGACATTGTTATACTGGGAAACATATTCACGTTTCTATGTTTATAAATGATGTAACAGAATCATTGGAACGTTCCCTGGAGATTCTCAAACATTCGAAAGCTGAAAGGGATTGATGTTGCCAATTAAGAAATGTATTAGTTGCTGCTTTTCTGAAATGTAAATAACATCAATACAATAAAATTAAATGAACATAATCACAATTTTATGTATGTACATGCCACAAAGAATCACAAACATGCATGTAGAATCTCATATTAAAGAAGTCATTTTTAAAAACTCCAAAATATCTGCAAATAGGGAAGATCCCGACCATACAGAACCCTGCAAACTTGATACACACAATTTGATTAAGTAAGCTTGGATTATGTGAGTCATGCTTAGAATTGAACATTTCTTCTTCTAGAAGGACGTTTCAATAAGAATATTATCATGAGCTTCTAATGTAAAATTAAAGCAAAATCGCGTGCATTAAGACATTTTAATGTGTGTGTTTGACAATAAGACAACTGTTATAATATGAACATCGGGTTGTTTCATTACAATCAACGATTAAACGAATAATGTTATAAAAGTTTTTTGTTTATATTGTAAAACGGTTACTTCATAAAGCCTTAATTAGAAAATCTAAGAATAGCACACTTTGATAATAATATATCCTTCTTATGATTTTTTAATGTAAAGCTTTGGTATTCGGCGCAGTGTTGAACCTCATTCATTACTACTCGGTGGTATTCGAGCATGTCAGTATAATTGGTAGAAATGGCCGAGATATTCCGATAGTATGTTTTTTGTATAACAGAGTTACCCTTGCAAAAGCTGTATGGAAAAAATTATTTGTTTTCCTTTTTATAACAAAAGTACCAATTGTTCCTAAACCATAGCGAATTCTTGATTAAGAAATAAGATATGACATTGTATCACTCGATTACATACGAACATGATGACTCTTAAATGTTGTGTTGTCGTAAGTTAAGCAGAGTCAATAATTTTGTAGCCGTGTTAAGCTAAACAAAATAATGTAGTATAAAATAAGAATTCCGCGTGAAGGAATATAAATCCAATGTTCACATCAGAGGTATTTAAAAACACTCTTGCCTGTGCGGCCGAGAATTGAAAAAGAGTTGGCTTAACAAGCGATTTTCGATTGTGATGATAATCATTGAGGTATAGTTCATATAACAATCATTAAATTGTATCAGCAAATTTGTGAAATTTTTAAGTTTTAAATAAACTCAGAGTTTCGACGTGCATTTTATTTTACTTTACTTGTTTTATAGTGTTCCGTTCAGAGACACCCCAATGCACAGTTCGTACATTCCAGAAATCAAATGTTAGCATAAATAACACTAAAACACCCGTAAGTATAATCCTGTATCCGCCTATGATTCGTTCTTTTCTCCGGAGGTCGGGCCGTATTTGCAACCTACCTCGAAACTCATCTTCGCTGAATGAGTTTATCTCAGTATCACTTTACATGCAATATAGACAATAATTGATGAACTATAAATTAAAGACATCAAATCTCTGCCATAATAGTTCAAACATAGGTAAACCATCTACTATAACAAAGTGAGTTGGAGCTGGCTAGTGCCTGTTTCCCCAAAGGTGAGATTTATCAAAGTAATGGACCATCAATGGTTTTCAGAAGTTTAGTGATTTGTGAGAATTGCTGTTGCTTATTTTTTTCTGGAATTACAAAATAGATTGTCGATCATTCAAACATGGTCCCGGCAAGCTGCTAAAAGAGATGTGAAACATTTTTATTTCATTTAAGAATTGTATTTACAGTAATAAAGATCGTTTCATGATCGTCTCTGGAAACCTACCTCAAACATCCATTTTTATTACTTATTTAATCATCGTGATATATATCGCGAATATAAAAATATGGCGTCTATGGCGGTGTTCAGATTATATTTCAGATGAAAATCACGGGACAGTTGTTTACATTCAAACAGCGAAAAACTGCATGGAGGCTGCAAGACGCATCAACAGGACTTTCAGCTTTATTAGCATAATGATTATATGATTCTTATTGTGAAATGTACATCTTTAAAGCGCAATCAACAAAATAAACCAGATATTGATTTCGAGATTCGTCATCACTACCCGACCTTTTTCAAAATATGCAACATAGATAACAAAGCTATTGCAGGATGGAATACACATTAGAGTTCAAAGATCATATTTTGACGACAAAAGGTAAGTTGTCATTCAAAGCAACAAAACCATCAGTAAAACACGCCAACGTAGCAAACATATTAACGGATACAGTCTTCATAGCGCACAAATACTGTTCGACTAACAGTTTTTACCAACAAGTAAACTATATTATATAAAAGTTCTGGTTTTCCTAAATAATGTGCTTCATCAATGAAAATGTTCCACAAAGAAACCTAGCTTCAATGATTGTCTCCGAAACGAGCAATCAGTGATTGGCCTTCGGTTTAAACCAGACCTACATAATAGAGACAAAAAGTATCCAATTATAAAATATAAATTAGAGAAAAAAGCTCATATTTCTGTCGTCAGACATATCTTCTACGACAATAAGTTGGCAGTGGGATATGCTTGTTTCCAGTTCGTTATATTTCCAAACAGTGAATGAAATCAAAGTAATGATACGTGAATAAAGACTGTCTGAATGTTCTATGAGGGAGACTTATCTCTGGACAAGAAGTTAATTGAATTGATGGTCGTTCTTATACAATCCCAGCAAGGCATTAACAAGACAGTTAAACATCCCATAATTTAAATTGCATTACGTAGCATTATTAAAGAATCCTTTTCCCGAAGCTTCTACTGAACGTTGGTTAAATCATAGTTTGATTTGGTTCGTGGTTCGCACGGATATTATTATCGTTGTTGTGGTAGCATTAAGTTTTCATTTGTGGAAAAAGCCACCGCGTTAATAGCTCATGAACCGTAGGTCAGCTGGAATACTTCCCACGTGTATATTACTTCATAAGACAAGAAGACAATCAAAGAGGAGAAACTAGTGTCAGAAGACCCATAAAAGAACAGCCCCATAGAACAAACCTTGTTTTAGACTCTGTATCCGAAAAATCAACTTCGAATCTACAGTTCAAACTTATGGTAAAATATCATTGTCTACTTCAGAATAGACTTAAAAGAAATCATGTAAATTAGTATTCAAGTGTGCGACGTCATGCGTATGATATATGGGTCAGTTATATTATTAAGTATGAGCATTCACTTTTTAAGCTGTAAAAATATGAACATGTAAATATATGACTAAATCGTTATCTGACTACAAAGTTCCATGTCCAGACAGCTCTCTACAAGATAATTTCAGAGATTGTCTCTGAACCTCATCACTGCACGAGCTTCATTTATTATCATAATTATAATCAGTTACACGCTATATGAATTGCTATAGACATCCTTTGAAAAAATATCAATTAGACAACTGAGATTGTCTTTCTGTTTACGATCAGTAAAACGTATTTTATTGCAGATAAGCTATATCTATGTATTAATACACAACACCCTCCACAGAACAAAGCTACAAACACAATTTGAAATACTCATTGCCGCTGCTTTCCAATACGCAGTATGGACAGGAGCAGATAACACTGGATGAATATCAGTTAGGTCAGTAATTCCAGAACAAAAACCGCGCAGACCCTTGTCCCGGCAGAAATATATGTAGACTTACAAAAAAATAATAGAACTGTTTTACCATTTTTTTACGATATGTAATGCATTTTTATATAGTGTTATAAACATACACGAATGTTTATACTTATTTTGCGATTTTTTTCTATATATCTGAAGACAACTAATATAATGATGTCTCTGTGGAAGGGACAAAATTGAACAGAAGAAACAATTAATAGAATTGATGATTATGGCTTGTGCATTTTGTACGTTATTGAGGTTTTATTGTTCAATTTATTGTCTATTAGTTTACTGTATTATCACAAATATAAATTATTTCAATTAATAAAATCATAGTCGGAAATATCTACTGTAATAAAGACATTCACAAAATGGAAACTAACTATAAACTATGTTAAACTGTCAACTCTGTCACATATCAATTTCGCTACACATCGTCACTTCCGTTACTTTAAATTTAACTATGAAAATATCACTTATCACGATTTATCTAATTCACTGTTGTAAAATGTTATTTTGACTTAAACAAATTGGCACTTACATCTCCTTTGCAGAGTGTCAACTTTTTCTCACTTTGTTGTTTACTAATTTTACATATTTTTTTTATTTTGACCACAACTAATGGACAGATTATTACTAAATATGATTTCTCTTTTTGGTAAACGTTTACACGCATTGAAAAGATGTGACAATGTTGACGTTTGGTAAAATTATGATTAAGAAATAACAATTACATATGGTTGTGTGTAAATTCACTTTTGTAAGGGAGTCGCAATTTTGAATTCTATTCATACCTAGCGTAGCAAATCAGGACCCTTTGGCAAGAGAACAATGCAAACTGTGCATATAGTATGTCTAAGAAATGATGCCTAAATATATATTTAGATTATTGAAAAACTAAACCTGTGATTGTGTGAGTGTTGCAAGATGTACAGTTTTTTTCTGGAATGACTCAGATAACTAATTGATATATCTGTCTTAAGCGACAATTGTTCAGATATACCGTCGCTTAAAATGATATATAGCATTTCTAATAAATGACGTCAGAAAATCCGTAGTCTACAAGTTCTAGAAATTTTGTGAATATCATGACAGGAAAACAAGAAAATTGACAAAAATCCTTAAAGAAAGTCATTTTACTAGCCCGAGAAGCTAATGTCAGAGATGTGAAATAGACGTAAAACATAAAAGTTACAACAGTACAATTGGACATAACCAGGCCATTGCCACTGAGTACAAACAGAACATGCCAGTGGCGCCACCTCTTGTATGACAACGAGTCTCCGTCTAGCAAAAGGACCTGACATATCGTCTTCAAATCATTGAACTACTAAATTGTTTAAATCATGACATGCGGGAAATTACAAAATGGTCTCAACAAGGGCTAGCACCCAAAAGTTCTGTTCTTTGTTAACCTAGCCCCACCCCAAACTCTCCAACTTTCAGCAACACAACTGTTTTAGTCGCCAGCGGCACAACCATTTAGTAATAACTGTAATGACTATAAATGACACTCTCCCATTACCAATATAATAACATAAGTACTAAAACATAAGGTATCTCTACATAATTAAATTCAAGGTGGGCATGAAAACACAAGATCAACTTAAAATTTCTTTTCTAAGGCCAAGTTTAGAATATGATTTCGTTGTTTGGGACTTTTTATGAAAAGGATAGATGAGAACTTTATTTAATTCGAATTCAAAACCAGAAGCAATAACAGAAATTTAATCAATTACTGCATTTAAAAGCATACTTTTGTAAATAAGATTTACAACACGCAATGTGCCTCCGTAGCGTTATGAAAGATGAAGTTTTTGACAGATGTTCATACCAGAAGACGCAACAACTGTTGAGACCTTATGTTTTAGATGTTATCTGACAGTTTGGACTAATTTTTTTTATTAAATGTATTATTAAACTAGTGTTACCTGAACACATCTCGCAAAATGCTGTTTATTGATGCCCTAAATGGTTCTGAAATGTGTACCATAACAGAACAATCGTATTTCCTATCTAAGCCACGCTGCACAGTTTGCTATTTTTAAACTAAGACAACCACCTGACCACTTATGTTTTAGCCCATCCGCGTCATAGACACGTCGATGACTATTTTTACCAGAAATTCCAATCGTTCTCATTTATATATTTGAAAAGAATGGACATTTTATCTATTTTTTCACGAGTTTTACTCCCCCCACCCACCCCACCCCCCCCACCCACAAAATTGAGATAGGGTGTAAAATCTACAAAAATTATGCACACTGTGACCATTGTCTGGGTAGAACTAATGGCGCACCGCGGGTCAGCTGAAAAATCTCCATACATTAAGTACTTCGACCCGAAAGGGACTCAAACCTACGCGGCTTGAGGCTTAGCGGTCAGAGGAGTTACAAGTCGGCGACTCTACAACAACGCCACGGGAGCCCCAAAATATTTGTACACACTGTTAAATTCCCGAGACTGTTGAATACTTATTCAATGCAAACTTTTAACTTATCAAACAATTCATTTTCGAGATACGTGCATATTCCATCCATTAATTGAAATGATTTACTTAACTTTATTGTTCATGCTGTGCATTCAGAGTGTGCAGCTGACGCTGTTTTATTTTATCTAACTAATCTCAGAAGTCAACAACATTTGCAAGTTTCCTGTCATTAATCAAACTGTCCACGCTAACATTAAACATTTTTTATCACAAGATTCCTGGTTTTCCATTCACCATTCAACACAACCATTACATATTTGTTATATATCGCTTTCTATTACTATTCCTGAACTCGTTTAATCAATGTTTGTAGTAAATGACAACTCTTGTCAGATCCTATATATTTATCAGAACTTTCAATACGAACAACCTCATATGTCACGAGCTGCAAATTTAAAATGAAAGTAAAGCTAAGTCGCGCGTATTTGGATTTTTTTTTGTGTTTGTACATCAGTAAGACAACTTTTATAGGATGAACATAGGAACCTGGAAGTTTGGTTCTATTCCGCCAAATGCTTAACCGAATAATTTCCTTAGAGTTTTAAATATAATAACAAGGCTATTAAATAGCACGCTAATAAAGGTTAACTTGTTTATAACTTTATATGCTTATTTATATTAAATGACTTTGTTACCTTTTTTTTGTCTTTCCAAATGTGCGGGTTATAAAACTAATGGTCCATGAATAAATGTCGTCTGATGTTTAGTGCTCTACGAGGGACACATATCTATAATCGAAATAGTGTACGTGGATTGAGTTCATTCTTACACAATCACGTCAAATGAATGGCAAGTCCATGAAACATTTCATTATTTAAAAAACATTAAGTAGCATTTATAAAGAATCTTGCGTTGAAATATTTTACACAACTATCCTGTCGTTCAATTAGTGTTCGGTATGGTTTATGGATCCCACCAATAGGAATGTGGTTGTTATTTAAGGGTCAAGTTCTTATACCGATACCGATTAAGAACACAGAGAATGCCGGGTCTACTGGAAGGCCTTTCTACGTGTATATAAATCCATAGAATAAGAGAACAGTCATCAAAACTAATTATAGAACAAACATTGTTTTAGTCGAGTTTTCAATTTAAAGCCTTCAGTTCATACTAGTGATGTTTTTTTTAACTCTACAACAAACTTGAAATATGAAATATGGATGACACGCTCAGTACCATTTGGGTTATTAAGTATAAACGTCAGCTTTTCCCCGGTAAATAATCTCGGAAAATGTAAATATTTGACCATAGCGTAATCTAACTATATAAATTATCATTTCCAGACAGTCCTTTGCCAAATTTCACTTACTCCGAAAACAATTCTGGCTACAGAGGTCTTCTCCGAAAATCATCATCTCTGCATAAGCTTCATTTAATATAATAATACTAACCAGTATTAGGCAATGTGAATTACAACTGACTTCCTTTTATATAATATCAATTTGAGAACCAAAATGATATTTCTCTCTATGAACAATAAAACGTTCTTTATTGCAGTTAAGCTATCTCAATATATACAACACCTGCCACAGAACAGATAAAGTTACAAATACAGTTTCCCAAAATTCATCGTCGCTGCTTGTTTGAGCTTCATACGCAGTATGGATGACTAAAGATAACAATGGATACATATAAATTAAAGGACAAACTCGTATATCTGTCACAATTATTCAAACAAAGCACCGCATGTTGGATGACAATTTTGATTAAAGCCGTCACTCAATCCGTATTATAGAAGTTCTACCAATTTTAAACACCATGACAGAAAGTAATTTGATGAAAATAACTGATGAAAATGTTTTTCCTATCACGACAAGGTATTCAAAGTGATCTGAAATACATGTATATCATTAAATTACCAGCGTATAATTCGATGATAACAAGGCCATAAATACAAATGGAGTACATGCCGATGTACATGCCACTGGTGCCGTGATAACGGGTCTGCGTTCAACAGTAGGAGGTGAAAAGTCGCTTTGTGTGATTTTATCTTAATTTCTTAAAGTGCCTAAAACAAATTTCTCAAGACTCACACTCGCCGCAATAAATCGTCGTCTAACAATAATTTCCTCATGCATCAATAAACTATAATGTATTAGTACCTAAATATAAAGTTGAGTAACGAGTTGAACCAAATGTTATTGCAGTGGATGTGGACAAAAGAATTGCAATAGCCTTACAGGAAGTATATACTTGCTGGTTGTAAGGCTAAACATTTTTAATATATATGAACGGAGAAGAATGTGGTCCCAAATTTTCTTATATCATAAAAAACAACAGTAAGAAACAAGTGGTAAAATTATTATTTTTTCTTTATTGATACAAAACTCAAACAACAGATCAGTTTCCGAGGATAAAAACAATAGTATAAGTAAAATATTTTAAGTTTAATGTTAAATTTTCATATCTGTGTATCAGTCTGTGTATCAGAAAACATTGAAGGACCGTTTTTTCCTGCGTTGAACTCAGTTAAACTTAAAACCTGATGCACTTGAAACTTACTACATCTTGGTTATCATGCAGTTTTATAACATTTTCACGATGAAATTTATAGTGTTAGCAACGCAGTTATGTTAAAAAATAATTCTTGGACAGTTCTTACAGTAAAAATTCCGATGTGTTCCAAGTAAGTCAAATAAAACGAACATTAATATTGAACAACGTTGAAGTAGCATTTGTCCGATGGTCAAATGCTGTTCTCACACCCGAGAGCCCTAGGTTTGACTCCCGCAATCTGCAGTTTTTTATCCTTTCTTTATTTTTAGGAATAACAATTATTGTATGAGTAGATATGAGTTATTTAATTCACTTTACATAAAAAGAAGTAACATTTCATTTCATGAATTGTGAAAACTAATATCAAAATGCGAAAACAACACACGGGACCTTTTGTGCCAAAAGCAAAGGATAATTTAGTATAATTAACTTTGCTGATAGCATTTGATCTAAACAAACAGCAATTATCACAAGTTTATCTACATTTAATCTACGCGGAAAAAAGATTTATTAATGCAAGGCAGGGACAAAACGTCACAATAGCATTGCACGAAGTTTGTTGTCAGTTTGAAAACAATCCTTAATTACTATGTTTATATAATTTTGGCTCTAGATAATGGGAAACATTTCCTTCAATATTCTCGCGTTTATTTTTTTCGTTAATAGATCTCGGGTATTTTTTAAGTAATGCGTTCAATTCAAAGATAATAAACGAGAAACATATATATATTATGTTTTATCTTGACATATATTTAAAGAGAAATACAAGAAATATAAAACGTCGTACATTTCAGACCAGATGTTGCGAGCATAAATCTTTGAAATATATGATATTTTACAAAGAAATAATGGCCTGAATTATGTGATTTAAAGTGTGAAATATATCTTATTATCTTATTGTCGTCTACACATAAACTTGGTTTAAGGTATTGATGACAAATTCTTATCGTCGAAAAGTCATCAATGAATGTCGGCATATACCGGTGTCTGCAGTGAACTCGAGACATTTTTTCTAAAAATCCAGAAAAGTATTATTGTTTAATATCTCTTACATGTGTAAACTATTTAGAGCATTAACGACGCATTATCATCTGACAAAGAAAACCGACCGAGTGTAAAGACCTTTTACGAATTTTCAGCTGATTGTGTGTGTTTTTTTCTTTAAAAAAATGCCCTTTTCATTCAAATAGATCGGTTTTATTTTCATTGCTTGCAAGAGAGTAAGAGCCCTATAAAACCGGTTAAAACACCCCAGTCGGTCCTTTTTACCAGACTGACCGTCCCAGAGCGGTAACTGTTGTTGGGTTTGCTCTTTTTGTTAAACGACTCTTTACAGATTTGTTCTTACTTTTATATTTTGCTTGCATGTGCATTTGTCCTGTGCATTCTCAGAGTTTGGTATATTTTGCATTGCTCATAGTCTTTGTCATATTTTTTATGTATGGAATCAGCAGATAGGCAGGTAATTTGGCTCCGTGTGAGTTATCGTTTTATATCAATCGTTTACAATAAGATATACAACAAATAAGATGAGAAGTAGTGAATGTAGAGAGATAATGTTGCAAGCTTTAAATATAAAGATAAATAACACGGGCTAATATCTTAAGCACCAAAGGCAACCTCGAAATAGTGTGTAATCATCATTACACCGGGGAATTATGATAAGAATTGAATTTGTGGGGACAAATTTAGCACTAGGTTTCTCATTTAAAACACATATCCTTTGTTAAATACACAATTTCAAATATAAGAATTATTTTAATTGAATTAATTTAAAATACTATCTGGTATTTGTTAATTATATACTGTTTTTACGTTGGAGAATGTGTTTAATATTGTATAATTACAAATGACGTATCATAGTCCTTCGAACGTTCCCAGGAGATTAACTAACATTTGAACGCTGAAAGGGATTGATTTTGCTATTGGTTAAATATTTAATTAGTTACTTTTCTGAAATGCAAATAACACAAGTCGTTGCGTTGTCAAACTACAGTTAATTAAAACGACTTGGTCACAACTTTGCGTAGGTTCATGCCACAAAGAAATGCACATACATACATGTAGACTCTCACAATCATATGTATTTAAATGATTTCGTAAATATCGATTCAGTCACTCACTTTTAGGACTGCCGTAAATGCATGACATATAAACCGGCATGCCCAGTTCGTAGATAGACTGGGTTCTAGTGTTAAACTCGCCTAAAATAGAGGTTACGACGTTACGACTGTTTTCATTCTCCTATTCCGAAGTCAACACAATCGTTTTAAGGACCTTATATTACTATTTTTTCTAGTCCACAAAGCTTGTCTATACAAACTTTAAAATGAAAAATTGACAACTGCGACTAAATCGCTTTTAAAAAGAATAAAGAAAATCCTCTTACAATTGCTATGATTCATATCTTGTTGTGCCATTATTTCGTAATGGTTCATTGCAAAATAGTTAAAATAACAACACATCTAGCTAACTCTGTTCGATATTCCCAGTGCATGCAGCTCACATTGTTGGACTTTCTAAAACAGATCTTAGCTGTCAACAACATTCCGTACGTTTCCTATAACATTTCAAAATGTCCACGCTGACAGATACACATTTTTTCTTTTATCAGGACATCTTTATACAAACTTATATTGTCACTAGAAAATAAAATTTAAGCAAAATCGCGTGCAATTGGTCCTTGAGCTTTTTATTTCATTCCGACCAATGTTTTACCGAATAATGTTAAGAGTTCTAAATATTACAACATGGTTATCTTATAGCAAGTTATGTACAAAAATGTGAACCTTTATAATGTTATATGCTATTTTATATAGTAAAATGATTTAATGTATAACTTTGGTGTCCGGCGCAGTATAGAGTCATTCGTTAGAACCGTAAAACCTATATCGACATAAATATCCATGCATTCGATATTACCTGAGAGCAGATTCATGGGAAAAAAATAAAGGGAAAGTCGTTACATCAGGAGGATACTTTTGTAACACTTTTAAGCTCAACAATCTAGTAGACATTAGGAATTGACCATGCAGGAATATAAATGTAAATCCAACTTTTACGTCAGGGATCAAGTGTCTTTGAAAACACAGTTATCTCTGCGGCCGCGCAAAAAAGGATATGTGCTATTTTTTTTATTTTTTTCAATGCTCACGGCATAATTATTCAATTGTATCAATAAAACTCACAGTCGAAACTTGCCTTCGCTGCCAGAGAGCATCTTTCAGTATGTATATACACAATAGGGCTAACAATTGATGAATTATCAGTTAAAGAATTCAAATCTCAGCTATAATTGCAAAACCTCGGTGAACAATTTAGGAAATATCAATTAAAGAGATCAAATCTCAGTCAATATTGCCTAGACAAAACATCGGTAAACTCTCTGGTATAACAAATTGGGTTAACACTGGCTAATGTTTGTTTCACCTAAACATGCGGTTTATCAAAGTAATAGAACATGAGTGATGGTTTTGTTACGTTCAGTGTTCTAGGAGAACAATGTTTTGATTTTGGTCCTTCTCTCTGGATCTTCTTTCAGTATCAATTTACACGCAATATAGACAACAATTGATGAAATATGAATTAAAGAGATCACTTCTCTGCCATAAAAGCTCAAACATCGGTAAACTATCTGGTATTACAAACCGAGATGGGTCTGTCTAATGCTTGTTTCATCAAATATGCTGCATATCAAGTTAACAAACCATTAATTGCTGTCTGAATTCAGTGTGTTATGAAAATTTCATTGTTATTGATGTTGCTGCTGTACTTTTTGGACATTCTAACAGATTGTTTATCACTCGAACATGATCCCGGCAAGCTATTGACAGAGGTTCTGAAATATTCAGTATAAGGTATTAAAACCTTAGTTACTGTATGAAGATCGATTCTTGCTCGTCTTCAAAGTCGTCACTCAGCGGCTATATTGTAGTTAATACTTAACCATTGTGACATCGACCACGATATAGCCTCCATGGTGAAGTCCAGGTAATATTGTAATTGGAAATTTAAGGGAAAATATTTGCATAATAACGGCACGATACTTATTACAGACGAAAATCTATGTGGCGCACATTTAAACTAGATGTTGACTCAGAAATTCTTCATTACTGTTCGTGTGCCAGTTTTACCAATATTACACAACGTATATAGCACCAGTCTCTGCAGGATACAATGTCAGTTAGAGAACCAGTAATACACATCGTGCATTAGATATGTTACCTCATGCTTCCGTATTCATTAATACACTGTGCTACAATGTATTGTATGAAGTGCTACAACAGCTTCATCCGCTTCATCCAAGAAAATTTTGAATGAACATACCTAGCTTCAATTGTTCGTACTGAACTTTCAATGTCCGAACTTCAGTTCATACCAGTCATTCATAATATGTATAACAAACATGCAACCTATGATTAAATATAAAGAGCAATGCTAAATTCTCTCAGCAGACATAGTTGATCAGGCTAAACATCGGTAAACTATGTTTTATGGCCTTTGGATTGGTCATGGCTTTTATATGTTTCTGGCAGTTTGTGTACCCACTGGTGCGGTTTATTAAAAATAGAAAGTTCTTTATCCAGGTTAGACAATTCTCTAGTAAATTTCACTTAGTCCGCAAACATATCTGGCTACAGTGATTGTCTCCAATATTCATCATCTACGCACGAGTTTCGTTTAATATAATACTTACGCAATATAAATCACAACTTACATCCTTTTATTAAATATCAATTAGAGAACCTAGATTAGAAATTCTCTCTATGATCGATAAAATGTCATTTATTGGAGTTAAGCTAAGTCAATATATACATCATCCGCCACAAAATAACTAAATCTACAAACACGGTTTCCAAAATCTCTTCTACGCTGCTTGTTTGCGCTCCATACGAATTATGGAAAAGGACAGATAACATTAGATAAATATAAATAAGAGCACACACTCGTATATCGGTCACAATTTTTCAGACAAAACATCGCACAACAGTGTTGTTTGCCAATTTTGATTAATGTCGTCACTCAATCCGTATTCTAGAAGTGCTGCCAATTTTAACCACCATGACAGTAAGACAAGTAAATTGATGAAAATAACTGATGAAATTGATTTTCCTATGACGACAAGGTATTCAAAGTAATATGAAATACATGTACGTCATTAAATTACCAGCGTATAATTCGAGGATAATAAGTCCATTGCTCTAAATACAAATGGAGTACATGCCGGTGTACATGCCGGTGTACATGTCACGTGCCGTGATAACGGGTCTTCGTTCAACAGTAGAAGAGAAAATTTCGCTTTGTGCGATTTTATCTTAAATTCTTAAAGCGCCTACAACAAATTTCTCAAGACTACCTTTCGTCGCAAGACATGTTTGTCTTATAATAATTCCCTCGTGCATCAATAAACTATAATGTATTATTACCTAAATATACACCTTACTAACGAGTTGAACTAAAAGTAATGGCAATGGATGTGGACAAATAAATTTGCAATAGCCTTACAACTAGTATACACTTACTGGTTGTTAGACTAAAACGTTTCAGTGTATGAACCGAGAAGAATGTGGTCACAAAAGTTCTAATATCATAAAGAAACAACAGTAAGAAATAAGTGGTAAAATGGTTTTGTTTCTTTGTTGATAAAAAAACTCAAATAACAGACATATTTTATAATCAGTTTTCGAGCATAAAAGTAAACTAAGTTTAAAGTTTAAGTTTCATATCTGCCAGTTATTTCGTGTACCAGAAAACATTGAATTGCAGTATTTGCTGCGTTGAATTCAGTTAAACGTAAAACCTGTTGCACTTTAAACCTTCTAAATCTTGGTTATTACGCAGTTTTATAACATTTTCATGATGAAATTTATTATGTTAGATACGCAGTTAAGCTATAAAAATACCTTTTGGAAAGTTCTTACAGTAAAGAATGCCGATGTTTACCGAGTAAATCAAATAAAACGAACATTAATAATGAACGGCGTTGAAGTAGCATTTGTCCGATAGTCGAGTGCTGTTCTTTCACACTCGAGAGCCCTAAGTTTGACTCCCGCATAGCATTGCATTAAGATTTTGTTTGATTTAAAATAATCCTTAATTACCATGTTTATTTCGGCACTAGATTATGGGAAACATTTCCTCCAATATTCTCGCGTTTTTTTCTCGTTAAAGATCTCGGTTTTTATAATTTATACATTCAATTCAAAGATAATAAAAGAGTAACATATATATCTTATGTAAAAGTCAGATACAGATAAGACGTTATTTTTGCATCCTTAAGGTATAACAGTTGATAATCAATTCAATGCGTATTGTATGATGTGAGGTCTAAAATGTCATTAAACTTGTTGTAATTATGATTAGTCTAAATCCTGTGATTATATCTATCAATAATTATACGACCTTCTTGTGCTTCCTTATTCAAGGAAAATTACGGTAAAAATATAATTCAATATTGAAAATTATAACATAAAACAGTATATTAACAAAATGTTATTTTAGTCTGCATGCCTTCCAAACTTTAAATCGCCGGAAGGTAAAGATATCTAAAATTATGTTATTCCCATGTTATGCTTAACATATATAGAGTTGAGATTGGTTTGGTTTGTTTATTTAATACTCTACATCGCAGCGACACAATTATCACCAGCGACCTCTAGTGGATGATTTTCCCTTCTGGGTAGTGTCATCGGCGCGACAAGCGTACTTGTATTACCATTTCCGTATTATTACTATGTAAAAAATTTGGATAATTTGTTAAAAGATGTATCTAAGTGAATTATGTCGCGATTTATATCTATATAGAGTCGTAATTTGAGGTAAAAACTGTAGTAGGTTGTGTGGTGTGTGGGTTAGAGCTAGGAGCGGTGGAAAGGCGCGAAATCAACAAAAAGATGAAAAGCCAAACTAGTTAAGCACTCGTTTTGTTTAAACTTTTGTCGATAAACGACTGGGCAATCTCTAGAACAGGATCGTCTAACATACAATTCTTCTGCTCGTGTTTATCTCATACAATGGATAATATTAATTTAAATGCGTTATTATTATTCAATGAAACGGTAAAATATTCCAGTACCTGTTAATATTCTTTTTTTTGAGTTACCTGTTTTGTATCTTTATAAAAATACCCTTTTATCCATTCAAATAAGCAATGGGTAGGCAATTGTTGTTTAGGACAAACAAGGTGGCTGACTTTCTTTGCAGATCCGCAATCTGCACTCCATTATCTCTCATTCTTTTGACAGTTTAAACCAAACACCAGAGCATAAACATAAACAGTATCACATACTAAAGCACATTTTGTAAAGTAGGTCAACCATTTACCACGTGTTTTACATGCCCATTTATTTGATAAACCGGATCATGTAAACAGACTTGACTGACCGTTTCTGAATTCTAGATACCTAGCCGTTTCCTGATTAGCTAAAACAGCCCTATATGATTGACAGCACGAACCTATAGTTTATAATGGTGCGATGTAACAAAAACAAGCTAATGTAAAGACATTTTTAATCTGTTTTCGTCAGTTTTAGTTGTAGTAGAATAGTGTGGGTGAAAGCTTCACTTTTTAAAATATTAAATAAGGCGATTGTTTTGAAGCTTTCGTCGGCGTCGTCATTGGCTAACCGTTTGATTAAGGATCCTTTCTCGGAAACCGTCTAAGATATTACTTTCAAACTTACCGTACTTGTTCACTTTCGAAAAAGGAACCCCGCAATCATCACATTGAATACGTTCCATTGTGCTTCAATAATCACTGCTTTAAGAAATGCACGTGACCATAGTGCCGATATAATACATCGGTACATCGAAATCGGTGTCAGTGTGAAATGTCCCATACAATTTAAAACATATATACATTAAAATTATATTTTTCAAAATGAAAAAAACAACAAAAACAAAACTAGTTAAATTGTTATTATAGGAGGAAATGTTATTATATTTTATAAAAAAATGCTGTATAGACATATTGTTCAAGTCTCGTTTGTCAAGCCCATTGACGATTTTCCTTTTTGGTGGCAAAGTTTACAGTGATCCTTAAGGCTCTGACGTGGTGATTAGGGAACCTTTCCCACTGCAAAAGAGCATCTAACTTTAAAATTACATTTGGTATAGTTATGTCCCTTTTCGGCTTAACATTTTCGTTATACTATCTATCACTGAGAAAATTGGAGAGCGCTGGATTGGGACAGCTTTTGTTTTTACACCGGTGCACCCATAGTTATAGCAGTACGTAGGATGAGAACGACCGTCCGTGGTAAGGTTGTTCAAGTCTTTGACATTTCGATGCCTAGACCCTCACCAGTCCACGTGTGTTCGAGTTTAAGTGACAATAAAATCATTCATAAGGGCTTCCGGCTGACCCGTTATTCGTCCCTGGTTCTTCCACGACCTTTATTTATGGTCTTCCTCTGCCAACAATTTCAAAGCTATGGTCTTATTGTGAGGTATTCTGTAAGCCACGGCATTACGATTAATATGCCATGAAGATAAAAACAGCACAACACGAAAGTGAAATAAAAACAAGGTGATCCTATCACTCACCCAAATCCAAGACCATACAAAATTACATACAGTTTCATGAAATAACTTTATAAATCAACACTAACTGCTTTGTGGGTGAAATAAATAAGAATATGTAAGACAAAGTCCTATGAGCTTTGCAACATATACAAACATTTGAAGACACAGGACCAAGGTATTCACATGCACGCCAAATGTAAAAGTGAGAACAAATCTGTGATGAGTTTAACAATAAAAGCAACCCCGACAGTTGCCGCCTTGGAACGTTCAGTCGGCAATATGGACCGACTGGGGTGCTTATACCGGTTTTACAGAGCTCTAAACTCGCACTTCCTGATTTGTTTCTCAAATGCAAGCAACGAAAAGAAAAACGATCTATTTGAATACAGAATGTCCAAGCGCTAATATTTTCTATAATAAGTTATGACGAAAGTAGTGACGTCATTAAAAAAGATAATTCTTTCGTGTGTTAAAATTTCATTATTCCAAAAGGTAAACATCTAAACGAAAACCAAGCCCCTCTCCACCCACTATCGTATAATGTAAAATTCTATATCGCCATGTTAACCGAAATGTCATTTGATGAAGGAAACCTCCTCTATCCCCGCCACAACATGCCAATACAAAATATATTTATCACGTTTTGATGGTCATAAATATTTCATGTCTAGAACCAGACGACACTCCAGAACGAACACCTGTTACCATGGTGACTGCTTTTACCTCTTGACTGGTTGACATAACACTTGAGAATAAGTGGCGAAGTCGCTATACGAAAGTTAAAGATATACAATCTGAAGTGTACTGGATTCGATAATTAACCTTTGTTTCACAAATCAAATTCATATCTCAATGAGGAGTAAATAATACAGGACTTCTGTTAAAACAATCGAAACTTTCCAACAGTTCACATCAACAACTTTCCATATGCACTCTGAATAGATAAGTCATGTATACAATTCTCTATCATACCATTTCATTATTGGTTAAATATGGTACACGCTGTACATATTTGTAAACGACCACTTCTATCCACTGAAAACACCCAACGTCGATTCGTACGAATCTCCTACCACATTGGATAGTTTGATAGTTTATAATTGTACTTGGGTCAAGAGCTGACAAAATGTATCACAAACAAAATGTAAGTTATTTTGCGTAAAGTTGGAAATCCATTTGCCACATTTAATTCGGATAAACTGATTTACGTAAACAAACTTGACAGATAGTTTCGTATACGCCCATGGAGTAGTTTGTGATACTGATTATTTGCTCTTGAGTTTGGTTTAAACTGTCAAAAAGTTAAGAGATTTTGGAGTTCAAATTGCGTATCTGCCCATTTAGACATTTAAAGGAAGTCAGCCACCATGTTTTCCCCCAAACAGCAATGGCATAAACAATGCGTATTTGAATGGATGAAAGGACATTTTTTACAAAGTCACAAAAAGGTAACTCAAATGAAAATACCAACGGGTACTTGAATATTTTATCGTTTGATTTAATAATTATGACGCATTTAAATTACAATGGCAAGAAAGACATTTTCAAATACGACTGAGTATATCTTGTTTGGCCATTTGTTTAAACCTAATTACTAACCATCTATGAAAAAACACGAGCAGAACAATTGTATGTTAGAAGATCCTGTTCTAGAGATTGCCCAGTCGTTTATCAACTTAAAGTGGTATTTTGGTATTTACAACATCATTTTGATAAGTTTAAGCATAACGAGCGCTTAACTAGTTTGGCTTTTCAATTTTTTGTTGATTTCGCGCTTATCCGCCGCTCCTAGATCTAACCTGGACATCCACACAACCTACTACAGTTTTTACTTCAAATAACGACTCCATATAGATATAAAACGCGATATAATGTAAGATACAAATTTAAACAAATTATCCAATCTTTTTTTACATAGACATAATACGGAAATGTTAATACAAGTACGTTTGTCGCGCCGGTGACATTACCCAGACGGGAAATTCCTCCACTAGAGGTCGCTGTTGATAACGATAATTGTGTCGCTGCGATGTACAGTATTTAAAAAAAACTAAAACAATCTCAACTATATATGTTTAGCATACTATGGGCAAAACATAATTTTAAATATCTTTACCTTCTGGCGATTTAAAGACTGGAAGGCTTGCAAACTATAATAACACTTTGTTTATTTACTGTTTTATGTTATAATTTTCAATATTGAATTATATTATTACCGTAATCTTACTTGAATAAGGAAACACAACAAGGTTATATAATTATTGGTAGATATAATCACAGGTTCAATACTAAACATTATCACAAGTTAAATGACATTTGCTTTTAGACCTTACATCATACAATATGCATAGAAGTGATTACCAACTGTTATACCTTAAGAAAGCAAAACAACGTCTTATTTGACTTTTACATAAGATATATATGTTACTCGTTTATTATCCTTGAATTGAATACATTACTTTAAAAAGAAAGATCTATTTATGAGGAAAAAAACGCGAGAATATTGGAGGAAATGTTTCCCATTATCTTGTCTCGAAACATGGTAATTATGGATTATTTTCAATCTTACAAAAACTTCATGCAATGCTGTACGGGAGTCAAACCAAGGGCTCTCGAGTGTAAAAGAACAGCACTCGACCATCGGACAAATGCTACTTCAACGCCGTTCATTAGTGTTCGTTTTATTTGACATACATAGGCATTTTCTTACCGTCAGAACTGTCGTTTTTTTTTTAACTTAACTGCTTTCTAACACAATAAATTTCATCGTGAAAATGTTATAAAACTGAATGAGAACCAAGATTTAGTAAGTTTAAAGTGCATCAAGTTTAAATTTAACATAATTCAACGCAGCAAAAACTGTCATACAAGGTTTTCTAATACACAAAGCAACTGGAATATATGGAACTTAAACTTAAAATGTAAAATAGTTTACTTATAGCATTATTTCTATCCTCGTTAACTGATTAAAATAATGTTTCTGTTATTTGAGTTTTGTATCAATAAAAAAACAAAAACATTTTACCACTTGTTTCCTACTGTTGTTTCTTTAATGATATTAGTAAATTTGGGACCACATTCTTCTAGATTCATATACTAAAACTGTTAAGCCTTACAACCAGTAAGTGTATACTAGTTGTAAGGCTATTGCAAGTTTATTTGTCCACATCCATTGCCATAACTTTTGGTTCAACTCGTTAGTCAAGTGTATATTTAGATACTAATACATTACAGTTTATTGATGCATGAGGGAAATAATATTAGACGAAGATGTCTTGCGACGAGAGGTAGTCTTGAGAAATTTGTTGTAGGCGCTTTAAGACTTTAAGATCAAATCACACAAAGCGAATTTTCACCTCCTACTGTTGAACACAGACCCGTTATCACGGCACCAGTGGCATGTACACCGGCATGCACTCCATTTGTATATAGGTTAATTGAATAGTTATTCTCGAATTTTACCTTGTTATTTTAATGACGTATTTGTATTTTATATTACTTTGAATACCTTGTCGTGTTAGGAAACCCCCTTTCATCATTTATTTTCTTCAATTTACTTGTCTTACTGTCATGGTGTTTAAAATTGGTAGCACTTCTATAATACGGATTGAGTGACGACATTAATCAAAATTGTCATACAACATTGTTAGGCGAAGCTTTGTCTGGACAATTGCGACAGATGTACGAGTTTGTGCTTTAATTTATATTTATCCACTGTTATCTTTAGTCATCCATACTGCGTATGAAGTTCAAATACGCAGCGACGATGAATTTTGGAAAACTGTATTTGTAGCTTTGTCTGTTCTGTGGCAGGTGTGGTATATATTGAGATAGCTTAACTGCAATAAAGAACGTTTTATTGTTCATAGAGAGAAATAGCATTTTGGTTCTCAAATTGTTCTTATATAAAAGGATGTCGGTTGTAATTAACATTACGTACATTGATTGTATTATTGTATTGATTAGTATTATTATATTAAATGAAGCTCGTGCAGAGATGATGATTTTCGTAGACGACCTCAGTAGCCAGAATTGTTTTCGGAGTAAGTGAAATTTGGAAGGACTGTCTGGAGATAATAATTTATATAGTTTATATTTTTCGAGATTATTTACCAGAGAAAAGCTAACCTTTACACTTAACCCAAATGGACCTGAGCGTGTCATTCATATGTCCTATTTCAAGTTTGTTGTAGAGATTAAAAAAAAAAAAACTTGTATGACCTGAAGGCTTTAAATTGAAAATGTATTTTTTCGAAAACTCGACTAAAACAATGTTTGTTCTATAGCGTGTGTGTTTTATACTTGGGACTTCTAAAATTAGTTTCGATGACTGTTCTCTTATTTTATGGATTTATATACACGTGGAAAAGCCTTCCAGTAGACCAGACATTCACTTTGTTCTTTAAATCCGACGGCTTTCGTCGGTATGAGAATATGACGCTTAAATAACAACCATATTCCTGTTGGTGGGATCCATAAACCATACCCAGCACTGATTGGACGACAGGAGAATTGTGTAAAATATTTCCACTCAAGATTCTTTACAAATGCTACTTAATGTTATTTAAATAATGAAATTTTTCATGGTCCTGACATTCATTTGACGCATTGTGTAAGAATGAAGTCAATCCACGTACCCTATGTTTGTCCATAGATATGTGTCCCTCGTAGAACACTAAACATCAGACGGCCTTTATTCTTGAACCATTACCCGCACATTTGGGAAGACAAAACCCGGTAACATGCCGAGGTCAACGCAATTGTCATTCAGGATAATTTACAGTTGTTTTGTCTGGGCAACTATGTCTGATGACAGAAATATCAGATTTTATCTCTTATTTATATTTTATTATAGTGTGTTTCTTATCTATGTTATGTATGTCTAGTATGGAGTGAAGGTCGGACAATGATGGAGCGCATCTTTGGGAACTACCAGCATTTCCATACAATATGGTTTAGTAACGCTTTAGCTTAACATTTAGGTCTGAAAAAAGAAATATAGGATAACTTATCTAATGCATGGTGCGTATTACTTGTAGAAACTGCAGGTGGAACAGCGATTGTGCGTTTTGGGGGACTATACCTGTAAATGGATTTTCTCTGTGTTTTACATAATATTTTTGCTTCTTTGAGTCTCTACTTCTGATTGCTTGTTAAAATTGTGGTTTTGTTGCTTTACATGACTATTCCTTTGTCGTCGATATGTGAGCTTCAATCATCTCTAATTTATGTTTCATTCTACGAAGGATATTGTAAACCGTTACGGCTATTGTTGGCAATGTCGGGCAGCGATGACAAATTTTGAAGTCGATATCTGGTTTGTTTTGGAGATTGCTCTTTAAATATGTTTATTCTGCAAGTATTCTAACTTTTTTATGGTTATAAGTCTTGTTGGTGCTTATTCGGGTTACCATGCAGTTCGTCGGTGTTTTAATCTAGACATTGGCCCTGGGTTTCCCATCTCTATATAAAGGCCAAGTTGATGTTGGTGCGATATGTGTCACAATGATTAAGGACGATCGCGGTAGTTAGCACGGCTCTTTTTATAGGAAGGAAGTTAAGTAGCAAAATGAGGCTTCGAATCCCGGTATGAGCACGCATGACCAACGTTTGGTCGTTCAACCTTTTTACTTTGACAGTTTTTTCTGTATTATTCTAACAAATTGAGAAGTAAACATGTGTAGTTGTTAATTTAACAGTACAGTGTGACTGTTGTTAGAATATTTTTCAGGAGAGACCTCCACCCTATGGTCACAATAGATTTTTTCTTGAAAAGAAACCCACATATTTGTTTATAACCTCTTGTAAAAGATACATTAAGACAAAAAATAAAAAAAAATATTGAAAACAAATTTTTAAATAAGTAGTTTAAAACTTTTGGAAAATAACACTAGCACTGCTTTGTTATCGACAGATCTTTTACATTTTTCCAAATTATCACCAAGTTTTGTCTGTTTGCATTCTTTTCTCAATTATTTGATTACAAAAGTGTTGCTTCGTGCGATGTAAGTCAATATGAAGTTTTAATAATACTTATACTTTGCTTTACAGTATAAACATGTATTATCTTATGTGTATATTTGTATTATTCCGTTTGCAAAAGACATGAAACACCTGGATGACCCATAGATTGGTGTTAGAATTATTACTAAAACAAAGTTTGTAACTCCAGATGTTCCCTCTTTATTTGAACTCATTATATCAAACCTACCGTGTATGAAAAAAAGAAAATCAAACTTTAAAAAAATCGTCTCTTAGTAATTAAGTAAATTTAGCCATTTGAGTGACGTCCGGAAGAGGAGCCCGAAACGATTTTCATACATTTACTTAAGTTTATTTGAACTTACCTCTGTCTTTAGCTCTGTCTTGTTCCGAATTGTATTCGAATGATCGATAATATATTTGTATTCATTCCAGGAAAACTTGAAACAAAAATGAAACATTATTCTCGTGGAAGACTGAAGGTAAGAAAATTCCATTCAAGGTCCATTACTTTGGTAACCCGTACCTTTTTGGGAAACAAACATTAGCCAGGCCAACTCAATTCAAGAAAGTTTTTTTATCTAAGCAATAGTGGCTAAGATTTGATCTCTTTAATTGATATTTTCTCAGTTGTTTTCCTTACTGCGTGTAATGAATAGTGAAAGAAGCTCTGGAAACGGAGACGGCTTTCGAATGTGATTTATAGATACAATTGAATGATTATGACATAAATAGTATAAAAACTATGCAAAAATATTACACGTTATTTTTTGCGACCGTGGAGTTAACTATGTTTACAAGTACATCTAACATGAAAAGTTGTATATCTGCATGCCCTGCATGTTCAATTCGTTGACAATACTGACTTGTTGAACTTAAAAGGCTAAATAGTAACTGACTCTCCTGGTCGTACATCGACTCAACCTTCTAAGTGACATCATGTTTGTATGTAATCGAGTGATCCGATATTGAATCTTAATCCATAATGTTTCAGCAAATTTGATACATTTTTTATCAAACAGAATGAAAATTATGCAAATGTGGCCATCTGTGACCAAATCGTCTAATAGCTAAACCAGTAGCTGTGATTCTTTCTCTATCTTTTGCATAAATCTGCCGTCACATAATATTGCATGCAGGGCTATCTTTTTATGTATGGGTTTAACGAATCTAACTGCCGAGTGTTTACGAATGAGGCCATACTGCGATGGGCTCCAAAGTACGGCGCGATTTTTGCTTTAATTTCATTTTATGTTTGCAGCCCGTAACTGTAAATATATGTTACATATATATGAGGTTATAGAAAATCCTCCTAAAATATATAGGATCTGACGAGTTGTCATTTAATACAAACATTGATTAAACGAGTTCAGGAATAGTAATAGTAAGCGATATATAACAAAATATGTAATGAGTGTATTGAATGGAAAACAAGGGATCATGTAATAAAACATGTTTAATGTAAGCGTGGACACTTTGATTGATTACAGGAAACTTACAAATGTAGGTGACATTTGAGATTTATTATAGAAAATCAAACAACGTGAGCTGCAAACTCCAAATGCACAGCATGTTAAGTAATTCGTTTCAATTCATGGACGGAATAATTATGCACTATTCTCGAAATACTTGGATTGTTTAGTAAGTTAAAAGTTTGCATTGAAAAGGTGAAAACAGTCTCGGGAATTTAACAATGTGTACACATATTATGGGGCATCCGTGGCGTTGTTGTAGAGTCGCCGACTTGCAACTTGCCTAGCCTCCAGTCGCCTAGGTTGGAGTCCCGTACAGGTCGAAGGACTTAATGTATGAAGGTTTTCCAGCTGTCCTGCGGTGCACGATTAGTTCTACCCAGACAATGGTCGCTGTGTGAAACATTTCTGTAGAAAAACATCATTCGTTAGTCTAAACTTTGAAGTTTTACACCGTATCTCAATTAAGGGCAGTAAAAACTCGTTAACAAACAGTTAAAATGTTCATTCTTTTTAAATCTATAAATAAGAAGGATTGGGAGTTCTGCTAAAAATAGACATCGCCATCACAACGGATGACGTGGATGAGCTAAAACATAAGTGGTCAGGTAGTTGTCTTAGTTTAAAATAGCAAACTTTGCAGCGTGGCTTAGATAGGAAATACATGTTTGTAATGACGATTATACTGTTATGGTACAATTTTCAAGAACAATGTAGAGCATCAATAAACAGCATTTTGCGAGATGTGTTCAGGTAGCAATAGTTTATTAATATGTTTAATGAAAACAAATTTTGTCCAATCTGTTGGATAACATCTAACACATAAGGTCGCTACAGTTGTTGCGTCTTCTGGTAGGAAAATCCGTCAAAAACATCATCTTTCCTAACACTACGGAGGCACACTGCGTGGTGTAAATCTTATTTACAAAAGTATGATTAATTTAAATGCAGCAATTGATTAAATTTCTGTTATTGCCTTTGGTATTGAATTCGATTTAAAACAAATTCTAATCTATCCTTTTCATAAAAAGTACACAGCCCCAAACAACGAAATCATATTCTAAACTTGGCCTTAGAAAAGAAATTTAAAGTTGATTTAGAGTTTTCATGCCAACCTTGAATTTAATTTTATAAAGATACCTAACCTTTTAGTACTGATGTTATTATATTGTTAATGGGAGAGTGGGATTAACAGTCATTACAGTCATTACTAAGTCGTTGTGCCGCTTGCTTCAAAAGAGTTGTGTTGCTGAATGTTGGAGAGTTTGGGTTGGGGCTCGGTTAACGAAATACATAACTTTTATGGGGACTAGCCGTTGTTGAGACCATTTTGTAATTTCGCGCATGTCATGATTTAAACAATTTAGTAACTCTATGAATTGAAGACAATATTTCAGTTTCTTTTGCTAGATAGAGACTCGTTGTCATACAAGAGGTGGCGCCACTGGCATGTTCTGTTTGTACTCTGGGGCAATGGCCTGGTTATGTCCGATTTGTATTTCACATCTCTTACAGTAGCTTGTCGGGCTAGTAAAAAGGTTTTCTTTAAGGATTTTTGTCAATTTTCTTGTTTTCTTGTCATGACATTCACAAAATTTCCAGAGCTTGTAGACTACGTATATTCTTTTATTTATTCATTTATTAGAAATGCCATACATCATTTCAAGCGACGGTATATCTGAACAATTGTCGCTTAAGACAGATATATCAATTTGTTATCTGAGTATTCCAGAAAAAAACTGTACATTTTGCAACACTCACACAATCACAGGTTTTGTTTTTCAATAATTTGAATATATTTAGGCATCATTTCTTAGACATACTATATGCACAGTTTGTATTGTTCTCATGCCGAAGGGTCTAGATTTGCTACGCTAGGTATGAATAGAATTCAAAATATGGACTCCGTTACAAAAGTAAATTTACACACAACCAAATGTAATTGTTCACGTTTTTCAATGCGTTTAAAAGTATACAAAAAGAGAAGTCACATTTAGTAATGATCTGTCCATTAGTTGTGGTCAAAACAAAAATAAATGTAAAAATAGTAAACAACAAAGTGAGGAAAAGTTGACACGCTGCAAAGGAGATGTAAGTCCCAATTTGTTTTAGTCGGTTACCATTTTACAACAGTAAATAAGATTAGTCGTGATAGTTTGGTGCATTTTCATCGTTGAATGTAAAAAAAACAAAACGGAAGTGGCGATGTGTAGTGGAATTGATAATATGTGACAGTGTAAAATAATTTATAGTTAGTTTCCATTATATGAATGTTTATTACAGAGGACATTTCCCACTATGGTTTTATTAATTAGAACAATTGATATTTGTAATAAAACATTAAACTAATAGACAATAAATTGAACAATATAAACATTATTAACGTACAAAATGCACAAGTCATAATCACCAATTCTATTATTTGTTTCTTCTGTTTAATTTTGTTTATGATGTATAATGACCGTAAATATTCTTATAAAAAGAACATCACGTGAACAATATCGGAATCAAGTAAGATAAATGGCCAATGAAACATAGAAATATGTCAGTGACACATTTGAAACTGAAACAAATTAAGTCAGTCAACAAGGTTTGTCTTAAAAGACTGGTCCAAACCATTTAATCGCTTAAATGTGCTGTTCTCTTTTACTCAAATGCCCAGAGTCTAGAAGGGTGATCATATGTTCTGCTTTGTACCAGCACTGATCTTCCATCCTTGACCTAAAGAACCTCTTTCTTCCTACCAAGTACATGACCAGAAAACATAAATTAAAATAGCCGTCGACAACTTTTGAAAAGCTAAAGAAAATGAATTTTCAAATGGTTGACTGTCGAAGATTACATCTGCATACCTCCCAATCAAAGTAGCAACCACGCACATCACATATAAAGCATTGCATTATAAGATTTGAATACCTGAACGTTGTATGGCATACTTGTTCCAAACTGTATGGGTTAAAAATATTTAAGGTACATTTTATTATAACAATTTAATTATAATTGAAGCATTAAGATTTGATAGGAATATAGAAAATTTATATAAAACATACCGATTTTGTCAAAAATAAGTAATGAAGTGCTCTTTTAAATACGTATTTAGCTCAAATCATTTAAAATATTACCGAATGACGTTTCATGGTAACAGCAATTGGATTAAGTGTTACTGGGCAATTGTTCTATGGACAGTGGAAACAGTTTGATAGTACTGGAAGACTGGACACACTCAATAAAATCCTTAGCACATTCAATATCTTTTCCTTTGACGTTGACCTGGTGATCTGCCACTCATTTTTATTGAGCTTTTTTACTGAAGACGGGTGTTTAACTCGATCAGTTTGCTGCAAATGCTTTCTGGAAATCCCTAGTACAGTACGACAGTAGGCTCTCAAACCATACCTTTTCAAGATACGTTTTGCACATACATTATTTGCGTTCATTTTTCCATTACCTCTACTGTTGGTTTTTTAGTACCATGTACTTACATTCGTAATTAAAGTTCGATCTTTCAGAAGTGTCTGCAGTGTCCGTCGTTTGAGTTGTGGAAATTAGACTTACATTGTAATTTATAAAGTCAATTATATTTTCCCCCATTCTTTTGAATGAATGGGCTGAACTGTAAACATCAGGCATTGACCAGTTTATGTAGTCATCTGTTTCACTAGTTTGCATGTTTTTTTTATATATCATAAAACTATTCAATACAAATACATGAACGGAGTTGACACCTTTTTACTCTATGCATCAAATGACATACTGATCCTCTAGTTTATCTTCTTCGCTTTAGAAATCCGCGATTTCATTGTTTTTCTCATTTTCCCGCTTTAAATGTTTTGCAGACAACGTCATCCCTCTATGTATTAAGTGACGTAATTTGTATTATTCACCCAATTAAAGCATCGTAACAGAGTTGACAATGCAACAACGGAACATCCTCTCAATTGTTATATATTTGTAAAGAAGGGTAACGACAGGTTGTTATTTTGTCAACATGTTAGCTAAGCAAATACATACAAGATTTAAATAAACTGACAAAATATTTGAAAACCCACACGATATAATTAGTATAACCCTTCCCCAGAGACATCATCATATTAGTTGTTGTCTCCAGATATATCGAGGAAAATCGCAAAATAAGTATAAACATTTGTGTATGTTTATAACCCTGTATAAAAATTCATTATATACCGTAAAAATTGCTAAAACAGTCTACATATATTTCTGCTGAGTCTGCACGGTTTTTGTTTTGGAATTACTGACCTAACTGATATTTATCAAGTGTTATCTGCACCTGTCTATACTGCGTGTTAGAAAGCTGCGGCACTAAGTATTTAAAATTGTTTTTGTAGCTTTGCTCTGTTGAGGGTGTTGTATATTAATACACAGATATAGCTTATCTGCAATAAATGACGTTTTATTGATCGTAAACAGAAAGACAATCTCAGTTGTCTAATTGATATTTTTTAAAGGATGTCTATAGTAATTCATAATGCGCATAATTGATTATAATTATGATAATAATTATGAAGCTCGTGCAGTGATGAGGTGTTTCAGAGACAATCTCTGTAGGTAATCTTGTAGAGAGCTTCCTGGAAATGGAAATTTGTAGTCGGATAACGATTTAGTCATATATTTACATGTTCATATTTTTACAGCTTAAAAAGTGAACGTTCATACTTAATTAGCTAACTGACCCATATGCCTTACGCAATAAGTCTATTTTAGAGTAGACAATAATATTTCGTCATAAGTAAAAACTGTAGATTCGAAGTTGATACGTCATTTCGGATACAGCGTCTTAAACAAAGTTTGTTCTATGAGGTTTGTTTTTTATGCATGGTTCTTCTGACAATAGCTTTGCCTGTTTGATTGTCTTATTGTCTTATGAAGTAATATACACGTGGGAAGTCTTCCAGCTGACCTGCGGTACATGAGCATTTAACTCGGTGGCTTTTTCCACAAATGAAAACTTGCTACCACAACAACAACAGCATATTGCGGATAAGGTAGGGTAGTAAAGACGAATTTAGAAATCAATATCTGGTTTATTTTGTTGATTGCGCCTTCAAGATGTACATTCTACAATAAATATCATACCGTTGTTATGCTAGTCTACTATGGCTAAAAGTCTTGTTGATGCGTCTACATGCAGTTTGTCGCTGTTTTAATGTAGACAGTTGTCCTGGGATTTTCATCTTTAATATAAGCTGAACCCCGCCAGGGACGTCATATTTTCATCTTTGCGATATTTATAACAATGATTAAGTAAGTAATAAAATATTGACGTTTGAGTGACGTTTCCAGAGACGATCATGAAAAGATCTTTATACCGTAAATAAAATTCTCAATTTAAATAAGAATGTTTCAGAATCTCTTTCAATAGCTTGCCGGGATCATGTTCAAACGATCGACAACTTATTTTTGTATTTCCAGAAAAAAAAGCAACAGCAATTCTCGCAAAACACTGAATCTCAGACAACTATTGATGGTCCATTACTTTGATAAATCTCACCTCTGGGGAAACAAGCATTAGCCAGATCCAACTCACTTTGTTATACTAGATAGTTTACCGATGTTTGACCTATTATGGCAGAGATTTGATGTCTTTAATTCATATTTCATCAGTTATTGTATTTATTGCGTGTAAATTGATACTGAGAGAAACTCATTCAGCGAAGATGAGTTTCGAAGTAAGTTGCAAATACGGCCAGAACTCCATAGAGACGAACGAATCATAGGCGGATACAGGATTATACCTTAGGGTGTTTTAGTGTTATTTATGATAGCATTTGATTTCTGGAATGTCTGAAATGTGCATTGGCGTGTCTCTGAACGGAATACTATAAAACAAGTAGAGTTAAATGCACGTCGAGACTCTGAGTTGATTTAAAACTTAAAATTCCACATATTTATTGATACAATTAAATGAAAGTGATATAAACATTAAGAAAAACTATACACCAATGAGTATCATCTCAATCGAAAATCGCTTGTTAAGCCAACTCTTTTTCAATTCTCGGCCTCTGAGGCAAGAGTGTTTTTAAATACCTCTGATGTGAAAATTGGATTTATATTCCTTCAGTATTTTATACTACATTATCTTGATTTTTTTCTCTGCTTAACTGTGATTCAATGTCATATTTTAATCAAGGATTCGTTGTGATTTAGGAAAAATTAGTAGTTTTGTTATCAAAAGGAAAACAAATAATTCTTGGTTCAGCAATGGTTTGCCTTTTTATCAAAAAAGTAAAAAAAAATAGAAATGCAAATGTGGCCATCTGTGTCCAAGTCGCTTAAATAGGTAAATCAGTAGTTCGGAAAACAGTCCAATCTTTTTGCATACATTTGCTGTTACAGAGAAAAAAATTCAACATAGTTTTGCAAGAGTAACTCTGTTATGCAAAAGGATTACCATCGCAACATCGCGGCCATTTCTACGAATTATACCGACATGCCCGAATACCACAGAGTAGTACGAAAGATATACATTAAAGTTACATAAGAAGGAAATATTATTATGATCTGTTGTTAGGTTTTCTAATTGAGGCTATATGAAGTAACAGTGTTATAACATTATTATACGTTTAATCATTGTTTGTAATGGAAAAAAAATCACCGATGATGATCTTATTTCCGTTGTCTTACTGTCAAACACACACATTAAAATGTCTAAATGCACGAGATTTTGCTTTAATATAATTGTACATTAGAAGCTCATGATAATATTCTTATTGAAACGTCCTTCTAGAAGAAGAAATGTTCAACTCTAACCGTGACGCGCATAAATCAATCTTACTTAATCAAAATGTGTGAATCAATATCAGCTGGTGTATGTCTGGTCGAGATATTTCCTATGTGCAGATATGTTGCTGTTTTTAACGATGACTTTTTTATATGACAAGGTATTCAATCTGCTTACAGTAAGAATTTGCACAGAATAATCACAACTTTCCGTCCATTTCCGTTGCTGTTCGGGCGGGAATCGGAACGTTTCCAATTGTTCCGCGTTGGTGTTCCGAGTGATCATTGTATAGGTTTCTTGAATGCGTGATCTCCTCTTCTGAGAGGTTGGGTCGTCTGCTTTGTTACAGGAAACTTTCAGTTATTGTTGACAACTTATATCTGTTTCAGAAAATCAAACAATGTGAGCCGCTCTCTCCTAACATTTGAGCAACGCACCGCGCTTGCTAGATGTTCTTTTATAAAATTGTCTGGAGACTAATTCAAGAAAATTGCTGTTTTTACAGGCACATGGAATAAATTGCTCTATGCCTTTATTACTTTTTTACATTTTAAAACGCATTGGTCGTAGTTGTCAAATCGGGGGAAAATACCGCTGATGGCTATATAAATATATAAACATCCGGTCTTAAAAGATTGTGTTGTCTGTAGATAAGGAGAATAGAAACGACTTAACGATTTTTACATGTATTTTAGAGAAGATCAGTATAACAACCCAGTCTGCGCATGTCGTTTTACATAAGGCAATCATGAAAGGAATACTTTGATCGATATATACGCAATCATACGATATGCGGATCGTGAGATACTAGATGCATGTGTGTGATTCTATGTGGCATGTTAATACATGTACATAAAATTGTGACTATGTTCATTTAATTTACTGTATTTATTAGGCAATAAAATGATTGGTGTTATTTACATTTCAGAAAAGTAAGCAACTAATATATTTCGGAATTGGCAGCATCAATGCCTTTCAGCTTTCGAATGTTTGAGAATCTCCAGGGAACGTTCCAATGATTCTGTTACATCATTTGTAAACATAAAAACGTGAATATGTTTTCCAAGTATAGCAGTGTCTAGTTTACGGCAAAATTCAAGAGCGTGTTTCGAATTAAATATATTAAAATCAGTCTGAAGTGAATTTGCATTTGTAGTAAAGTGTATATAACAGAAGACATATTAAATGACAAACCTATTATGTTGCTCACAGATTTTCAAATCGCTACAAATTTCCTTTGAGTAAATAAAGTAAAATCACGTTTTAGGAATAATGAAACACATCTTCCTTTTGTTACTTAATATTGCCGTTCCTATTTTTCACCTTTACATTTAAATTCTAAAACCGTTATCTCTCTCCATTAACTGTTCTTTAATCTGACCCATCGTATGTTCTTATACACGCCCAATAAACAACAATTGCGTTTTCCACGAGCGACTTTATCTGTACAGTCACCTTTAGGTAAATAACATTCAAGTCCGGTCATTTCATGCCAAACTGTATTCCGTTTGAATATATACAATCATATGAAAAATAAACGTCTTTATGCTCAGTCGATCTTCCTTTGTCTGAGAAGCATTCGGCGTTAATGCTGTCCATAACTTACATATGCAACAGAGATATTAAGCATTGATACTATTGTTGAATTCGAGAAAAACTGTCACGAATTTACAACAGACACCGCTAAATGGTAGCCTTTATCGATGAATGTTCTGCAATAGGAATTTATCACCCCTACCTTAAACCATGTTTAAGTACAAACGATAATGAGATATCTTTTACATTTAAGAATACATAACTCAGGGCGGCTTTATTTCTTTGTAAAGCATTATTTGTTTCAAAGATTTATGCTGGCAACATGTGGTCTGAAAAGTATGACGTTTTATATTTCTTGTATTTCTCTATAAACTTATCACATATTTAGATAAAACAAGAATACACGTGTTTCTTGCAGCGTCAGTTATGATTTATTAAAATAACACGTGCTAAAGGCATTGTTGCCAGAGTTTGAGAAAAGGGACTGTTGAAAATATTCGCTAAGATTATAGCAACTTTTTGGATTCCAACCAGTTTCCCCAGTTTTAGTTGTAGTGGTATGGTGTGGTTAAAAGCTCCACTTTAAAAACAAAATTAAATCGGGCGAATGTTTTAAAGCTTTCGCAGGCGTCGGCATTGGCTAAACGTTTGATCAACGTTCCTTTCTTGGAAACTGTCAAAGATATTACTTTCAAACTTACCATAGTTATTCCCTTTCGAAAAAGGAACCCCCGCAATCATCACAATCACGTGGCCTTAGTGCCGATAAAATACATGGGAAAATCGAAATCGGTGTCAGTGTAAAATGTTTCATACATTTTAAAAGAATACACATTAAAATTATCTCTTTTCTTCTTAAACTGTTATCTTAGGAATAAAACTGTAAATATATATTTTATAAAAAAAAGCTGAATATACATATTCTTCAAGTCTCGTTTGTCAAGCCCATTGCAATTTTCATTTTGGGTGGCCAAGGTTACAGTGATCTCAAAGGCTCTGACGTGGTGATTGGGAAACCTTTCCCATTGCAAAAGAGCATGTAACTTTTTTAATTAAATTTGGTATAGTTATGCCCCCCTTCGGCTTAACATTTTCGTTATACTACCTATTACTGAGAAAGGTGAAGAGCGCTGGATAAGGACATCTTTTGTTTTCACACAGCGCACCAAAACGCTTTCGGCAATATTGCCGCCGTGCAGCTTTCCCATTTACTGGGAGAAATTAATCCTCGGTGCACCCATAGTTGTTGCAGTACGTATGACGTGAGCGATCGCCCGTGGCAACGTGGTTCAATATTTGACCTTAAACTCCCCAGACCCCATCAATCCAAGTGGGTTCGAGTTTAAGTGACAATAAAATCATGCATAAGGCTTTATGGCTAACACGTAATCAGTCGGTGGTTCTTCTGAGACATTTATATGTGATCTTTCTTTACCAACAACAGATAACCAATAATCATCACACTGACATCTCTGCTATATACGTGCAGACAAAGTAATAAACCGATGGTCTTACTAAACTAAAAGCTCACTTAAAATATCCATGAACGCGTAATTGACTAAGCTAGTATAAGTTCAAAGCTATGGTCTTATTGTGTGGTATTCCTTAAGGTACGGCATAACGATTAATGTGCCATGAAGAGGATCACAGCAGAGTACAATAATGAAATGAAATAATTGGGCTGATTTAAACGGCGGGGACCCATCGCTCAGCCCCTCCTCCGGCAAATCCAAGACTATATAAAATTACATACATGTACATGAAATAACTATTATAAATCAACACTTACTGCTTTTTGCGTGAAATAAAAACAACTCTTTCGTGTGTTTGAACCTAATTATTCCAAAAGGTAAACATCTAAACGAAAATCAAGCCCCTCTCCGCCCACTCTCGTGTAATGTAAAATCCTACATCGCCATGTTAACCGAAATATCATTTGATGAAACCTCCTCTGTCCCCGCCACAACACGCCAATACAAAATATATATATCACGTTTCGATGGTCATAAACATATCATGTCTGACACCAGACGACACTCCAGAACGAACACCTGTTACTATAGTGACTGCTTTTACCTCTTGACTGGTTGACATAACACTAGAGAATAAGTGGCGAAGTCGCTATTCGAAAGTTTAAGATATACAGTCTGAAGTGTACTAGATTCGATTTTTAACCTTTGTTTCACAAATCAAGTTCTTATCTCAATTAGGAGAAAATAATTCAGGACTTCTGTTAAAACAATCGAAACTTTACAACACTTTACATCAACAACTTTCCATATGCACTCTGAATAGATAAGGCATGTATACAATTCTCTATCATACCATTCCATTATTGGTTGAATACGATACATGCTGTATATATTTGTAAGCGACCACTGCTATCCACTCCAATCTCCTTAATGTCAATTCCTACGTATCTTCTCCCACATTTGATAGTTGATATATTATATTCGTACTTGGGTCAAGAGACGACAAGGTGTTACAAACAAAATGTAAGTTATGTTGTGTAAAGTAGGCAATCCATTTGCACATTTCGTTCGGATAAATTAATTAACGTATACACACTTGACAGACAGTTTTGTATACTACACCCGTGGGGTAGTTTGTTTTTGTAACATCGCACCATCATAAACCATAGGTTCGTGCTGTCAATCATATAGGCCTGTTTTAGCTAATCAGGAAACGGCTAGGTATCTAGAATTCATAAACGGTTAATCAAGTCTGTTTACATGATCCGGGTTATCAAATAATTTTGCGTGTAAAACACGTGGTAAATGGTTGACCTACTTTACACAATGTGCTTTAGTATGTGATACAGTTTATGTTTATGCTCTGGAGTTTGGTTTAAACTGTCAAAAAATTGAGATATGATAGAGTGCAGGTTGCGGATCTGCAAAGGAAGTCAGCCACCTTGTTTGTCCCAAACAACAATTGCTCACCCATTGCGTATTTGAATGGATGAAAGGATATTTTTATAAAGTTACAAAACAGGTAACTCAAAAAAGAATACTAACAGGTACTGGAATATTTTACCGTTTCATTTAATAATAATAACGCATTTAAATTAACATTATCCATTATCCATTGTACGAGATAAACACGAGCAGAAGAATTGTATGTAAGACAGTTGATTTTGCGTCTTTCCACCGCTCCTAGCTCTAACCCACACACCCACACAACCTACTACAGTTGTTACTTCAAATTACGACTCCATATAGATATAAATCGCGACATAATTCACTTAGATACATCTTTAAACAAATTTTCCAATCTTTTTTACATAGTAATAATACGGAAATGGTAATACAAGTACGTTTGTCGCGCCGATGACACTACCCAGAAGGAAAATTCCTCCACTAGAGGTCGCTAATGATAACCGAAGTTGTGTCGCTGCGATGTAGAGTATTTAATAAACAAACCAAAACAACCTCAACTATATATATGTTAAGCATAATATGGGAATAACATAATTTTAGATATCTTTACCTTCCGGCGATTTAAAGTTTGGAAGGCTTGCAAACTAAAATAACATTTTGTTAATTTACTGTTTTATGTTATAATTTTCAATATTGAATTATATTTTTACCGTAATTTTCCTTGAATAAGGGAACACAACAAATGCTACTTCAACGTCGTTCATTATTTATGTTCGTTTTATTTCATTTACTCGGTAAACATCGGCATTCTTTACACTAAGAACTGTCCAAAAGGTATGTTTATAACTTAACTGCGTGTCTAACATACTAGTAATAAATTTCATCGTGAAAATGTTTTAAATGTTAATAACCAAGATTTAGTAGGTTTAATGTGCAACAGGTTTTACGTTTAACTGAATTCAACGCAGCTAAACTGCCATTCAATGTTTACTGGTACACGAAGTAACTGGCAGATATGAAACTTAAACTTATAACTTAAAATAGTTTTCTTTTATCCTCGATCCCCCTGATTAAAAAATCAGTCTGTTATTTGAGGTTTGTATCAACAAAAGAACAAAAAACATTTTACCACTTATTTCTTACTGTTGTTTCTTTATGATATTAGAACTTTTGTGACCACATTCTTCTCGGTTCATATACTAAAACGTTTTAGCCTAACAACCAGTAAGTGTATACTAGTTGTAAGGCTATTGCAAGTTTATTTGTTCACATCCATTGTTATTATAACTTTTAATTCAACTCGTTCGTCAAGTGTATATTTAGATACTAATATATTATAGTTTATTGATGCATGAGGAAATAATTTTTTAGACAAACATGTCTTGCGACGAGAGATAGTCTTGAGAAATTTGTTGTAGGCGCTTTAAGAATTAAAGATAAAATCACACAAAGCGATTTTTCACCTTCTACTGTTGAGCGCAAACCCGTTATCACGGCACCTGTGGTATGTACATCGGCATGTAGTCCATTTGTATTTAGGGCAATGGCCTTGTTATCCTCGAATTATACGCTGGTAATTTAATGACGTACATGTATTTCATAACACTTTGAATACCTTGTCGTGATATGAAAATCACTTTCATCAGTTATTTTCATCAATTTACTTGTCTTACTGTCACGGTGGTTAAAATTAGTAACACTTCTATACGGATCGAGTGACAACATTAATCAAAACAACATTGTTAGGCGATGTTTTGTCTGAGCAATTGCGACAGATATATACGAGTTTGTGCTCTTATTTATTTATCCAATGTTATCTGTCTTTTACCATAATTCGTATGAAGCGCAAAGAGGCAGCGACGAAGAGTTTTGGAAACCGTGTTTGTAGATTTAGTTATTTTATTTGCGGATGATGTATATATTGACATAGCTTTACTCCAATAAATGACATTTTATCGATCATAGAGAGAATTTCTAATCTAGGTTATCTAATTGATATTTAATAAAAGGATGTAAGTTGTAATTTACATTGCGCATTACTGATAAGTATTATTATATTAAATAAAACTCGCGCATAGATGATGAATTTTGGAGACAATCACTGTAGCCTAATTTGTTTGTGGAGTAAGTGATATTTGTAAGTGAATTGTCTGAACCTGGATATAAAACTTTCTATTGTTCATAAACCGCACCAGTGGGGATACAACCTGCCAGAAACATGCATGAACCATGGCCAATCCAAAGGCCATAAAACATAGCTTACCGATGTTTCGCCTGATCAACTATGTCTACTGATAGAATTTAGGTTTGCTCTTTATATTTAATCATAGGTTGCATGTTTGTTATACATATTATTAATGACTGGTAAGGACTGAAAGTCGGACATTGAGAGTTCGGTAGGGACAAATGAAGCTAGGTAAGTTCATTAATATTTTCTGGGATGAACCGGATGAGGCTGTTGTAGCACTTTATGCAATACTTTTTGGCAAAGTTTATTAATGAATACGGAAGCATGAGGCAACATATCTAATGCATGGTTCGTATTACAGGTTCTCTAACTGACATTGTATCCTGCAAAAGCTGGCGCTATATATGCTGTGTTATATTGGTAAAACTGGCACACGAACAGTAATGAAGAATTTTTGAGTCAACATCTAGTTTAAATGTGCGCCATATAGATGTTCGTCTTCAATAAGTATCGTGCCGTTATTATGCAAAAAAAATTCCTTTGGATTTCCAATTACAATATTACCTGGACTTCACCATGGAGGTCATGTCGTGGTCGATGTCACAATGGTTAAGTAATAAATACAATATAGTCGCTGACTGATGACTTTGAAGACGAGCAGGAAACGATCTTAATACAGTAACTAAGGTTTAATACCTTGTACTGAATATATCAGAACCTCTGTCAATAGCTTGCCGGGATCATGTTCTAGTGATAGACAATCTGTTAGAATGTCGAAAGGTAAAGTAGCAACAACAATAACAATGAATTTTCATAACACACTGAATTTCGACAACAAGTAATAGTCCCTTACCTTGCTAAACCGCATATTTGATGAAACAAGCATTAGACAGACACATCTTGGTTTGTTATACCAGATAGTTTACCGATGTTTGAGCTTTTATGGCAGTGAAGTGATATCTTTATATTTCATATTTCATCAAATGTTGTCTATATTGCGTGTAAATTAATACTGAAAGAAGATCCAGAGAGAAGGACCAAATTCAAAACAGTGTTCTCCTAGAACATTGAAAGTAACAAAACCATCACTCATGTTCTATTACTTTGATAAAACGCATGTTTAGGTGAAACAAACATTACCCAGTGCCAACCCAATTTGTTATACCAGAGAGTTCACCAATGTTTTGTTAAAGCAATATTGGCTGACATTTGACCTCTTTAATTGATATTTCCTAAATTGTTCACCGAGGTTTTGCAATTATAGCTGAGATTTGAATTCTTTTACTGATATTTCATCAATTGTTAGCCCTATTGTGTATATACATACTGAAAGATGCTCTGTGGCAGCGAAGGCAAGTTTCGACTGAGAGTTTTATTGATACAATTGAATAATTATGTCTTGAGCATTAAAAAAACCATACAAAAATAGCACATATCCTTTTTTGCGGCCGCAAAGGTAACTGTGTTTTCAAAGACACTTGATCCCTGACGTAAAAATTGGATTTACATTTATATTCTTGCATGATCAATTCGTATACTAGATTGCTGAGGTTAAAAGTGTTACAAAAGTGTTCTCCTGACGTAACGACTTTCCCTTTAATATTTTTTCCATGAATGTGCTCTTACGTAATATCGAATGCATGGATATTTATGTCGATATAGGTTTTACGGTTCTAACGAATGATTCCATACTGCGCCGAACACCAAAGTTATACATTAAATCATTTTACTATGTAAAATAGCATATAACATTATAAAGGTTCACATTTTTGTACATAACTTGCTATAAGATAACCATGTTGTAATATTTAGAACTCTTAACATTTTTCGGTTAAACATTGGTCGGAATGAAAGAAAAAGCTCAAGGACCCTTTGTTTTACAGTTATCCTACTACTGTACCCACACTGATATTTAAAATCCAATTGCACGCGATTTTTCTTAAATTTTATTTTCCATTTGTAGCCAGTGACAATATGAGTTTGTATAAGAGATGTCCTGATAAAAGAAGATATGTTTATCTGTCAGCGTGGATATTTTGAAATGTTACATAAAACGTACAGAATGAGATCTGTTTTAGAAAGTCCATTACTGTGAGCTGCATGCACGGGCAATTTGAGTATCAAACAGAGTTAGCTTGATGTGTTGTTATTTCAACTATTTTGCAATGAACCATTTCGAAATAATGGCTCAACGAGATATGAATCATAGTAATTGTAAGATGCTTTACTTTATTCTATTTAAAAGCGGTTTAGTCGCAGTTGTCAATTTTGCATTTTAAAGTTTGTATAGACAAGCTTTAAGGACTAGACAAAATATAATCATACGGTCCTTAAAACTATTGTGTTGACTTCGGATTAGGAGAATGAAAACAGTCGTAACGTTGTAACCTCTATTTTAGGCGAGCTTAACACTAGAACCCAGTCTATCTACGAACTGCGCATGCCGTTTTATATGTCATGCATTTACGGCAGTCCTAAAAGGGAGTGACTGAATCGAAATCATTTAAATACATATGATTGTGAAAGTCTAAATGTATGTATGTGCATTTCTTTGTGGCATGAACCTACGCAAAGTTGTAACCAAGTCGTTTTAATTAACTGTATTTTGACAACGCAACGACTTGTGTTATTTGCATTTCAGTAAAGAAACTAATTAAATACTTAACCAATGGCAAAATCAATCCCTTTCAGCATTGGAATGTTAGATAATCTCCTGGGAACGTTCGTAGGACTATGATACGTCATTTGTAATTAAATAATATTAAACACGTATTCCAACGTAAAAACAGTATATAATTAACAAATACTAGATAGTTTTTTAAATTAATTCAATTAAAATAATTGAAATAGTGTATTTAACAAAGGATATGTGTTTTAAATGAGAAACCTAGTGCTACATTTGTCCCCACAAATTTAATTCTTATCAAAATTCCCCGGTGTAATGATGATTACACACTATTTCGAGGTTGCCTTTGGTGCTAAGGATATTAGCCCGTGTTATTTATCTTCATATTTAAAGTTTGCATCCTTATCTCTCTACATTCACTGCTTCTCAACTTATTTGTTGTATCTTATTGTAAACGATTGATATAAAGCAATCACTCACAATGAGCCAAATTACCTGCCTATCTGCTGATTCAATACATAAAAATATATATGACAAAGACTATGAGCAATGCAAAATATACCAAACCCTGAAAAGGCACAGGACAAATGCACGTGCAAGCCAAATGTAAAAGTAAAAACAAATCTGCAAAGAGTCGTTTAACAAAAAGAGCAAACCCAACAACAGTTACCGCTCTGGGACGGTCAGTCTGGTAAAAAGGACCGACTGGGGTGTTTTAACCGGTTTTATAGGGCTCTTACTATCTTGCTGAGAGATTTCTCAAATGCAAGCAATGAAAATAGTTGAATAAAATTGCATATTTTTGAAGAAAAACACACACACACAATCAGCTGAAAATTCGTAAAAGGTCTTTACACTCGGTCGGTTTTCTTTGTCAGATGATAATGCGTCGTTAATGCTCTAAATAGTTTACACATGTAAGAGATATTGAACAATAATACTTTTCTGGATTTCTAGGAAAACTGTCTCGAGTTCACAGCAGACACCGGTATATGCCGACATTCATTGATGACTTTTCGACGATAAAAATTTGTCATCCATTGCTTAAGCCAAGTATAAGTGTACACGACAATAAGATATATTTCACACTTTAGATCACATAATTCAAGCCATTATTTCTTTGTAAAATATCATATATTTCAAAGATTTATGCTCGCAACATCTGGTCTGAAATGTACATGTACGACGTTTTTTATTTCTTGTATTTCTCTTTAAACGTATGTCAAGATAAAACATACATATATATATGTGTGTGTGTGTGTGTGTGTGTGTGTGTGTGTGTGTGTGTGTGTGTGTGTGTGTGTGTGTGTGTGTATAATATGAGTTTAATAAAATATTATTGAATATAACAGGCAAGATTAAGCTGTGAATAATTAAATTCTGTGTGCACCTGTTGTCGTCAGTTAATAATGTGTAATAGTATGGTGTGGCGGTAGGTCCTACTTTTCGACGACAACTAAGGGGAGCTATTTTATTGAGCTCTCGTAGGCATTTGTCAACTTAATGTTGAGTTAAAATTCTCGAAAACGGACGATATTGACTTCAAACGTAGATTACTTGTTCAATTTTGAAACGGGAACCCAACAATTCCCACATCAGTTGCGCTCTTCTGTGCTTCAGTAATATGAAAAGCACATGATGATGGAAGATATTGTTGTGTATATTGAAATATGTTTAAAATTCATTTAATTGTAATAACAATATGATAATTTATTAGTAAAAGCTTAACATTAATTAGTTCTATTTTTCAGCGATTTGAAGACTCTTAGACTGAAGTAAAAAGAAAAAAAAAAACACTTCGTTGCTTGCTGTTCCCGAGATATTAGATGAAAGACGTTTCTGCTATTCTGAAGTTTAACACCAATGTACATGTAAGTTATCTACATGTAATTTACTATTATAATTGTTATATATACCGCGTGGGGGATTATTTCTATGAGGTGTAACTTCCGCGTTTTGTTTCAAAAATGCTGTTATAAACTACGGAAAATACCAGGAGGCAAAAATCAAATCAATTAAACTGTTTTGCATATAATTTACCAAATGAGGTAATAAGAATATTTATGAAAAGTAATTCTACATAAGAGAGTTATAAGACCAAAGTTGTAATTTATATTGTAATTGGTATTCAGTGCAAACGAAAACACTGCCTTGGACCTTACGTTGCTGGATTTTCATAGAAGAATGTCCGCGGGTTAAATTGCAGAAAACGCGGGAATAACCCCCCCCCCCCCCCCCCCCCCCCGCGGAAAAAACCCTCTATACGGTATACAATTGTTTCATTTTATTGAATTATTTTGTAACCGTAAGCTTTCTTGAATAAGACAACCCAACACGGTCACATATTTACTGCTAGATATAATCAAATGTTCAACCATAAGGACTATCACAACTTTAATGACTTTCGCTTTTAGACCCCACGTCATGCAATATGCATGGAATTGAGTACCACCTGTTAAAATATAAGGATTCAAAGTCAGTGACTTATTTGCCTATTTAAAGAAGATGTATATTTTTAATTGTTAATAATCTTATAAAATCCTCAACATCGTTAACGGAAAAACGCGAGAATATTTCTCGTTTCTTGAGCCGAAATTATATAAGACTGGTAGACTTGCAAACGAAAACAACATTATTTTTATATCTATTGTTTTATGTTATAATTTTCAATATTGAACTTTATTCTTACCTTCTTTAAATAATGAAACACAACAAGGTCGTATAATTATTGGTAGATATAATCACAGGTTCATTACTAATAATTATCACAAGTTTAATTACATTTGACTTTAGAACTTACATCATACAACATGCATTTAATAGATGATCAACTGTTAAACCTTAAGGATGCAAAAACAACGTCTTATTTGACTTGTACATAAGATATATATGTTACTCGATTATTATCTTTGAATTGAACGCATTACTTAAAAAACGAGATCTATTAACGAAAAAAACAACAACGCGAGAATATTGGAGGAAATGTTTCCCATTATCTAGAACTAAAATTATATAAACATAGTAATTAAGGATTGTTTCCCAACTGACAACAAACTTCATGCAATGCTTCTGTGACGTTTTCTTCCTGCCTAGCATTAATATATCTATCTTGCGCGTTGATTAAATGAAGATAAACTTGTGATTATTGCTGTTTGTTTAGATCAAATGCTATCAGGAAAGTTAATTATACTTAAATATCCTTCGCTTTTGGCACAAAAGGTCCCGTTTATTATTTTTTAGCATTTTGATATTAGTTTTCACAATTCATGAAATGAAATATTACTTCTTTTAATGTAAAGTGAATGAAATAACTCATATATACTCATACAATAATTGTTATTCCTAAAAATAAAGGATAAAAAAACTGCAGATTTGGGGAGTCAAACCTAGGGCTCTCGAGTGTGAGAACAGCACTGGTCCATCCGACAAATGCTACTTCAACGTTGTTCACTATTAATGTTCGTTTTATTTGACTTACTCGGTAAACATCGGTATTTTTACTGTAAGAACTGTCCAAGAAGTATTTATTTAACATAACTGCGTTGCTCACACAATAAATTTCATCGTCAGAATGTTATAAAACTGCATGATAACCAAGATTTTGTAAGTTTTAAGTGCATCAGGTTTTAAGTTTAACTCAATGCAACGCAGGAAAAAACGGTCATTCAATGTTTTCTGATACACAGAATGATACACAGATATGAAACTTAAACATTAAACTTAAAATATTTTACTTATACTATTGTTTTTATCCTCGGAAACTGATTAAAAATAATCTGTCTGTTGTTGGAGTTTTGTATCAATAAAGAAAAAAATGTTACCACTTGTTTCTTTCTGTTGTTTTTATGATATAAGAAAATTTGGGACCACATTCTTCTCGGTTCATATATACTAAAAATGTTTAGCCTAACAACCAGTAAGTATATACTTCCTGTAAGGCTATTGCAATTTTTTTGTCCACATCCACTGCAATAACATTTGGTTCAACTCGTTACTCAACTTTATATTTAGGGACTAATACATTATAGTTTATTGATGCAGGAGGGAATTATTGTTAAACGACGATTTATTGCGGCGAGAGTTAGTCTTGAGAAATTTGTTGTAGGCACTTTAAGAATTTAAGATAAAATCACACAAAGCGACTTTTCACGTCCTACTGTAGAACGCAGACCCGTTATCACGGCACCAGTGGCATGTACATCGGCATGTACTCCATTTGTATTTATGGCCTTGTTATCCTCGAATTATACGCTGGTAATTTAATGACGTACATGTATTTCATAACACTTTAAATACCTTGTCGTGATAGGAAAAACAATTTCATCAGTTATTTTCATCAATTTACTTATCTTTCTGTCGTAGTGTTTAAAATTGGTAGCACTTCCATAATACGGATTGAGTGACGGCGTTAATCAAAATTGTCATACAAAATTGTCATACAACATGCGGTGCTTTGTGATAGATAAAGGAGTTTGTCCTTTAATTTATATGTATCCAGTGTTATCTTTAGTCATCCATACTGCGTATGAAGCTCAAACATGCAGCGACGATAGAGAGAAATAGCATTTTGGTTCTCAAATTGATATTATATAAAAGGATGTCGGTTGTAATTCACATTGCCTATTACTGGTTAGTATTATTGAATTAGTGAAATTTGCCAAAGGATAATTTATATAGTAAGATAACGCTATGGTCAAACATTTTCTGAGATTATTTACTGGGAAAAAGCTAACGTTTATACTTAATAACCCAAATGGCCCTAAGCGTGTCACCCATATGTCATATTTCAAGTTTGTTGTAGAGATGAAAAGAAAAACATCACAAGTATGAACTGAAGGCTTAAAATTGAAAATGTGTTTTCGAAAACTCGACTAAAACAATGTTTGTTCTATAGCGTGTGTGTTTTACACATGGGACTTATAAAATTAGTTTCGATGACTGTTCTCTTATTTTTTGGATTTATATACACGTGGAAAGGCCTTCCAGTAGACTGGCATTCTCTGTGTTCTTTAAATCCGACGGCTTTCTTCGGTATGAGAACTTGACGCTTAAATAACAACCCCATTCCTAATGGTGGTATCCATAAACCATGCCGAACACTAACTGAACGACAGGACAGTTGTGTAAAATATTTCAACGCAAGATTCTTTACAAATGCTACTTAGAGTTTTGAAATGTTTCATGGTCCTGCCATTCATTTGACGGGATTGTGAAAGAATGAACTCAATCCACGTACCCTAATTTTGTCCATAGATATGTGTCCCTCGTAGAGCATTAAACATCAGTAGGCCTTTATTCATGAACCATTAGTTTGGTAACCCGCACATTTGGGAAGACAAAAAAAACGGTAACAAAGTCATTTTAATATAAATAATCATATTAAATTATAAACAGTAGATCTATAAATGAGAACGATTGGGATTTCTGGTAAAAATAGACATGGACGTCACAGCGGATGGCGCGGATGAGCTAAAACATAAGTGGTCAGGTGGTTATCTTAGTTAAAAATAGCAAAATGTGCAGCGTTGCTTAGATAGGGAATAAGATTGTACTGTTATGGTACACTTTTCAGAACCATTTAGGGCATCAATAAACAGCATTTTGCGAGATGTGTTCAGGTAGCTTTAGTTTAATAATATGTTTAATGAAAACAATTTAGTCCAAACTGTCGGATAACATCTAACACATAAGGTCGCATCAGTTGTTACGTCTTCTTGTATGACCATCTGTCAACAACTTCATCTTTCATAACGCTACGGTGGCACATTGCGTGTTGTACGTCTTATTTAAATGCAGCAATTGATTAAATTCTGTTATTGCCTCTGGTATTGAATTCGAATTAAATAAAGTTCTTATCTATCCTTTTCATAAAAAGTCCCAAACAACAAAATCATATTCTAAACTTGGCCTTAGAAAAGAAATTTTAAGTTGATCTTGTGTTTTCATGCCCACCTTGAAAATTCTAGAGATACCTAATGTTTTAGTACTGATGTTATTATATTGGTAATGGGAGAGTGCCATTTACAGTCATTACAGTTATTACTAAGTGGTTGTGCCGCCGGCAACTAAAACAAAGTTGCTGAAAGTTGGAGAGTTTGGTGTGGAGCTCGGTTAACGTAAACAGAACTTTTGGGGTTCTAGCCATTGTTGAGACCAATTTGTAATTTCGCGCATGTCATGATTTAAACTATTTAGTAGTTCTATGATTTGAAGACGATATTTCAGGTCCTTTTGCTAGACAGAGACTCGTTGTCATACAAGAGGTGGCGCCACTGGCATGTTCTGTTTGTACTCAGAGGCAATAGCCTGGTTATGTCCGATTTGTTTTGTTTTAATTTCATGATTTACATGTATTTCATATCTCTGACAGTAGCTTTTCGGGCTAGTAAAATGACTTTCTTTAAAGATTTTTGTCAATTTTCTTGTTTTTCTGTCATGATATTCACATAATTTCTTGAACTTGTAGACTACAGATTTTCTGACGACATTTATTAAAAATGCCATACAACCTTTAATGCGATGGCATATCTGAATAAGTGTCACTTAAGACATATATATCAATTTGTTATCTGAGTCCTTCCAGAAAAAAAAAACGTACATTTTGCAACACTCACACAATCACAGGTTTTGTTTTTCAATAATTTGAATATATTTAGGCATCATTTCTTAGACATACTATATGCACAGTTTGTATTGTTCTCTTGCTATAGGTCCTGATTTGCCACGCTAGGTTTGAAAAGAATTCAAAATTGCGACTCCGTTACAAAAGTGAATTTACACACAACCAAATGTAATTGTTATTCCTTATTCATAATTTTACCAAAGACAACATTGTCACATTTTTTCAATGCGTATAAACGTTTACCAAACAGAGAAATCATATTTAGTAATGATCTGTTCATCAGATGTGGTCAAAACAACAAAATGTAAAATTAGTAAACAACAAAGTGAGGAAAAGTTGACACGCTGCAAAGGAAATGTAAGTGCCAATTTGTTTTAGTCAAATAACATTTTACAACAGTGAATTAGATAAATCGTGATAAGTGATATTTTCATAGTTAAATGTAAACTAACGAAGTGACGTTGTGTAGCGGAATTGACAATATGTGACAGACAGTTTCACGCAATTTAAAGTTAATTTCCATTTTGTGAATGTCTTTATTACAGTAGATATTTCCGACTTTGATTTTATTAATTAAAATAATTGATATTAAGGATAATACAGTAAACTTATAGACAATAAATTAAACAATAAAACCTTAATATGTACAAAATGCACAAGTCATAATCATCAATTCTATAAATTGTTCCTTTTGTTTAATTTTGTTTATAAAGTATAATGATCGTAAATATTCTTCTAAAAAGAACATCATGTGAACAAAATCGGAATCAGGTAAGTGAAATAGGCAATAAAACATAGAAATATGTCAGTGACGCTCTTGAAACGTAAACAAATTTAGTCAATCAACAAGGTTTGTCTTAAAGTAATAGAGTACAACGACAGTCATAGACCATTATGTAGCCAAAGCAAATAATCGCCTATATGTGCTGCTCTTATTTACTCAAATGCTCAGTGTCTAGAAGGGTGATGCTATGTTCTGCCTTGTACCAGCACTGATCTTCCATCCTTGACCAAAAGAACTTTTTTCCTCCTACCATGTACATGACCTGAAAACATAAACTAACATAGCCGCTGACAACTTTTTAAGAGCTAATCCAAATGAATTTTCAAATGGTTGACTGTCGTAGATTACAACTGCATACCTCCCAATCAAACTTGCAACTACGCACACCGCATATAAAGTATTACACAATAAGATTTAAATATCTGAACGTTGTATGGCATACTTGTTCCAAATTGTATAGGTTGGAAATATTGAATTTACATATTGTTATAACAACTAAATTACAATTGAAGGTTTAAGATTTGATAGAGATATAGAAAATGTATATAATACATGCTGATATTATCAAAGGTTAGTATTGAAATGCTCTTATAAATATGCAAATTAGCTTGAATCATTTAAAATATTACCGGATGACGATTCATAGTATCAGCAATTGGATTAAGTGTTATTGTTCTATGGACAATAGAAACAGTTTGATGCACTGGAAGACTGGACACACACAACAAAATCGTTTACACATCCTATATCTTTCCCTTTGACGTTGACTTGCAGATATGCCGTTTCCTTAATGTTAAGCTTTTTACTGAAGACGAGCTTTTAACTTGACCAGTTTGCTGCAAATGCCTTCTGGAAATCCCTAGTACAGTACGACAGTAGGCTCCCAAACCATACCTATTCAAGATATGTTTTCCACTTACAATATTTGCGTTCATTTGTCCATTACGTCTACTGTTGGTTCTTTAGTACCACGTCCTTTTATTTGTTGTCAAAGTTCGACCTTTTAGAAGTGTCTGCAGTCTCCGTCGTTTATTTTTTGTCAAAAAAGTTCCATTGTCAACTATAAAGTTAATTATATTTTGCCCATACTTTATAATGGCTGGGCTTAACTGTCATCATCAGGCATTGACCAGTGATGTTGTCATCTGTTTCACCAGTTTGCAAGATTTTTATATATATCATAAAACTATTCAGTATAAATACGTGAACGGAGATGACACATTTTTACTAGACACATCAAATGACAAACTTACCCGCTAGTTTATCTTCCTCGCTTTAGGAATCCACGCTTTCATTGTTTTTCGCGCTTTAAATGTTTTGCAGACAACGTCTTCACTTTATGTATAAAGTGACGTAATTTTTATTATTCACCAAATTAAGGCATCGAAACAGATTTGATAATCCAACAACGGAACATGCTCTTAATCGTTATATATTTGAAAAAAGATAATGACAACATGTTATTTTTGTCAACATGTAAACTAGGCAAATACATGCAAGATTTAAAGAAAATGACAAAATATTTGAAGAAAAAAAACAAAAAACGAAATAATTAGTATAACCCTTCTACAGAGACATCATTATATTAGTTGTTGTCTTCAGATATTTCGAGGAAAATCGCAAAATAAGTATAAACATACGTTTAACAATACATGACATATCGTAAAAAATGGTAAAACGGTCCTTTTATTTTTGTTCGTCTACATATATTTCTGCCGGGACAAGGGTCTGCACGGTTTTTGTTCTGGAATTACTGACCTAACTGATATTTATCCAGTGTTATCTGCTCCTGTCCATACTGCGTGTTGGAAAGCAGCGGCACTGCGGATTTTAAATTGTGTTTGTAGCTTTGTTCTGTAGAGGGTGTTGTATATTAATATATAGATATAGCTTATCTGCAATAAATTACGTTTTATTGATCGTAAACAGAAAGACAATCTCAGTTGTCCAATTGATTTTTTTCAGAGGATGTCTGTAGCAATTCATATAGCGTGTAACTGATTATAATTATGATAATAAATGAAGCACAGGAAGTGATAAGGTTCAGAGACAATCTCTGAAATTATCTTGTGGAGAGCTGTCTGGACATGGAAATTTGTAGTCAGATAACGATTTAGTCATATATTTACATGTTCATATTTTTACAGCTTAAAAAGTAAATGCTCATACTTAATTACCAAACTGACCCATATGTCATACACATGACGTCGCACACTTGAATACTAATTTACATGATTTATTTTCGGTCTATTCTAAAGTAGACAGTGGTATTTCAGCATAAGTATGAACTGTAGATTCGAAGTTGACTAGTCGTTTCGGATACAGCGTCTAAAACAAGGTTTGTTCTATGGGGTTTGTCTTTTCTACATGGATCTTCTGACAATAGTTTCGCCTCTTTGATTGTCTTCTTGTCTTATGAAGTAATATAAATATTCAAGCTGACCTGCGGTTCATGAGCTGTTAACTTGGTGGCTTTTTCCACAAATGAAAACTCAATGCTACCACAACAACGATAATAATATTGCTGGGATTGTATAAGAACGTCCATCAATCCATTAAACTTCTTGTCCAGAGATAAGTCTCCCTCATAGAACATTCAGACAGTCTTTATTCACGTATTATTACTTTTATTACATGCACCTTTAGGAAATATAACGAACTGGAAACAAGTACAACCCACTGCCAACTTATTGTCATAGAAGATATGTCTGATGACAGAAATATGAGTTTTTTTCTCTAATTTATATTTTATAATTGGATACTTGTTTTTGTCCCTATTATGTAGGTCTGGTTTAAACCGAAGGCCAAACACTAATTGCTCGTTTTGGAGACGATCATTGAAGCTAGTTTTCTTTGTGGAACTTTTTCATTGATGAAGCACATTCTTAGGAAAACCAGATCTTTTATATAATATAGTTTACTTGTTGGTAAAAAACTGTAAGTCGAACAGCATTTGTGCGCTAGGAAGACTATATCCGTTAATATGTTTGCTACGTTAGCGTGTTTTACTGATGGCTTTGTTGCTTTGAATGACTACTTACCTTTTGTCGTCAAAATATGATCATTGAACTCAAACGTAGATTTCATCCTGCAATATCTTTGTCATGTATGTGTTGCATATTGTGGATAAGGCCCGGTAGTGATGACGAATTTCGAAATCATTATATGGTTTATTTTGTTGATTGCGCTTTAAAGATGTACATTTCACAATAAGAATCATATCATCATTATGCTAGTCTAATATAGCTGAAAGTCTTGTTGATGCGCCTTCCAGCCTCCATGCAGTTTGTCGCTGTTTTAATGTAAACAGTTGTTCCAGGATTTTCATCTGAAATATAATCTGAACACCGCCATGGACGCCATATTTTTATATTCGCGATATATATCACGATGATTAAATAAGTAATAAAAATGGATGTTTGAGGTAGGTTTCCAGAGACGCGCATGAAACGATCTTTATACGGTAAATTAAATTATTATTAAATTAAAATGTTTCAGCATCTCTTTTAACAGCTTGCCGGGACCATGTTTGAATGATCGACAATCTATTTTTGTATTTCCAGAAAAAACACCAACAGGAATTCTCACAAAACAATAAACCTCAGACAGCCATTGATGGTCAATTTCTTTGATAAATCTCAACTTTGGGGAAACAGGCATTAGTCAGATCCAACACACTTTGTTATAGTAGATGGTTTACCGATGTTTGAACTATTATGGCAGAGATTTGATGTCTTTAATTCATATTTCATCAATTTTTGTGTATATTGCATGTAAAGTGATACTGAGAGAAACTCATTCAGCGAAGATGAGTTTCGAGGTAGGTTGCAAATACGGCCAGAACTCCGGAGAAAAGGACGAATCATAGGCAGATACAGGATTATACTTAAGGGTGTTTTAGTGTTATTTATGCTGCCATTTGATTTCTGGAATGTATGAACTGTGCATTGGCGTGTCTCTGAACGGAACGCTATAAAACAAGTATAGTAAAATGCACATCGAAACCCTGAGTTTATTTAAAACTTAAAAATGCCACAGATTTGCTGATACGAGTTCATGATTGTCATATAAACTATACCTCAATGAGTATCATCTCAATCGAAAATCGCTTGTCAAGCCAACTCTTTTTCAATTATCGGCCGCACAGGCAAGAGTGTTTTGAAATACCTCTGATGTGAAAATTGGATTTATATTCCTTCATGCGCAATTCGTATTTTATACTACATTATATTGTTGAGCTTAACACGGCTACAAAATTATTGACTCTGCTTAACTTACGACAACACAACATTTTAGGGTCATCATGTTCGTATGTAATCGAGTGATACAATGTCATATCTTATTTCTTAATCAAGAATTCGCAGTGGTTTAGGAACAATTGGTACTTTTGTAATCAAAAGGAAAACAAATAATTATTTCCATATAGTTTTTGCAAGGGTAACTCTGTCATACAAAATGCAAACTATCGGAATATCTCGGCCATTTCTACGAATTATACCGACATGCTCGAATACCACCGAGTAGTAATGAATTAGATTCCACACTGCGCCGAATACAAAAGATTTACATTAAAAAATATCATAAGAAGGATATATTATTATCAAAGTGTATTATTCTTAGATTTTCTAATTAAGGCTTTAAAAAGTAACCGTGGTACAATATAAACAAAAATCCTTTATAACATTATTCGTTTAGTCATTGATTTTAATGAAACAACCCGATGCTCATATTATTTCAGTTGTCTTATTGTCAAACAAATGCATTAAAATGTCTAAATGCACGCGATTTTGCTTTAATTTAATTTTACATTAGAAGCGCATGATAATATTCTTATTGAAACGTCCTTCTAGAAGAAGAAATGTTTAATTCTAAGCATGACTCGCATAAATCAAGCTTACTTAATCAAATTGTGTGTAACAAGATCAGCAGGGTTCTGTCTGATCGGGATCTTCCCTATTTGCAGATATTTTGGTGTTTTTAAAATGACTTTTTTAATATGAGATTCTACAGCATGTGTGTGATTCTTTGTGGCATGTACATACATAAAATTGTGATAATGTTCATTTAATTTTACTGTATTGATGTTATTTACATTTCAGAAAAGCAAGCAACTAATACATTTCGAAATTGGCAACACAAATCCCTTTCAGCTTTCGAATGTATGAGAATCTCAGGGGACCGTTCCAATGATTCTGTAACATCATTTGTAAACACAGAAACGTGAAGATGTTTCCCAGTATAACAGTGTCTAGTTTACGGCAAAATGCCATAGGGCGTTTCGAATTAAATCTATTTAAATCAGTCTGAAGTAAATTTGCATTTGTAGTTAAGTGTATTTTACAGATGAAATTTTAAATGACAAACCTATTTTGTTGCTCACATATTTTCAAATCGCTACAAATTTCCTATAGGTAAATAAAGTAAAATCTCCACGTTGTAGGAATCAAACACATCTTCCTTTTTTACTTTATTTTAGCGTTCATATTTTCCAACTTTACATTTAAATTCTAAATCCGTTATCTCTCTCCATTTACTGTTCTTTAATCTGACCCATCGTATGTTCTACATGGCTGAAAGTTCATTTTCTCTGTTCCGAGAGAACTTACTGTATACCGTATCGTATACACGGCCAATAAACAACAATTGCATTTACCACGAGAGAATTTATCCGTATAGTCACCTTAACATTTAGCTAAATAATCTTAAAGTGTGGTCAATCTATGCCAAACTATATTCTGTTTGAAAATATACAATCATATGAAAAATAGCAAAACGTCTATGCTCAGTTGATCTTCCTTTGTCTGAGAAGCATTCGGCGTTAATGCTGTACATAACTTGTATATGCAACAGAGATATTTAGCATTGATACTACTGTTGAATTCGAGGAAAACCGTCAGGAATTCACAACAGACACCGCTAAATGATAGCATTTATCGATGCATTTTCTGCAATAGAAATTTATCATCCCTACCTTAAACCATGTTTAAGTACAAACGACAATGATATATATTTTACATTTTAGAATACATAACTCAGGGCCGCTTTATTTCTTAGTAAAGTATTGTTTTTTTATGATTTTTGCTAGCAACATGTGGTCTTAAAAGTATGACATTTTATATTTCTTGTATTTATCTATAAACACCCTCCACAGCTACAAACACAATTCAAAATACTCAGCGCCGCTGCTTTCCTGAAGTCCAGGAGCAGAAAACACTGGATAAATATCAGTAAGGCGAGTCTTTCCAGAACAAAAACCGTGCAGACTCTTGTCCCGGTAGAAATATATGTAAACTTACAAAAATAATAGGACTGTTTTGCCAATTTTTTACGACACGTTATGTATTTTTTTACAGTATACAGGGTTATAAACATACACGAATGTTTGTTCTTTTTTTGCGATTTTCCGCGATATATCTGGAGACAACAACATATGATGATGTCCCTGTGTGTGTGTGGGGGGGGGGGGGTATACTAATTATTTGGTGTGGTGTTTACTTTTTTGTTCTTCAAGTATATTCAGTTTCTTTTAATCTTGTATGTATTTGTCATTCCCTTTTTTACAAATATATAAAATTGAGAGTATGTACCGTTGTTGCATTGTCAACTCTGCTACGATGCTATAATTTGGTGAATAAAATATACGTCACTTAATACATAGAGTGATGACGTTGTCTGCAAAACATTGTCAGCCCGAAAAATGTGAAAACCAATGAAAGCGTGGATTTCTAAAACGAGGAAGATAAACTAGCGGGTATGTCATTTGATGCATTTATGGTAAAAAGTGTCAACTCCGTTCATGTATTTATATTGAATAGTTTTATGATATATAAAAATCTTGCAAACTTGTGAAATAGATGACTACATAAACTGGTCAATGCCTGATGATGACAGTTTAGCCCATCCATTCAAAAGTATGGGCAAAGTGTAATTGACTTTACGGATGACAATGTAAAACTATTCACCAAAAATCAAACGACGGACACTGCAGACACTTCTAAACGACTGAACTTTGATAACGAATATAAGGACGTGGTACAAAATAACCAACATTAGACGTAATCGACAAATGAACGGAAATATTGTAAGTGGAAAACGTATGTTGAAGAGGTATGGTTTGGGAGCCTACTGTCGTACTGTACTAGGGATTTCCAGAAGGTATTTGCAGCAAACCGGGCGAGTTAAAACCTCGTCTTCAGTAAAAGGCTCAACATTAAAGGAGCGGCAGATCCGCAGGTCAACAAGAATTTTGTTGAGTGTGTCCCGTCTTCCAGTGCAATCAATCTGTTTCTATTGTCCATAGAACAAGAACACTTAATCCAAATTGCTGTTACTATAAAACGTCATCCGGTATTATTTTAAATGATTAAAGCTAATTAGCATATTTATAAGAGTGTTTCATTACTAACCTTTGATAATATCAGTACGTATTATATACATTTTCTATATCTCTATCAAATCTTAAAACTTAAATTGTAATTAAATTGTGATAACAATATGTAAATTCAATAATTACAACCTATACAATTTGAAACAAGTATGCTATACAACGTTCAGATATTCAAATCTTATTATGCAATGCTTTATATGCGGTGTGCGTAGTTGCAACTTTGATTGGGAGGTATGCTTTTGTAATCTACGACAGTCAACCATTTGAAAATTCATTTTGATCAGCTTTTCAAAAGTTTCAGCGACTATTTTAGTTTGTTTTCAGGTCATGTACATTGTAGGAAGAAAGAGGTTCTTTTTGTCAAGGATGGGAGATCAGTGCTGGTACAAGGCAGAACATATCATCACCCTTCTAGACACTGGGCATTTGAGTAAAAGAGAGCAGCACATTTAAGCGATTAAATGCTTTGGCTGCATAATGGTCTATGATTGTCGTTGTACTATATGTCGGATCAGCGTTTAAGACAAACCTTGTTGATTGACTAAATTTGTTTACGTTTCAAGTGCGTCACTGACATATTTCTATGTTTTATTTCACTTACCTGATTTTGATTTTGTTCACATGATGTTATTAGAAGAATATTTACGATCATATACATTATAAACAAAATTAAACAGAAGAAACAATTAATAGAATTGATGATAATGACTTGTGCATTTTGTACGATATTAATGTTTTATTGTTCAATTTATTGTCTATTAGTTTACTGTATTATCACAAATATAAATTATTTTAATTAATAAAATCATAGTCGGAAATATCTACTGTAATAAAGGCATTCACAAAATGGAAACTAACTATTAATTGCGTAAATCTGTCAACTCTGTCACATCTTGTCAATTCCGCTACACAGCGTCACTTCCGTTTTACATTTAACTATGAAAATATCACGTATCACGATTCATTTAATTCACTGTTGTAAAATGTTATTTGACTAAAGCAAATTGGCACTTGCATCTCCTTTGCAGCGTGTCAACCTTTCCTCACTTTGTTGTTTACATATTTTACATTTTTTTATTATGACCACAACTAATAGACAGATCATTACTAAATATGATTTCTCTTTTTGGTAAACGTTTACACGCATTTAAAAAAATGTGACAATGTTGACTTTTGGTAAAATTATGATTCAGGAATAACAATTACATATGGTTGTGTGTAAATTCACTTTTGTAAGGGAGTCGCAATTTTGAAGTCTATTCAAACCTAGCGTAGCAAATCAGGACCCTATGGCAAGAGAACAATACAAACTGTGCATATAGTATGTCTAAAAATGATGCCTTAATATATTCAAATTATTGAAAAACAAAACCTGTGATTGTGTGAGTGTTGCAAAATGTACGTTTTTTTTTTCTGGAATGACTCAGATAAAAAATGATATATCTTATGCGACAATTGTTCAGATATACCGTCGCTTGAAATAATGTATGGCATTTCTAATAAATGTCGTCAGAAAATCCGTAGTTTACAAGTTCTAGAAATGTTGTGAATATCATGACAGGAAAACAAGAAAATTGACAAAAATCCTTAAAGAAAACCATTTTACTAGCCCGACAAGCTACTGTCAGAGATGTGAAATACATGTAAATCATTAAATTACAACACTACAAATCGGACATAACATGGCCATTGCCCCAGAGTACAAACAGAACATGCCAGTGGCACCACCTCTTGTATGACAACGAGTCTCTGTCTAGCAAAAGGAGCTGAAATATCGTCTTCAATTCATCGAACTACTAAATTGTTTAAATCATGACATGCGTGAAATTACAAAATGGTCTCAACAACGGCTAGTCCACAGAAAGTTATGTATTTCGTTAACCTAGCCCCACCCCAAACTCTCCAACTTTCAGCAACACAACTCTTTTGAAGCAAGCGGCACAACGACTTAGTAATGACTGTAATGACTGATAATTCCACTCTCCCATTAACAATATAATAACATCAGTACAAAAACGTTAGGTATCTTTATAAAATTAAAATCAAGGTGTTCATGAAAACACTAAATCAACTTAAAATTTCTTTTATAAGGCCAAGTTTAGAATATGATTTCGTTGTTTGGGACTTTGTACTTTTTATGAAAAGGATAGATAAGAACTTGTTTTAATTCGAATTCAATACCAGAGGCAATAACAGAAATTTAATCAATTGCTGCATTTAAAAGCTTACTTTTGTAAATAAGATTTACACCACGCAGTTTTGGCGGATTGTTCTCCCAGAAGACGTAACAACTGTAGCGACCTTATGTGTTAGATGTTATCAAACAGTTTGGACAAAAATTGTTTTCATTAAACATATTATAAAACTATTGCTACTGAACACATTTCGCAAAATGCTGTTTATTGATGCTCTACATTGTACTTGAAAATTGTACCATAACAGTATAATCGTCATTACAAACAAGGATTTCCTATCTAAGCCATGCTGCATAGTTTGCTATTTTGAAAGTAAGACAACTACGTGGCCACTTATGTTTTAGCTCAACCACGTCATCCGTTGTGATGGCGATGTCTATTTTTACCAGAAATCCTAATCGTTCTTATTTATAGATTTAAAAAGAATGAACATTTTAACTGTTTGATAACGAGTTTCACTGCCCCTAAATTGAGATACGGTGTAAAACTTCAAAGCTAAGGCTAAAGAATTATGTTTTTCTACAGAAATTCTTCACATAGCGACCATTGTCTGGGTAGAACTAACCGCGCACCGCAGGTCAGCTGGAAAACCTTTATACATAAAGTCCTTCGACCTGTACGAGACTCCAACCTACGCGACTGGAGGCTAGGCAAGTTACAAGTCGGCGACTAAACAACAACGCCACGGATGCCCCATAATATGTGAACACATTGTTAAATTCCCGAGACTGTTGAACACCTTTTCAATGCAAACTTTTAACTTACTAAACAATCCAAGTATCTCGAGAAAAGTTCGTAATTATTCCGTCCATTAATTGAAATGAATTACTTAACATTATTGTTCATGCTGTGCATTTGGATTGTGCAGCTGACGTTGTTTGATTTTCTATAATAAATCTCAAATGTCAACTACATTTGTAAGTTTCCTGTAATCAATCAAAGTGTCCACGCTTACATTAAACATGTTTTATCACATGATCCCTTGTTTTCCATTCAATACACTCATTACATATTTTGTTATATATCGCTTACTATTACTATTCCTGAACTCGTTTAATCAATGTTTGTATTAAATGACAACTCGTGTCAGATCCTATATATTTTGTCAGGAGTTTCTATAACCTCATATGTTACGAGCTGCAGATATAAAATGAAATTAAAGCAAAACTCGCGCGTACTTTGGTGCCCATCGCACTATGGCCTCATTAGTAAACACTCGGCAGTACGATTCGTTAAACCCATACAGAAAAAAGATATCCCTGCATGCAATATAATGTGACGGCAGATTTATGCAAAAAAATAGAGAAAGAATCACAGCTGCTGGTTTAGCTATTAGACGATTTGGTCACAGATGGCCACATTTGCATAATTTTCATTCTGTTTGATAAAAATATATCATATTTGCTGAAGCATAGAATTACGGATTAAGATACAATATCGGATCACTCGATTACATACAGACATGATGTCACTTAGAAGGTTGAGTCGATGTACGATCAGGACAGTCAGTTATTATTTAGACTTTTTAAGATCAACAATTTAGTATTATCAACGAATTGAACATGCAGGGCAAGCAGAAAACAACTTTTCATGTTAGAAACACAGTGGAAATACAGTTAACTTCCACGGTCGCAAAAAATAGCGTGTAATATTTTTGCATAGATTTTATATCATTTATGTCATAATCATTCAATTGTATCTATAAAATAACAGTCTAAACCCGTCTCCGTTGCCAGAGCTTCTTTCACTATCCATTACACGCAGTAAGGAAAACAACTGAGGAAATATCAATTAAAGAGATCAAATCTCAGCCACAATTGCTTAGATAAAAAAATGGAGAACTTTCTTGTATAACAAATTGAGTTGGCCTGGCTAATGTTTGTTTCCCTAAAGGTACGAGTTACCAAAGTAATGGAACATGAGTGAAATTTTCTTACCGTCAGTCTTCCACGAGAATAATGTTTCATTTTTGTTTCTAGTTTTCCTGGAATAAATACAAATAGATTATCGATCATTCGAATACAATTCGGAACAAGACAGAGCTAAAGACAGAGGTACGTTAAAAGAATAAAAACTTAAGTAAATGTATGAAGATCGTTTCGGGCTCCTCTTCCGCACGTCTAGATTTACTTAATTACTTAGAGATGATTCTTTAAAAATTGACTTCCTTCACGATTTGTTTCATTTTTTTCCTACAAGGTAGGTTTGATATAATGAGTACAAATAAAGAAAGAGTTAAAAACTTTGATTTTAGTAATAATTCTAACACCAATGTATGGGTCATCCAGGTATTTCATGAAATTTGCAAAAGGAATAATACAAATCTACACATAAGATAATACATGTTTATACTTTAAAGCAAAGTATAAACATTGTTTAAACTTCATACTGACTAACATCGCACGAAGCAACACTTTTGTAACCAAATAATTGAGAAAAGAATGCAATAGACAAAACTTGGTGATAATTTGGAAAAAATGTAAAAGATCTGTCGGCGAAAAAGCAGTGCTAGTGTTATATTCCAAAAGTTCTAAATTACCTTTTTAAGGATTTGTTTTCAATATTTTTTATTTTGTTTCTTAATGTATCTTTTACAAGAGGTTATAAACAAATATGTGGGTTTCTTTTCAAGAAAAAGCTATAGTGACCATAAGGTGGACGTCTCTCCTGAAAAAAATATTCTAACAACAGTCACAATGTATTGTTAAATAAAAAACTACACATGTTTCCTTCTCAATGTGTTAGAATACAGAAATAACTGACAAAGTAAATAAGAAGAACGACCAAAAGTTGGTCATGCGTGCTCATACCGGGATTCGAACCCTCAACCACCAGTTTGAAGCAATTTCAGCCTTATTTTACTACTTAACTTCTTTCCTATTAAAAGAGCCGCGCTAACTACCGCGAACGTCCTTTATCATTGTCACACATATCGCACCAAAATCAACTTGGCCTGTATATAGAGATGGGAAACCCAGGACCAATGTCTAGATTAAAACACCGACGAACTGCAATTTCAAAATTCGTCATCGCTGCCCGACATTGCCAACAATAGCCATCATGGATTACAACATCCTTCGTAAAATGAAACATAAATTAGAGATCAAAGCTCACATTTTGACGACAAAGAAATAGTCATACAAAGCAACAAAACCACAATTTTAACTATCTGAAGTAGAGACTCAAAATAGCAAAAATATTATGTAAAACACAGAGAAAACCCATTTACAGGTATAGTCCCCAAAACGCACAATCGCTGGTCCACCTGCAGATTCTACAAGTAATACGCACCATGCATTAGATAAGTTATCCTATATTTCTTTCGTCAGACATAAATATTAAGCCAAAGCGATACTACACCATATTGTATGGAAATGCTAGTAGTCCCAAAAGATGCGCTTCATCGAAGAAAATGTTTCAGGAACAAACCTAGCTTCAGCCGAACCATCATTGTCCGACCTTCACTTCATACTAGTCATACATAACATAGATAAGAAACATATTGTCTATAATAAAATATAAATAAGAGATAAAATCTGATATTTCTGTCATCAGACATAGTTGCTCAGACAAAACAACTGTAAATTATCCTGCATGACAATTGCGTTGACCTCGGCATGTTACTGGGTTTTTGTCTTCCCAAATGAGCGGGTAATGGTTCATGAATAAAGACCGTCTAAGTTTAGTGTTCGTTCAACCAGTGTTGGGTATGGTTTATGGATCCCACCAACAGGAATATGGTTGTTATTTAAGCGTCATGTTCTCATACCGACGAAAGGCGTCGGATTTAAAGAACAAAGTGAATGGCGGGTCCACTGGAAGGCCTTTACACGTGTATATAAATCCATAAAATAAGAGAACAGTCATCGGAACTAATTTTAGAAGTCACAAGTATAAAACACACACGCTATAGAACAAACATTGTTTTAGTCGAGTTGTCGAAAACACATTTTCAATTTAAAGCCTTTAGTTCATACAAGTTTTTTAATCTCTACAACAAACTTGAAATATGACATATGAATGACACGTTCGGGTCCATTTGGGTTATTAAGTATAAAGGTTAGCTTTTCTCGGGTAAATAATCTCGAAAAATATAAACTATATAAATTTTTTTCTCCAGACAGTCCTTCCAAATTTCACTTACTCCGAAAACAATTCTGGCTACTGAGGTCGTCTACGAAAATCATCATCTCTACACGAGCTTCATTTAATATAATAATACTAATCAATAATACAATCAATGTACGTAATGTGAATTACAACTGACATCCTTTTATATAAGAACAATTTTAGAACCAAAATGCTATTTCTCTCTATCAACAATAAAACGTTCTTTATTGCAGTTAAGCTATCTCAATATATACCACACCTGTCACAGAACAAACAAAGCTACAAATACAGTTTCCCAAAATACATCGTCGCTGCGTATTTGAGCTTCATACGCAGTATGGATGACTAAAGATAACACTGGATAAATATAAATTAAAGCACAAACTCGTACATCTGTCACAATTGTTCAGACAAAGCATCGCCTAACAATGTTGTATGACAATTTTGATAAATGTCGTCACTCAATCCGTATTATAGAAGGGCTACCAATTTTAAACACCATGACAGTAAGACAAGTAAATTGATGAAAATAATTGATGAAAGGAGGTTTCCTAACACGACAAGGTATTCAAAGTAATATGAAATACAAGTACGTCATTAAAATACCAAGGTACAATTCGAAAATAACTAGTCAATTAACCTAAATACAAATGCATTACATGCCGGTGTACATGCCACTGGTGCCGTGATAACGGTCTGTGTTCTGTGTAGGAGGTGAAAATTCGCTTTGTGTGATTTGATTTTAAAGTCTTAAAGCGCCTACAACAAATTTCTCAAGACTACCTCTCGTCAAGACATCTTCGTCTAATAATAATTCACAAATGTATCAATAAACTATAATATATTAGTATCTAAATATACACTTGACTAACAAGTTGAACTAAAAGTTATGGCAATGGATGTGGACAAATAAACTTGCAATAACCTTACAACTAGTATATACTTACTGGTTGTAAGGCTGAACAGTTTTAGTATATGAATCAAGAAATATGTGGTCCCAAATTTTCTAATATCATTAAAAAAACAGAAGGAAACAAGTGGTAAAATTTTTTTGTTTCTTTATTGATACAAAACTCAAATAACAGAAACATTATTTTTATCAGTTTACAAGGATATAAACAATGTTATAAGTAAACTATTTTAAATTTTAAGTTTAAATTCCATATCTGCCAGTTGCTTTGTGTATGAGAAAACCTTGTGTGACAGTTTTTGCTGCGTTGAATTATGTTAAACTTAAACCTGGTGCACTTTAACTTACTAAATCTTGGTTATTACGCATGTTTATAACATTTTCACGATGAAATTTATTGTGTTAGAAACGCAGGTAAGTTAAAAAAAACTTTTTCGACAGTTCTGACAGTCGACAAAAATGCCTATGTTTACCTAGTAAGTCAAATAAAACGAACACCAATAATAACGGCGTTGAAGTAGAATTTGTCCGAAGGTCGAATGCTGTTCTTTTACACTCGAGAGCCCTTTGTTTGACTCCCGTATAGCATTGCATTAAGTTTTTGTAAGATTGAAAATAATCCATAATTACCATGTTTGTATAATTTCGACACAAGATAATGGTTAACATTTCCTCCAATATTCTCGTGTTTTTTCTCGTTAATAGATCTTGTTTTTTTTAAAGTAATGTATTCAGTTCAAAGATAATAAACGAGTAATATATATATATATATATATCTTATGTAGAAGTCAAATAAGACGTTGTTTTGCATTCATAAGGTATAACAGTTGGTAATCACTTCTATGCATATTGTATGATGTGAGGTCTTAAAGCAAATGTCTTTAAACTTGTGGTAATGTTTAGTATTGAACCTGTGATTATATCTACCAGTAATTATACAACCTTGTTGTGTTTCCTTATTCAAGCAAGATTACGATAATAATATAATTCAATATTGAAAATTATAGCATAAAACAGAAAATAAACAAAGTATTATTATAGTTTGCTAAACATATTTAGTTGAGATTGTTTAAGTTTTTTTAAAATACTGTACATCGCAGCGACACAATTATGGTTATCAGCAGCGACCTCTAATGGAGGAATTTCCCGTCTGGGTAATGTCACCGGCGCGACAAACGTACTTGTATTACCATTTCCGTATTATTTCTATGTAAAAAAAGATTGGATAATTTGTTTAAAGTTGTATCTTACTGAATTATGTCGCGATTTATATCTATATGGAGTCGTAATTTGGAGTAAAACCTGTAGTAGGTTGTGTGGGTGTCCGGGTTAGATCTAGGAGCGGCGGATAAGTGCGAAATCAACAAAAATTTGAAAAGCCAAACTAGTTAAGCGCGATTAAACTTATCAAAATGATGTTGTAAATACCAAAATACCACTTTTAGTCGATAAACGACTGGGCAATCTCTAGAACAGGATCTTCTTACATACAATTGTTCTGCTCGTGTTTATTTCATACATTAATTAGGTTTAAACAAATGGCTAAACACGTTATACTCAGTCGTATTTGAAAATGTCTTTCTTGCCATTGTAATTTAAATGCTTTATAATCATTAAATCAAACAATAAAATAGTCCAGTACCCGTTGGTATTTTTTAATTGAGTTACCTTTTTTGTGAATTTGTAAAAAATGTCCTTTCATCCATTCAAATACGCATTGGTCAGGCCATTGCTGTTTGGGGGACAAACATGGTGGCTGACTTCCTTTGAATGTCTGAATGGGCAGATCCGCAATTTGAACTCCATCATCTCTTCACTTTTTGACAGTTTAAACCAAACTCAAGAGCAAATAATCAGTATCACATACTAAGAGTATATGACAAAGTCCTATAAAGCATATGGACAATTGTGCAAAGTAGGTCAACCATTTACCACGTGTTTTACACGACCACTTATTGGATAAACCGGATCAGGCTTGACTGACCGTTTCTGAATTCTAGATACCTAGCCGTTTCCTGATTAGCTAAAATAGGCCTGTCTGATTGACAGCACGAACCTGTGGTTTATGATGGTGCGATGAAACAAAAACAAACTACCCCATGGGCGTATACGAAACTATCTGTCAAGTTTGTTTACGTAAATCAGTTTATCCGAATTAAATGTGGCAAATGGATGTCCTACTTTACACAAAATAACTTACATTTTGTTTGTGAATCATTTTGTCAGCTCTTGATCCAAGTACAATTATAAACTATCAAACTATCCAATGTGGTAGGAGATTCGTACGAATCGACGTTGGGTGTTTTCAGTGGATAGAAGTGGTCGTTGACAAATATGTACAGCGTGTACTGTATCCCATTTAACCAATAATGGAATGGTATGATAGAGAATTGTATACAGTGCATATGGAAAGTTGTTGATGTGAACTATTGTTTGTTTGTTGTTTATTGGGTTTATCGTCCCACCAACAGTATTTCAGTTATCTGGAGGCGGTGTCAACTTGAAGAAGATATATTTTTTCTTCCTATAATAACAATTTAACTAGTGTTGTTTTTGTTGTGTTTTTTTCATTTTGAAAAATATAATTTTAATGTATATATGTTTTAAATTGTATGGGACATTTCACACTGACACCGATTTCGATGTACCGATGTATTATATCGGCACTATGGTCACGTGCTTTTCTTAAAGCAGTAATTATTGTACCACAACGGAACGTATTCAATGTGATGATTGAGGGGTTCCTTTTTCGAAAGTGATCAAGTATGGTAAGTTTGAAAGTAATATCTTGGACGGTTTCCGAGAAAGGAACCTTGATCAAACGGTTAGCCAATGCTGACGCCGACGAAAGCTTCAAAACAATCGCCCCATTTAAGATTTTAAAAAGTGAAGCTTTTATCCACCTTATGCTACTACAACTAAAACTACAGTTCCTTTTATCAAACTCTGGCAACAATGCCTTTAGCACGTGTCATTTTAATAAATCATAACTGGCACTGCAAGAAACACGTGTATATTTGTTTTATCTTGACATGTGATAAGTTTTTAGAGAAATACAAGAAATATAAAACGTCATACTTTTCAAACCACATGTTGCCAGCATAAATCATTAAAACAAATAATAATTTACAAAGAAATAAAGCCGCCCTGAGTTATATATTCTTAAATGTAAAAGATATCTTATTGTCTTTTGTACTTAAACATGGTTAAAGGTAGGGGTGATAAATTTCTATTGCAGAACATTCACGATAAAGGCTACCATTTAGCGGTGTCTGTTGTGAATTCCTGACAGTTTTCCCCAAATACAACAATAGTATCAATGCTTAATATCTCTGTTGCATATGTAAGTTATGGACAGCATTAACGCCGAATGCTTCTCAGACAAAGGAAGATTGACTGAGCATAAAGACGTTTACTATTTTTTCATATGATTGTATATTTTCAAACAGAATATAGTCTGGCATGGACTGACCACAGTTGAAGGTTATTTATCTAAATGTTAAGGTGACTGTATGGCTAAATTCTCTCGTGGTAAATACAATTATTGTTTATTGGCCGAGTATACGATACGATATACAGCAAGTTCTCTCGGAACAGAGAAAATAAACTTCCATCCTTGTAGAAACATACTATGGGTCAGATTAAAGAACGGTTAATGGAGAGAGATAACGGATACAGAATTTAAATGTTAAGGTGGAGAATAGGAATGACAATTTTAAGAAACAAAAGGAATATGTGTTCGATTCCTAAAACGTGGAGATTTTACCCTATTTACCCAAAGGAAATTTGTAGCGATTTGAAAATATGTGAGCAGCAAAATAGGTTTGTCATTTGAAATTTCATCTGTGAAATACACTTAACTACAAATGCAAATTTACTTCAGACTGATTTAAATAGATTTATTTCGAAACACCCTCTGGTATTTTGCCGTAAACTAGACACTGTTATACTGGGAAACATATTCACGTTTCTATGTTTACAAATGATGTAATAGAATCATTGGAACGTTCCCTTGCGATTCTCAA